>BSBM01001180.1:2205000-2598381 GCA_027924585.1 Larix kaempferi
GGCATCTCCTTGTAAGTCCAAGGAAACACGTCTCGAAATTGCTTGAACAAGGCCGTGAACGTTGTGATTTCTTCAGGGGAACACTTCTGGCCTAAACAAATGTGTTCCACTACACCAGGAGTAACCGATATGTCGACCGAAATGGTAGGCACAATGTTGGCCAAGTTGCCTTCAGAGTCCGTTTGACACGTGAGTATCAAGGACTGAGAGTAAGGGTAGACATCCGGTGTAAAGAGGGTGCTAATGCTATTCTCCACAGTATCCAATGAAGGAAGGAAAGACAAACGATGATGGAGGTCTTCCCACGAAGGATCATCCGCACTCATGATTTCCATAATGGACTCATTAGAATGAAAAGTCCACAGTAGAGGATTGGGTAGGGATGGTGTCTGCTGTAGAGAACAGGAGGTGGAGGCCACAACTAAGTGGTCCTCCAGGGATCATTGGATAGCCTTGTAAATGAGTTCGGTGGGTGAAAGAGGCATAGTGTCTCCAATCAGGTGTGTGGTGGCTTCATTAGGTACAATCCATTGATCAGTAGAGTTGGGGGTGGATGAAATTCGGGAGGAGATCATGTTCATCGTGGAAACATGATTTGGGGGATCCGAGGTTGGAAAAATGCCCATAAGGGATGAGTCCTTGATGAGGCCAACTCCGACGCTCTCATAAGGATGCGAAGATTGTCCAAGTAATGGAACATTATCGTCCGGATGAGTAGCAGTGTCAGGTGCACAGAAATCTAGTTGGTCGACAGTAATAATTCGTCCTTGGTGGGGGAATTGTACTATGCAGAAGACAAATGATGCGACCATGAGCGTAAAACCAATTACGACCAAGTAAAATGTTATAATCTAATGGGGCAGCGACCACTTCCACATTAATGGTTGCGGTCTTTCCCCCCAACTTGACTACTAAATCTTGTAACAACCCATGAGGTTGAAATTCACGTCCGTCGAATGCTTTCAAGGTGGTAGGATAACGGTTCAACTCGGGAGAGCCAATGGCTCTCCAGCATGAGATCGACATGACTGAAGTAGAGGCAACTTCGTCCAAGATGGTACGATGGATTGTATTCCCAACAATGTTTGTGGCAACTTGAAATGCCAACTAATGGGAAAGCCTCAGTTTAAAGTATTCCATCCAGAACATGATGGTATTCAAAGAATCCGGATCAATCGCGCTGATGGCAGCGAGGAGAGTCTTGCGCTAGTTAGGACAGTTCTGCAAGACCTTAAGCGTCGACATAGCACAAGGAGCTTGTGCCAAGTCTTATACTATGTTGTAGTTCTAAGCGGCCCGAGCATTGGGATTGAAAACATATTTATAATCGTGCTCTTGGGCGGACGCAACACTGACTCGAAAGAGGGCTTCTCAATGGTGAGAGAAGTGGGTGGTACAGTGACGTTGGGAATCGAAGTGGAAGATTTTTCAGAATTACTTCCAACGGGTTCCTTCGGCGGGATGGAGTCATACGAACAAGAACAAGTGTTCAAGTTGACCGTCTAACTATGCATCATGAGAACATGTGCGGTGGAGGATGCTTCTCCTTGGGAAGGAGAGGTGTGTGCGATGAGTTGCTGGTTTTGAGTGGGGAAGGGATCGTTGAGAATTGTGGTAGTAGAGTTTCCCTTAAGAAACTTCTAGACTTCATCTCGGTGGGGAAATTCTTTTGAGAAATGGTCTCCACCGCACAACAAACAAGGATACTTTAAATTCCTCTTCTGTTTGGTGTCTTCTTGAGTGGGCTTGGGCTCCTGTTGGTTAGAAGATTTCTTAGGTTTCCCTTTGTTCTTCTTCTTACCACTGGATTTCTGAGATGAAGCTGATTGCACAGAATTCACCTCTTCGGTGGAGGCAAGAGTGGTGGACTTGGTAGTGCTGTTTCTAGCCTGTGGTGGTGATGGGGAAGAACCTTGGGGGTTCGATGAGCCACTAGTTTGAATAGAAGGCTGGAAGGCAAGGGACCCAGTGATTCCATCAGTTTGTGGCCCCTTGGGTGGTTTCACGGGATTGTACATAGGGCGAGGTGTGTCAAGAACAATTTCATACAATGTGTCGGATTGGGCATAGACCAAGTATAAGTAATGGGCACGGGCAATAGCCTGTTCCTCAGTGACGGCTCCCCCCATAACTATGTCTCGAGCTACGATGGGTAAAAGTGACTTTGTAAACCAGTCAGCTAAGATTTGGTCCAGAATATGAGCCTTAATAATCTAACGGGGCAACGACCACTTCCACATTAATGGTTGCGGTCTTTCACCCCAACTCGACTGCTAAATCTTGTAACAACCCATGAGGTTGAAAGCCACGTCCGTCGAATGTTTTCAAGGTGGTAGGATAACGGTTCAACTCGGGAGAGCCAATGGCTCTCCAGCATGAGATCGACATGACTGAAGTAGAGGCACCTTCGTCCAAGATGGTACAATGGATTGTATTCCCAACAATGTTTGTGGCAACTTGAAATGCCAACTGATGGGAAAGCCTCAATTTAAAGTATTCCATCCAGAACATGATGGTATTCAAAGAATCCGGATCAACCGCGCTGATGACAGCGAGGAGAGTCTTGCGCTAGTTAGGACAGTTCTGCAAGACCTCAAGCGTTGACATAGCACAAGGAGCTTGTGCCAAGTCCTATACAATGTTGTAGTTCTGAGCGGCCCAAGCATTGGGATTGAAAACAGATTTCTAATCATGCTCTTGGGCGGACGCAACACTGACTCAAAAGAGGGCTTCTCAATGGTGAGAGAAGCGGGCGGTACGGTGATGTTGGGAATCGAAGTGGAAGCTTTTTCAGAATTACTTCCAACGGGTTCCTTCGGCGGGATGGAATTATACGAACGAGAACAAGTGTTCAAGTTGACCGTCTCACTACGCATCATGAGAACATGCGCGGTGGAGGATGCTTCTCCTTGGGAAGGAGAGGTGTGTGCGATGAGTTGCTGGTTTTGAGTGGGGAAGGGATTGTTGAGAACTGCGGTAGTAGAGTTTCCCTTAAGAAACTTCTAGACTTCGTCTCAGTGGGGAAATTCTTTTGAGAAATGGTCTCCACCACACAACAAACAAGGATACTTTAAATTCCTCTTCTGTTTGGTGTCTTCTTGAGTGGGCTTGGGCTCCTATTGGTTAGAAGATTTCTTAGGTTTCCCTTTGTTCTTCTTCTTACCATTGGATTTCTGAGATGAAGCTGATTGCACAGAATTCACCTCTTCGGTGGAGGCAGGAGTGGTGGACTTGGTAGTGCTATTGCCAGCCTGTGGTGGTGATGGGGAAGAACCTTGGGGGTTCGACGAGCCACTAGTTTGAATAGAAGGCTGGGAGGCAAGGGAGCCAATGATGCCATCAGTTTGTGGTCCCTTGGGTGGTTTCGCAGGATTGTACATAGGGCGAGGTGCGTCAAGAAAAATTTCATACAATGTGTCAGATTGGGCATAGACCAAGTATAAGTAATGGGCACGGGCAATAGCTTGTTCCTCAGTGACGGCTCCCCCCATAGCTATGTCTCGAGCTATGACGAGTAAAAGTGACTTTGTAAACTAGTCAGCTAAGAGTTGGTCCAGAATATGAGCCTTAATAAGACGTCGTCTTCGCTGCCATTCATGGATATGATCAGAAATATGAGTGGCAGTGTTCTGGCGAAGGGAGGTCAATAAGTCTGTACCAGTCTCATAGCGAATGGGTAACTGGAAGTGGGTCAAAAATGACGTAACAAGAGATCGAAAATCGAAAAATAATTGGGTGGTAATTCAATATACCACTTGGTAGCTGGGCTAGTGAGAGTCCGTTGAAATAACTTAAGACAGATCGAGTTGTCCATCAAGGAGTTGGATGAACACCATAGATGGTATGCCATCACATGGTTTTTAGGATCCTCACTAGGTTTTCCATCAAATTTGGGGATATATGATGGTAACTTAATTGGAATGGGTGGCTAATTATGCCCATGGAAAATGGGATCATTTGTCAGACGAGACAGGTCGGGTAAGTCCAAATTAGTAGAAAAGGGCAGTTGTTGGTTCAACTGGGGGTACTGATAGTACTGATAAGGCATGTATGGATTGGTAGGACCTTGAATTGACTGATTGTAAGGTGTTCTCGGAGGAAACTGACCGTAAGGGGGTGTGCCGCCTAGACCGTAAGTAGGTCCACCACCATAAAAAGGTGGTCCATTACCATAATAAGGTGGCCCGTTACCATAAGGTGGGGGCCCGCCTCCTCCGCCGGGAGGGGGTGGGCCGCCTCCAAATGGTGGGGGTCTGCCACAACCGTCAGGATAGGATGGGCCTCCATCGCCTCCACCGGGGGAGGTGGTGGTCCACCGGCGTCGCCGGAATAGGGTGGGCCTCCACCGCCGTCGGAAGGGTAAGGGCCTCCTCCGCCACCTCCACTGTAGTAGGGTGGCCTTCCACCACCAGCTCCACCTCCACTGTAGTAGAGTGGTCCTCCACCACCACCACCAGGATGGGATGGTCCTCCACCACCACCACTAGGATGGGATGGTACTCCACCATAAGGTGGAGGTTTGCCACCACCCAGGGGGGGGTGGTCCTCCACCTCCTCCCGAAGGGGGAAGGCCTCCGCCTCCGCCTCCAGGGGGGGTGGGCCATGATGGCTAGAATGAGGTGGTCCTCCGCCATAAGGTAGAGGTTCTCCTCCTTCGGATTCGTGTGGGGGCCCGCCACCTCCAATGGGAGGTGGGGCTGGACCAAACAGGGGTGGTGAGACTTGAGGGACTATAGGTGGGGGTCCATGTTGTAAAACATTTTGCTTCCCCCATAGAGTGTATGGATTTTCGGGGTAGGGTACCCCATAGAGTGTGTTTCCGGGATTGAGTTGTCCCGACACAGGGTTAAAATAACCTGGATACGCTTGACTCGATGGTGGTTGAATTACATTGGATGGTCCCCCAACATGAGATAATCCCGTAGTGGAAGGTCCGGGAGGTAAGGAATTTCCAATGGAAGGACCAATGGGAACTCCTCCTGCAGTATTATGGTTAAGAGACGGGGGTTTCCCCCCAACAACAACTTGCTGACCACTAAGTAAAGGTTGACCCAACATGGGTTGTTGATTATCTATTGTAGGATTAACATTATTGGTGAGGAAGGTAGGGGGTAAAGAGTATCCTCCCCTCGAGTTTTGAGGTGGGGAAGGAATGGGTAATGTAACTGTGGTAGTAACAGGTGTGTTGGATTGTTGTCCTTCAATGTGTTGAGTCGTCTGAGGTATAGGACTGGTCTCTTGTCTAGAGTGTGGATGTGCAAGAGTTGAAGGTTGACGAGACTAAGAAGTGGTCACGTGTTGTGTGGATGATTTCGGTGAACCATAAGATAAATAATGATTATGATAAGGAGGTAACGTCGGGTATTCCACCTTTCGTATAAGACTTTGTCTTCGGAACTTCTCACCCATGGCACGTAATCGATTCAATTGTTCACGATAAGGTGCTAGACAGTCGTCGGGAGTAGCCCAACTGGGTGGGGATGCAACGACAAAATGAGCCACTGGGTGGCCTAGAGATGAATTCCAATAAGCTGCTGTCGGACCAATAGCTGATGCAGGGCCATCCTGGGGTGAATTTAACCATTCCACCGATCCAGGATCTCTTGGTAAAACGGAAGGTAGGTCTTGTGAAGTAGAAGTTTGCGCCTCTTCACCCTGTGGGGGGTTGGAGGCACGTGAATCTGGAGGAAACATATGTGCTCCAACATTCAAAGTAGGGTTTTAGACTTCAGGTGACACAGCCGTGGCTTGTGGGTCCATCCTTACCCTCAAAATTACCTCTTGGTTAAGGGGATATTCAGGTGGTAAGTTCTGAATCCTACGAGACCTTCTCCAATGAAAGTCAGCTAGAGTGACTAAAACAAAAGTTTCTCCTAGGGCAAGCTAAACAAAAGAAAAGCAATCCAGAAATATCCTACACAAAATAAGGCCGCAAGAAAACTTATGTGATAGGAGTGGATTCAAAAGTCTGGAACCTCACAGGATTATCAAGGCTTCGCGAATCGCTATATACCGCAGGTTCCAACAGTAAAACGTGACAAGGAGGATTGGGATCATATCCTTGCCTGAATACTTGATTACCTAGATAGTACGTGCGTAGTAATCTCCCCGAGTGCTGTTCTCGGTGTATTGCTCTGCCAAGACGACCAAAAGGTTAACTCAGTTGGCTTCATGAATCCTAATGGTGTCTACCGATATACTCAAGGTGCGTGGGAGCTCAAATCCATAATGGTGTTGTCTAATGCACAACCGTACGGCATGAGACCTTCCTATATACTACCGAGTACGTGAAACACCTTTCTATATATGCCAAGTACGTGAAACACCTTTCGATATAAGCCAAGTAAGCAAAGTACTTGGTGGGTACGTGAAAGAGCTTCGATATACCTGGTTGGTACGTGAAAGAGATTCGATATACCGATAAGTACGCGGAAGACTACAATACCCCCGAAATACAGCGCTGGCAAGTAATGACAACTTCCGTGTTTTACGACGCCGAAACACGTCTCTAACTTAACACACAAATTACTAAAAATTTTACCCTAGTTCTACCGTTAATTTTAACTTGACGGTTAGGTGAATGCATGAGGTGAGTACATAAATGTAAACATAATGCAGGCCCTAACTACATGCAAAAAATGTACTTTTCTTTTGATGAACTCTATGTATGAGAAGGAGAAATTTTTTCCAAGTGATTTTACCAAAGTAACACAATCCCAAAATCTACCAAATTTGATAAAAATACTCTTTTTCGTTTTTTCATTTTTTCAAGCAAAACTCAAAAAATCAACAAGCATGATAACCAAAACCAAACATTTTCTTTTGTCTTTTTGAATCAAAACTTGAAGAGATGAAAAGAGAGAAATTTCCTATCTAGAGCACTCTAACTTTTCAATTTCACTATAATGGCTTAAAAGCACAAAAAGTCAAGAATGCATACAATTTCTCCAAACATGGAATCACTTTTGTAAAAACTTGATCTCATTCGAATTTTTCAAGAAAATGAATGATTCATAATTCCCAAAAAGCACAAATGATTAATTTTTCTCAAACTTTTCCAAAAGATTAATGAATGACAATTTCCAATGTATGAAGCAATTCCTACAATAATTTTCTAATGTTCTTGAAAACAGTAAAAATGATGCACCTTTAATTTTTCAATGACATGCCAAGATTGTGACTTGATAACAATGATATTTGTAAGCACAAAAACTGAAAAGAAAGCTGATTTGCAACACTCTAAACACTGAGGAAATTCTCAGCAAACTACACAAAGCATCATCAATGCAATGAGATTTGGTGGAAAGCATTTATATTACTGTATAAAAGGGAAAGTACATAGAAGGAAGTGATTACAACCAATGACTTAACGTAGAAATCCTTCTTCGATCAAGCCTATGCCAAAGCCTCCAAAGGGATGATGGATCTCTCAAGGGATGAGTAGAGATCTCTCCTAAGCTAATTTCACCAGCATATAGATACTATAGGCTTCCTCCCTTTGGAACGGGAATGAGCTTCACTTATATAGGACTAAGAGGATAGGATAGGTTGAGATATGGTAGGAGATAGATAGGGGATCTCACCCAAGGGCTAGGGAACTGAATGCCAGCTCCCCTAAAGTCTAGAGATAGGGATCCACATCACTCTCCTTCGAGAATGGGCTTGAAGATGCTTTTTTATCCAACTAACTGACATCGTCGCAGGTTGTCCTACATCGTCGCAGGTTGCATTAGGACAACCTGCGACGTCGCAGGTTGCACAAGGGTGAACTACGATGACCTTGAAAAGTAGGTCAGTTAAGCCCTCACGTCATGGGAAATTCCAGGGATGTACACACTGAGTCTTAGGGTAGCAAGATTTAGGTGTAATAATCACTAGTACATTCTGATGAATGTGAATAGATGATTTGACGTCAAACACTCATGTAATATTTCGGTCATAGGTCAATGATGAAAACCTATTGTTGAAAGTGAAGAAACCTGCCATTGAGGCATTAAGGTGACAAGGTGCTAAGGTTGGTTTCTAAGTTTAATTCATGGATAATGTGTTGATGTCGACAGGAACAAACTTGTCGAAGGAGGGCCATGATGAATCCCACATCATCGACACGAAAAAACATTGGAAAGTGATGTGAAGTAATGAATCAAATAAGTATGGACTGACACAAAGATGTAAAGTGTGACAATATTACAGAGGCTAACTCAGGTAAATACTTCCCTTGAACATCGGATGGAACGAAAATAATTGACTTGGAAGCATTGAATCAATGAGGTAGAGACCAAGACATAATGCAATGATGATTAAGGATTTCTTCAAATAACTTGAAGGAGAGGGACGACTCATGGAACTCGTATGACTCAGAGACAAGTAGATTACCCAACTGTATGACGAGACACAAATAGGTTCCATGCTCAAGGGTGACACAAGCTTCCATAAATATTTCAAAAAGAACTTGAATTATTTCTCCCCAACCCCTGTCATGATTGATGAGTACCTCTTTGTTTTTTAATGATCTTGAGGAGGATAAGAGATGCTTGGTATAGCTCATCTTTCAATGAGTGCAATTTGTTGGGATCCGAAATTGTCATTTATAATGATTTTATTTACATTAATTTCCCGTCATATTACTGTAATTTGATACAACTATCCTTAAAAAGGGATATCTTTTATTGTTTTTCATCAATTAAAACACTTAAACGTAAATGAAGCCTAATATGTTATTTTTAATGTATTAAACGCAATATTGTGCAAATGATAAACATTTTGGTACTCCATCTGACCTTTCTTTCGGTACTAAGTTCTGTAACTAAGCTTAATGAAACGATTCACCAACTTAACTAAGCTTGCTTCTTGTTATTTCAATTTAAACAACTCATTTACTATTCTGCTTGCACCATAGACTGTATAAACCAGCTAGCGTTAGAATCTTTTAGTTTGCTTATTTTCATAGTTTATATCATTTTTTTGTCATTCGGACTTTAATATTTTCACCAAACGATTCACTAGCTTGAATACCTTCGTCTTCTGTTTTTTATAATCATGTCATACCTTCATGTGCAAATCAAAAACTAT
Organism: Larix kaempferi; assembly: GCA_027924585.1. Lineage (NCBI taxonomy): Eukaryota > Viridiplantae > Streptophyta > Pinopsida > Pinales > Pinaceae > Larix > Larix kaempferi. The sequence continues at coordinate 2,214,073 of BSBM01001180.1, forward strand.
GATGATGAGCTTTGGGATATTTCAAATTTCAAACAAATAGATTATTGAATAATTATTATATTGAAATAATCATTGTTTTAAGATATTCGTAAATTTGTTTGAATAACCACATTGGTTTATATGCCACCTAATAAGATAAAAGGAATGATTAAATGGTAATTATAATTCAAAAAACAAACGTGACATCCATTAAAAAGGGCCACCATATGAAATTATTTTAAAAACCATATCCATCCAACGTTTCATACCATATAAATTAAATGAATGATTTGTTTGGTTTGTTCCATATATTAAAAACTAACGGACTCTTTTATGCAGGTTCACGTGAGGATGAAGAGGGCACGCATAATATGGATGAAAAGGCAGAGAATCTAGAACCCAACCAATCAAACTCAGCCACAACGTGAAGCTAGAACCCAACATTCAATTTGGCAAACAACTCAGCAGAAATTCCGCTCAGAAATCGGGTTTATAAACTAATTTCCGTTACGAGTCATTTAGACGCCCATTCGGATTGCCATTTGCACTAAAACATGGAAGATCATCCATGGTTATAGTTCCACTTCACCAATCCAAATTCCGCCACTTAGAGGAGTCATTTATATGCTTCTAGATGGTGAGGAACCTATCAGATCTCACCCAAAACCGTTTAGATGTGAGCAACTTGCAATTCAAAGCTTCCGTCAAAAACATGTTTTCAATAGACAACAAAATTCCGGGCTTAATTTACGAGCAAATGGAGGCAAAATTTGAATTTCCGACACATGGGTTTTGTGCAGAATAGGCCCATATAGGTCAAGTGAGGAATTTGTCCAAAATTCAAATCCATTTGGGAGCAGTTCATGGTTCTATGAAACCAACTTTTCCAGAAAACGTGGTTAGCCATTTTTTGAAAATAGAAATTAGTTTTGACAGCTCAGGGACTTGGGGATTTGGTTCTATCCTTCCCCACTGGCATTTTTATGTATAAATAGAGCCCCATAGGGATAAGGAGGTGTGGTGGAATTGTCATTGTAACTATTGCTACTATTGCTCACATTTTTGCTGAGACTCTGTAATTCATTTTTCATTAATAGAAGCTGTTTTCTTTCATGGTTGCAATCCTCTAAGTAGCTAGCTGATAAAGAGCTGTGCCTCTAGGGGGCCCACTAGAGGACACAAGCTTATCTATTGTGTAGATCCGGATCTAAACTTGTGATTCTTGTGCATTTCTGTTCTTTTGTGAGCTAAGTATTATTTTATGCAATTCAATTAATTAGATATTAGTTTGCTTGTTGTTTACATTTGCTTCTGATCTAGAATAGATTCAATTTGCTCAGTAGTTAGCTTAGTTAACAGAGCTCCGTGTGTAGGAAATTTACTCCTGTTGTCTTGTTATTTACTTCTTGCTTTTCTTTGATCTCATTTCTATAGATTTCATTAATTTACTCTTGTCAATTTCAATTCAATTAGCATAATAACTTTCAGTTCATTTGCTCTGTTTATCACGAATTTCTATTCCTTGTATCACCTCTCTGTCCCTCTGCAACTTGCTCTGATTTCCTTTCGTTGCAAGCTCAGAATCACGTCTCTGTCAAATCCGATTTACCTATGCTATCCACACTCTGAGTCTTCTCTGCATTTTCAGAATTCTGCCACTATTTGTTAATCAGAATCCAAACCAACGATAATTTTAGGGGCGAAATTTAGCCCATGGGTTATTTTTCCATGTTTTTTTCCAAAAAAATATTCGCCAATTTGCAGTTTTTGAAGCCCCGTTTCGCCCAATTTTGACGAGGTAAACTTTTTTCACTCTAAAAATCGCCAAATTATTATATAAACTATATAAAATCCCTAGAAATTGAAATAATTTTAGAAAAATATCGCCAAATATTTTATAGTTGACATTTTAAGAATTGGTAAGATTCGCCAAGGTTTATACACTTTTAAATAAGTATGGGTCCTTAAAATTATCCTTGATCCAAACCCCCGTTCATCGACAAAGACAGTGGTAGAAAGTTATAGTTAGAATAGAATAGATTACTGTTGTCTGATTTTATTAAAAAGAGAACTAGAATAGATTTATTTCATTAGAGTAGTTTACTTGCTCATTTTCATTTACGTAGCATAGGATTTATTTGTCATTTACTTTCCTCATTCAAATGAAATTTAATTTCATAGATAGACGTTAAATAGATTTGCTTAAAAGTAGTTTATTGCTTTATAGAATAGCATTTCATTCTGCTTCATCGATTCATAGATTAGTTATTGATAGGATTAGATTAATTAGTTTACTTTCCATTAGTTTCCTGCTTTCTGCAACGCATTTGTTTACACTTGGTCCTTAGATTAATATTTTGATTTTCTTTCTACGCATGCACAGTTAAATAGTCAAGTTGAGTTTCATAGATTAGGGAATTAGTATACAAGTTCATAGTTAAATAGTTAGGGTGAATTTCTAAATCAGATAGGTGGCTTGCTGTTTAAAAAGATAGGGTAGTTTTTCGTTCATAGATTAAAGCAGTTAGTTTGCTTTCTTTACAAGTAGCATAATTTCTTGCTTTAAATTAGTTAGATGCCAATTACATAGTTTGAATTTTTGTATTGTTTTCATAGTTAATTGTACAATTAAATAGATCTTCATTTCCACATAGGCGTATTCGCATTCATGAAATAAATAAATTAATTTATTTGTGAGTTTTGAATAGTTAATTTGCTTTCATTAGATTAGATCGCTTTCGGACCAAGTGACTGTTTTCTAGATTAATCTTTGCAATTTCATTTCATAGAATAGATTAGCACAGCATTAGACTAGATCCGAATTCAAGTTATTAAATAGTTTCCTTACTTTCATAGAATAGATTGAATTCCTGCATTTAATTTATGAAAGTCATGCATGTAGTTTAAAATCATGTAGTTGCATATTAATTTTAAGATTGAATTGAGCAGTGAACTCTATGCTAGTATCAAACTTATTAAAACTCATGCTAAGGCAGTCCATTAATTTGATAAAAGTATTGAAATATTAAATGAGAAATCAGTTGCCAAGTTCACTTTCTCTCACATGTTTTGTTTTCTGTGTCATTACATAGTTTTCTACTTACTTAATTTAGTTTCTGAGTCATAATAGAATGAATGGTTTTTGTTAGTTATTTTCATTTGCAAGGATATGATTTAGAGGTAGGATTGTATTGAAGTCAGTTTGAACATTTCATTTTTGCAATTATGTTAAAGCTTGAAATTTGAATGCTTTGTAGATTTTAGATTTGATTGTATTTAGTTAGCATTAGGATCTTAAATCTGAATTGAATTAATGATCACTAGATTAAGAATCTTAGTATTAAACATTTCGAATGATTTCTAAATTAGATCAGATCAGATAAGATTAGAATAGGCTTTTAGTCCTGCACATATAGTGTTTGCATTTCACAAGCTACCTTCCCGGGTTGACAATTAAGTGTTGAATTAGATAGCATATATTTTACCCAACACAATTTCACATGTTTTATGAACCAGAGAAAGGATTGGTTCGGTCCCATAAGGGTCCTTCAATGTTTTAATTTTATGAGTCCAAAGAAGGAAAACTCAGTGATTTTTCACATTTAGAGAGTATGAAACAGTTAAAAGAAGACTTCTAAGTGTTTTTTCATAAAATTAGTCCCATAAGCCCTAAAATTGTAAAATAACGCGAGGGAGAACTCTCTTAGTCAATGGTTGAATAAGGTATTCATTTTTCGTAATTAATACTACTCATCTCAAAAAAGGGATAAACTAAAACTGAATAGATTCCCTTTCAAATCCTTTTATGAGCATGGAAGGAAGCAAGTTCGCTCAACAATCTTTTCATGTTTTGGGAGTCTGAAAAGAACTTAAAGGAAACCCCGAGGATTCCTTTTTCGTAACATTTTTTACGATCTCGAAAAAGTGATAAAAGCATACTCGGTAATCTATTCTAATGTATTTACGAGCATGAGAAAGAACAAAGATTGAGCTCGACACATTTTATAGTCAATTTTAACTAGCACGATAATGGTATAAAAAACACTTAGAAATTTTTTCATGTTTGAATCCAGAGCACGAAAAAGGAAAAAGTAAGCTAAAACCACTTTTCATGTTTTTGACTAGAGCATGAAAAAGTGAAAAGTAAGCTGGACACTTCTTTTTCATGTTTTTAACCAGAGCATGAAAAAGTTGAAAAAGTAAGCTCAACACCATCTTACTATTTTTAAAAAGCTCAAAGATAGGGTTGAAGAATGCTCATGGTATCTGCTTCATTTTTTAACGAGATTGCAACATAAAATGAACTATGTTCGGGATTATTTTCATGGTTTAGTGAGCTTGAAACCCAAAATAAAGTATGCTCGAAAAGACTCCCATCAGTGGATGTTTTCGCAACATGATATCCATAGGTTGTTATATGCCCCCAGTGTGATTGATTGAAGTAAGTGACTTAGTTCCAACATTATAAGGAAAGGCGGTCAAGTTGATTTCAACATGATGTCCAGAAGTTGAAGACATTCCCCCCGAGATTTGTTTCGTTTCCTACTCTTCTTCTTCACCCAATTAAATTCTTAGCTACTAATAGAGAAAGGTTCACTACAAAGGTAGGAAGAATGAGGATCAAGTGACACAGGAAGATGACACTAAGTTTTTTTTACCCAAAATCCGACGGTCAAAAATTCGAATTTGCTACAACCTATGGTCGACTATTCGACAATTCCAGTGTTTTTTTATCGTCGATGGGGTATCGGCTAAAATCCAACATAGTTGAAGACATCGGATATTCGACTACCATACCTCGTCGGTTAACCGACTTCCTCCAGCTTCACAGGTAGTCGGATAAGCGACAACGTTAACTTCCAATATTGGTCGGATACCATCCTTTCGCCATCGATTATGCATCGGTTTAGTTGTCGATTAAGCGACGTGTATGCCATACAAAAAAAGTCGGATCCGACATTCCGAGCCATCGGAAGTATAGCACAAATGTAGGATATTACCCTGCAATCGTTGGATAGGTCGTCGGTTAAGCGACGTGGATGCCATACAAAAAAATAACAGATCCGACGTTCCGAGCCATCGGAAGTATTGCAAAACCATCAGATATTACCCTACGGTTATTGTGATTAGGTCGTCGGTTAAGCGACTACCCAATACATTTAAAAAAAATAACATTTTTGAAATAAAATTTTTCATATCGAATACATGTTCTCTAATCCCTATTCTTATGTAACATTGTGGCATATTCGTCACAAAGAGATGGTAGTGTGTTTCCATTGTGTCAAGGTACTCTTACCTAACTTCTCTAATTTGGTATATTGAGGAGTTTGTATATTCATGTATGAGATCATATTCTTTGAATAAGGCTCATTAGATAGTTAATGGGTAGTTACTTAATGTAAAAGGCTCATTTTTATTAAAAAAGAATCAGTAGGTGGTTGGTAGTCATTAATTTTGAGATTGCATGTAGTTAGGGTTTTGGTAGTTATTAAGAAACTATTTATAGCGCTAGAAGGATGTACATTGTTTTGTCAAAGATTGGTATTGTATTGAAGCTTTGCTCAAAGGAGATCATCCTCTCTCTTTTTGAATTTATTAATACAAGTGTTATATTTTGCAAGTTTAATCTCTTTCTTGCATTTTCTTTGGTTCACTTATATTTATTTGAGGTTAAGCTGGATATTGATTCCAAGTAAATTAAAGAGAAGGTTAATGATATTGATTCCAGTGCATCATTTACTAAACCTTTGAAGTTATGGAAACTCGAAATTGGTTATGAGGAGCAACCAAAAATCACAAAAAGCTCCAAGAAATTGTCAAAATTTAAACGACACGCGAGTGGGTTGTAGAAAGCCAGCATTGTAGCCATTGATTGAGCTCCTCTATGTTTCGAGAATAATTTCATATTCTCTACTGAACAGGGCCAACCACGTGAAGGTGGAAGCTCTTATGGCCCCTCCCCCCCCTTCACATCACTCTCAATTCCCCATACCCAATGCATGCACTCGAAAAAAACAAATATGTGCAAATTCATCCATATTTTATCATGAACTTTCATCCATTATTCATTCAATAAATGCTAACATTCACTAAACCATTGTTTCTGTCGATCCACACATTCATTCAATAAAAGATAACATTCAATAAACCATTCATTAATCATTCAGTCAACACATTCATTCAATAAAAGCTGAAATTCAATAAAGGTAATAGTTTACTACACTGAATCATTAAAACATTAGAAAATTCATTAAACCATTCATTTATTAATTAGGCCAAAAATCGTGGACGATATATTGTTATCAAAAATATTTAGATGAGATTTGAACCTGTGACCTATGTCTAGTCCTAAGGATACCACCTTCAAGCTTGACCTTATTAATCAATTCCCATCGCCATTTCCTCTCATACGACGTCCCAAAACCATTTCTCTCGAGACCCACTCTTCATTTATTCTGCATGCATTTCACTATGCAACCGTCTCAAATTCCCATTGCGTTTTTCATCAATTAGTTTATCAATTTAGTATGACCCACGTCCGCCGTCCAATGAGTGTTTCCGCGGTCTTCAGTTTCAGCCTGGCAACGGTTGACGATTCATGGTATTATGTTTCCCTTCGGCTGCAAATGACAAACTCATAGTTCACTATTAAGGTTTGTCTGAAAAAGCTGACGGTCAAAGAAATCTTGATAGTGAACTATGAGTTTTCCATATTGCAGCTTAAGGAAAACGTAAATATAGAATGAATCGTCACCGTTGTCAGGCTGGAACTCAAGACCGCAGAAACACTCCTTGGATGGCGGGCGTGGGTCATACCGAATTGATAAACTAATAGAGGGAAAACGCAATGAGAATCTGAGACGATTGCATAGTGAAATGCATACAGAATGAATCAAGGTTGAATGTGGTAGCCCGCCATCTCCCATTGTGAAATGTATGCAGAATGAATCGAGCTTGAAGGTGGTGACCCTTGCCAGCTGCACTTCAAGCTTGAAGGTGGTATCCTTGGGACTAGACATAGGTCCCAGGTTCGAATCTCCTTAGTTCAGTTCGTACCCTGTTATTTTTTCGATGCAAACTATATGTTTTCTTTAATTTGCTATTGACTTTAATTCCCTAGCGTAGGAGGAGCCATTATGGTCAAGTTGCATTCCTAAAAAAAATATGAACATTGACAACAAGCAGCATGTCTCTAATTGTTGTCGGTGTATGCTAACTTAGTTGCAAATATCATGCTTCAGAAGAGGCCAACCTTGAATGGTAAATATACCAATTTGGAAGGGTTTAATGTGAGGTTAAGGATATTGATTCCAAGGAAATTAAAGAGAAGGTTAAGGATATTGATTCCAGTGCATCATTTACTCAACCTTTGATGTTGTGGAAACTAGAAATTGGTTATGAGGAGCAACAAAAAATCACAAAAAGCTCCAAGAAATTGTCAAAATTTAGACAACACACGAGTGGGTTGTATAAAGCCAACATCGTAGCCATTCATTGAGCTCCTCTCTGTTTCGAGAATAATTTCATATTCTCTACTGAACAGGGCCAACCACGTGAAGGTGGAAGCTCTTATGCCCCCCCCCCCCCCTCACATCACTCTCAATTCCCCATACCCAATGCATGTACTTGAAAAAAACAAATATGTGCAAATTTGTCCATATTTCATCATGAACTTTCATCCATTATTCATTCAATAAATGCTAACATTCACTAAACCATCTTTTTAGTCGATCAACACATTCATTCAATAAAAGATAACATTCAATACACCATTCATTAATCATTCAGTCAACACATTCATTCAATAAAAGTTGAAATTCAATGAAGGTAACAGTTTACTACACTGAATCATTAAAACATTAGAACATTCATTAAACCATTCATTCATTCATTAGACCAAAAATAGTGGACGATATATTGTTATAAAAAATATTTAGATACTGTTTTTCCCGTCCTTCTTTTTATAAGTTTTTCTTCTCTTCAGTGGTATATAATCTATAAGAGGACCATCTACATCATCTGGAATTTCTCTTCCAGTTCATGGTTCTTTAGCAGGCGCTTTTGTTGATGTTTGCAATATCCTAGTTGATTGTTGTTCTAGATGTGGATTTTGCAGCAAGGGGTTCAGATTTGCTGCAACGATGTGAAAATGTTACATCGTTATATTTTGCTATTGTAATGACAAGTTTTTCATTTAAAAAAATTCATTACGAAGGTGTTTTTTTACCAGGTGTGACCAAATCATGTTGTTGATGTTCTTGTCCAGTCTTAACCTGTATAGTTTTGCCCTCTACATGCTCTGCAGTTGAAATAAGGTGAACTACAATTAATGGTCACCATTTGCAATGCTATACATAAAATTGTAGCATATGAATAAATTCATTACCAGGATTTGATGCTTGATCATCCATTTGTTGTTGTCCATCCTCGACACTAATGGGATCATTACTTTCCTGTTAAAAACAGAGTCAATATTTTACATCAAGTATTTGGAACGAAAATATTCCACAAGCGACAAATCTTCATTAAACTATATAGATTCTATATACCTGTGCACCGGATGGATTGGTAACACAAGACTGTGTTTGCCCAGATAAGCTTCTTCTACGTTCAACAATAGCTCCAAAGCCTTCCTGGAAGCCAAGCTTCATGTCTTCCTCTGTGGGTACTTCATTGAATTGGTCGGCCTGCATATTTGCTTATCGTCGTTAATTAACATTTTACGGTGCAATAAAATGAAAAATAATTTTCAATTTATTATTTGTATCCATTGTTGGTTTTTTGAAACTTACAATCCGTGCCGCCAAATTCGAATAACCACCAGGGTCAAGCTTGTGCTGACCTATTTTTTCGAGTCTTTCCTTTGTGGCCTTTGATGTGTCTGGTAGCCTATGCAAGTGTTGAAATACGTTATATGTTCCAAGTTCGATATAGAAATCAAGGATAATAAGGTTTAAAATTACATTGCAGAAAGTATTGCATACCTCCATGTGCCTGGTGTTAGCTTGCATTCTCTTCTTAGAGCCTTCTCCTTTCCATCTTCCACTAGAGCTCTCCACTCCATTGCTGGAATCATTGGTGGGCGCTCATACCTATGGTTTTTTTCGAGGTGTGTCCTATATTGGTCTCAGACAACCTTCACATGTTGACAAGCCTTTTCCAAGACATTGGCATGACTGAAGGTGTTCTCCCCGAATATGCCAACCAACCGATTAGTGAGTTCATCTTTTAAATGTTTCGGTTGTCTATCCCACCTTGTTCGGATGGTGGGCTCAAAGATCTCCAAGCAAAAGTCATTCATATGTTTATAGAAAACATTGTTTCCTGCACAACGATCATGCCATGATCATAATTTGTTGATAAAAAACATTTTATCAGTATATTACAATGAGATTATAAACACTAATTAACCTGATCAACTATGATTAATTACCTGGGATTGTTGGTATCTTTATTGGGACGAGATCTTCGTCCACCAAAAATGTTGTCTCCAGTGTTCCCGTGCTTTTGACATGGGAAGATCCTGGAAATGTAGCTTCTTCGACATCAAAATTGATAGGGGACTCGGTGTCGACCCCTTCTTGTGGACAATCCGTTGTGTGTTGGTCAGTAGCGGCTGTTGCGCTCACAATGGGGGTCCATGGTGTTTCGAAACGTGTTTCCTACTGTTCGGTCGACAACAATGGCGAAGGATTCGAACTACGTGGAGTTGTTTGGTCGTGATGCGAAGTCTCTCCATGAGCCTCGCTGGGGCCAACACCACCTTGACCAATATTGTGTGGTCCCTTATAATTCTGTAAGTACACACCATGTCTTATATGTTCAATACTATCATATAAAAGAGAACATTATAAAGATTTAAACGAATTATTCTATGATTCAAGATTCCTCAACTTACTCGCAAGTTATTAGATCTATGTTCCAATAATGCAATCCTTTCTGTAATTGCGCTTGTCTACAGAACCTGGATTAGTAGAGAAAGGATTTCCGCAGTATATCTATTCAACAATTTCTCTTCCATCTTTAGCGGGTGTGTGGCTTCACCAATTTTTTCGCAATCGTGAAGCACCTCTGCCACTTCAGGTTCTAACAAAAAATCTTGCGATGCTGATTCATACTAGGTGGAAACGCGAAGGTGGGTTACACTTTGGTGAGAATCAGGCGCTGAAGAACCATAGCGGCAGTTATTCGGCCGAATAAATTTAATTATTCGGCCGAATAATTAAATTATTCGGCCGAATAATTATATTTATTGGGCCGAATAACTTATTCTTTATTCGGCCGAATAACAATTAACGGGCCACCGTTAGACCTAATGGTGGCCTCGATGTGTGTGCGAGGTTTTAGCCGGACGGAGAAAATGCACGGCGTTGTGGAATTATTCGGCCAAACAATTATTCGACCGAATAATTATTTTGCATAAAAGCTCGGCCGTAGCCATTGTCTATCACTTTCCGCTGATTTCGTGGACCCCTTGGTGCTGTTGCTGGTCCCTACTCCGCGTCACCTGTCTTGTCTGTTTCCTGTCTATCCACTCGTTTGTCTAGCTGGTTGTCGTCGAACTCCGCCACCCGCTTCCCCGCTGCAGCGTGTCACTTCTCCGCCACCCTGTGCGTCAGGATTTGCTTGGCGGTTGGTTGTTGCTCGGTTGGACGTTTCAAATTTTGTTGTTGGAGTGTTAGGCCACCAGCTTCTGCCTCTCCCATTCGCTCGTCCGCCACCTTCTGCTTCTCCCATCTGCTCGTATGCTAAGTTCTACCTCTGTCGCTAGTTTGTAAGCCTGTTTGGACGTCTGGATGCTCTTTGGTGGAGTCTGCGTCTGGACATCTATAGGTTTATCCTGCGGCTGCACTTCTGTTGGTGGAGCTTTGGCGTTGGAGTGTTCTCCTGGGGACGTTTGCATAACAGTGGGGTGCTGTAGCTGGGGACCTGTCGACGCGAGGCTATGCAGAGGTAATTCATTTCGCAAATTTATGTGTTTATTTTTCTTCTTTAAATTTCTTATATTAATTTCTAATTGTTATTGCAGGTTTCCTTTTCTTGGCTGCTCGGCTCGTTTCGTTTCGGCTGTGTCCAATTCCTCTTGGGGCTCTCTTCGGCCGTATCTAAATTCACCTGCTTTCGTTTCGGCTGCGTCTAAATAGGTAAGTCAATTTTTTTTTTTTTAATTCAAGAATTAAGTATTGGTTTGAAAAGTTTTGAATTTGTTCCTGTAAATGAACTCTACCCAAATGGGCAGAGTTCATGAACTCTGCCCAAATGGGCAGAGTTCATGAACTCTGCCCAATTGGATAGAGTTCATGAACTCTGCCCAATTGGGCAAAGTTCATGAACTAGCATAGGTAATGATACATATTACTCACAGATAGTGTGGATTAGTATTAAGAGGTTTAACATAAACTCTTTTCAATTTGACAGATTTCATGAACTCTTTCCAGTTGGGTAGAGTTCATGAACTCTGTCCAATTGGGCAGAGTCCATGAACTCTGGTCAAATAGTATGTTGAAAATGATTTAAATTTAAATATAAAAAGAGGAATATATGCAGTGTTTAGTTAGTTATTTTTGTTAAATTATTGATTTTGCTTATGTGTTTAGAAATGAAAATAAAAGTAGGACTGTAATTGTATTTGCAAATGATATATCCCTTTTATATATAGGCTTGTCTTATTGGCTGAACTCTGTCAACATGGACATGGAAAGAGTTCATGAACTCTGTCAACATGGACATGGACAGAGTTCATGAACTCTGTCTACGTTGACAGAGTGCAGAGATCAATATATTAGTTCTATTACAAACTGTGTTAATGGATAGCTATAGGTACAACAAAACTTTAGACGATTAAACTCTACTTTGGATACAACAAAACTTTAAAATTGACTTTAGGTACAACTGAACTATAGACATGAATAGACTTTAATTTAGATGTACTATGAAATAACAAAAACACTTAGAAGATTGGTACATTAATTTTTTATACATCCGAACAATAATAGTCATAGTCATTTTAAAAACTATTAGATGATATTATGCCACAATGGTCTTGTGTTTTAGCCTTGTAAAGGTGGCCATTCTTGGTATTATGTTTTTCTTTGGTTGCAACATGGCAAACTTGGAAAACATAATACCAAGAATTGTTACCATTATCAGGTTGAAACTGAAGACCATTGTGGAACATGGCAAATTTGGGAAACATGTCAAACTCGAAACATAATACCATGAATGGTCAATTTTTTTACAAAGAGAAATCAAATTCATACTCTGGGTGACTACACCCCCCTAAATGTGGATCACCGCCAGGATCTCCAAATTCAAACTTGCAACAGCTTTATTACTCCATCTTTATGCAGATTACAGACTTGGACTTTGTGGTTCGACTTCGGACAGCGAAGTTCGTCACCACACACACAGACTTGAATGTCTAAGCACAATGTCACTGGACCTTTTAGCTTTCAGAACTTCCCGAAGGCATGAACTTACTTGCAGGCTCCTGGGATTCAAGTGATATTCCCACTAACATTCATTTACAGACTCGACCAATATTTTACAGGGTCGAATGTCGGCTTTCTGATGCTGTGTTTTACCACAAAGGCAACCAACAGAGCATAATGCCTCGGCTCTCACTCAACCTATGACTCAGAGCTTCCAACTACTGGATCAGCTCGACACTACTACCTTACTAGTTGCAGAGCTCTTAACCAACTCGATGCAAAACTCAGAATGCCAAATGACTCCCCGGACCTCCAATATATAGCATGAGAGCAGGTCATCCAGTAAACACAAACTTACACTAACCAGTCAAAAGGTATGGAATCCGAGGACATGGTGGGATAGCACCACGTTTTTCTCGTCCCTCAGAGGCAGTGCCATGTGGGGACCCGGATTCGACACGAGACACTGGCCGACAAGACTTGACCCACAAACTATCAATCAAACCGAAAGTAAATACTCGGGCGGCAAACATGGCCGACAAGATATCATTATTACAACTGTGGAGCTATTATTCCTGGCCCACCACGGTTTCCACTATGAAAAAGCATATATGTACAATTATTACATCATCGGACCAAACAGGCTTCATTCCGGCACTAGTCATCACCGGACCGGCAGACGCAAAACAATTCAGGACTGCCAGGTGGACCAACTAGTTGGCCCCCACATGGACAGTCAAAGCAGCCTTCATCATAAAGATTCTCTTCTAACTCCTGCTACCATATAAGATCATCTACATCCTGGGAGTCATCATAGGGTACATACTCAACTTCTTTATAAATTGGTTCTGGATACAACCATTCACTAAAACACTGCTCAATATCTGAGCCATGCAGTGCTTCATTTTTCTCTCCTAAGAATTCACTTGCAAACATGGACTCAACCCTGTAGTCCAATGGAAGAATTCTCTGGTGTATTTTGGTATCCAGATGGTTACCTGCAACATCTCTTTTGATATATTTCTGCTTTACAGAGACTGTATGTTCTAGAGGAGTATACCTGCCACCATGGTGTCTCAATAGGAATTTGAACCATAAATTATGCTGATCTGCTACTTGCATATCAGCTTCCATATGTAGTATGAAGTTAGCGCGCCTATTTGTCCAGTCAACTCTGGGACAGAACTTGTCAAGGAAAATTTCTGTCCATCCAGACCATTTCTTATTCCTCATATTGCCGGGATTGGCACATATAACAATTGCTGTTTGCTCCTTGCAAAATTGAAGAATCAAATTATATGAAGTCCATGTGAGGTTTCCCTCACCAATATCAACATACCATAACGGGCCTTCTGGCTCATCATTGCAATCAATCCATAGCTCGCGACACTTTCGAAGCTTTTCTTGAGCTTTGGAAAACCCTTTGAAAGCGGTTTTCTCCCACCTTTCAAGGATATGCAGTTTACATGGATGCATCTATATTTCTTTGATCAATGTCAAACTGAGATATTTCTCAGCCTGATGCCTGTCTGCATAATCCAACAATTCTCTCCTTTCAGCAGGAGACAAAATTTCATCCCACGGCTTCATGAAAAGAGCATTCAGTGGCAATGTTCTTTCATAATCTGGTTCTGTACCTTTAGAAGGAGCTGAGCCTTTAACTTTGTCATCTTTTGAACTAGAGTTGGAACCTACTGAAAACATGTTTAGACTGATTACTTTTTCTTCTTGCTGCTGCACAATTTCACGCGTAAGCATATCAGCCAAACAATTTAAATATCCTGGTTTATACACTATATCATAATCAAAGTTAGAAAGCCATATAAACCATTTCAGTATCCTACTACTGTTTTCTGCCATTAAATTCTCATTTTTGAAGATGCCAGGCATAATCTTCAAATCTGTTCTAATCACAAATCTGACAGGTTTAAGAAACAGGATAAAATGCTGTACTGTCTTCTTAACAACCAAAATCCCTTTGTGGCTGCTGGGATAATTCAGCTTTGCACCTTTGAAAGAACCAGAAGCATAGCCACAAATATTTTCTTTACTCTCAATCTCTTCCAACAGAACACCACCCCAAGTAGTGTTAGAAGCATCTGTTTCAATAATCAACTTTCCTGTTCCTTGAGGAAGATGAAGAGCTGGGAGATCTTTTACTCTGGATTTTATTTGACGAACAGCCAGGGTCATTTCTTCAGACCATGCAGCAGGTTTCTTTTTCAGTCTTTGCTGCAAACAATGAATATCAGAGGCTTGTCCTCTGTAGAATGGTCTGATGTAGTTGAGGCATCCTAGAAATCTTTGAAGTTGAGTCTTTTCTAGGATCTTATCAGGAAACTGATCAAAAGATTTCAAAACATGATCTTGCAGTACAACTTGACCAGCTTTAATGTGAAACCCGAGAAAATCCATCTCGGTCTTACCAATTTCCATTTTAGAGGCAGACAATACTAAACCATGCTTAAACACCAAATCCTAAAACTTCTGCAAGTGCTTAAGATGATCCTGCAAATTCTTTGAACAGATCAAAATATCATCAATGAAAACAATAAGCCATGGAATATCTCTAAAGATGTCTTCCATCCTCTTCTGAAATTCGGATGGAGCATTGTTTATACCAAATGGAAATACTTTCCATTGATACTTCCCATGGGAACTACAAAGGCAGTTTTATACTGATCTTTGGCCTCTATTCCAATCTGATAAAAACCAGATTTCAGACCAAACTTGCTAAACACTGTACATCCTGTTATTTTTTGTAACAAGCTTGACTTATCAGGTAGTGGGTACCTTATTTTCTGAAGAACAACATTCAGAGGCTTGAAATTCACCACTAACCTAGGCTTACCACTTTTCTCCTCAGAATGTTTATTAACCACAAAGGCTCTGCAAGCCCAAGGGCTTTTTGATGGTTCTATCAGACCTTTGCTTAGTAACTCTTGGATTTCTTTGGAGCAGAATCCCCTCTCTGAAGGACTCATCAGTCTGGATGATGCTTTTGGTCTTATCTTTTGTAGAGGGTCGAATGGAAGAGAGACAAACTATTTCTCTCTTGTCCAGAATGCATTGGGGTTCTCTGAACAGCAGTATTTCAAAATCTTTTCTTTTATTGCTGCCAGAGCTTTTTCACTGTGAACTTCTGCATAGGAGATGCAGCGTTCCATTTTATTCAAAGCAGAACTTGACTGTACAGCACTGACTGACTCAGTGATTGAGATAGGCTTACATTTTGGTATAAAATTATGACTCAATGGCATTGACACTGACTGACCATTAACTGTACAAGAAAATATCGTTTTTTGGGTGTCAATGGAGAACGGACTGACTTTTGACAAAAAATCAGAACCAAGAACACAGTCTTCTCTGACTGCTTCTAATCTAAATAAAGAAGTAGAACTTTTTACACCAGATAATGTAATTGGGAAATTCTTTATTTTACCAGTAAGATATACAGGTGAACCTTGGATAGCTGAACCAAACTCTTTTGTCTTTTCCCAATAATACTGAGGAATGGCATTGCCTTTAGCTAAGTTGAACTGACAACCTGAATCTATGAGACATGGTACAGAATATGACTTAAATTCTTCAGGGCAGAATTGCAATGTGACAAATAATTTTGGACCTGACAAAGCTGCAAGTATACTGACACTTTGAGACTTTGGGGACTGAGACCTTTCAGGAGATGAAGAGGGAGACTCTTCTTTTGACTCTGGATTGAAACAAACTCTTTCAATCTCTTTGGATAGTTCTTCTTCGGAGGATTGATCCTTTTCACTGATAAGGACTGTAATAGCATGTCTCAATGCTTCAACTTCTTTCAGCAGCTCTTTTATTTTAGTTTGTTTCTCTTTCATTTGTAATCTCATAAACTTTTCTCTATCCTGCCTATGGTTTTGTCTATCAGTATGACTACCAAGATAGTCTTGGTATAACTCAACAGGATTGTACTGGGTTTCTGGGACTTTGTCTTTGCCTTTAGCCTTTTTCACAGTTTCTAACTGAGCTTGCAATATTTTCTTGTCTTCCCTCAGTTCTGTTCTTTCTGCATGCCTATATATGGGTATGGAAGATAATTGCAAATCAATGGAGGCAATTTGCTTTTCAATCTGATGGGCTGAAGGTAAGCGAGAAAACATGTACAAAGAGAAATCAAATTCATACTTTGGGTGACTACACCCCCCTAAATGCGGATCAGGGTCTGATGCAGACTCACTGGAAGAGGAAGAGGAAGGAGACTGGCCACATTTAGCAAGAACTGGAGTATAAGACTCAGAATCTGTACAGGAAGAATCAGAATCACTATCAGGCAAATATACAATTTCTCCGGAAGGAGGAGGAGAATCAGATGAAACTTTATACAAATCCCACCATTCGGGATCAATATTGTTATAGAGTGCTGCAAGCTGGGGTTTGGACTTTCTCTCAGGACATTTGCTAGCCCAATGGCCTTTCTTACCACAGATAAAACAAACATCTTGTTTTCCTTTTTCAGATCGCCTTTTGACAAATCTTTTAGATTTATATCGAGATTTGTTATAATGCTTCTTATGGCGATATTCTTTGTATATGTGTTTAGACTTATGTTTATAAGGCCTATTCGGATGATATCTAGCTTTAGAGGTATAATAACCTTTCTTCTTTTTCTTACATTTACATTCTTTTCCAAAGTGACCTCTGTTGTGCGCACCGCACCCCCAATCTGGCATACCCGCTACATCTTTACAGAAAGATGCAGAAAACATCTTTTGATGTCTCTTAAAATCCTTGCTCACCCTTCTTTCTAGGCAATGTTCTTGCCAGGGTTTCTAATATATGACCATGCAACTGAGCAAGTGAAAGACTTCTCAACTCTATCTTTTTATCTTTTAGTGCCTGCTCAACAGGATCAGGCACATGACCAGGGTAGCTTCTTAGATAGTGTTTGAGATAAGCGGGATTTCCTGATTTTCCAGAAGATATTAATAGTTTCTGCATATAACAGAAATACTCTTCAGCTTTACTAAGATCACACAACCTAGCAGACATGAATAATGAGGCTAAGTGATCATAGTCTTCATCTTCTTCTGGGCCATATAATTCTCTACCTAAAGCAACCAAGATCTTTTCATCTGCATCACTTGCAGATAACATTTCATTCCTTACTTCTTGTGGCAACCACCGCCACCATTCATAAGCTAACCCAGATAATCCAGCAATCAACTGGGTTCCCAACATTTGACCTGTTAAATTATGATCTTGTTGCTTCTTATATAAAGTCCAGTGTGTAAGTAGTTGAATGGCATTTTTAACATCTTCACGGGACTGGCACTGGATATTGAGCACTGGTTGCTCAGGCATTTGAGAAATAAGATTATTCATTGAATTTATTCCAAAGTTAAAAACTTTGGGAGGAGAGACTGATGCTAAAATTGCATTTGGCATATGGGTATCAAACTGTTCAGGAAGAGGAGGAGGAGCTTCCAATCTTCTTCTGTTAGAAGATTCTACTTCCATCATATTTAGATCAACAATATACTTTGGATCTAAAACAGGCTTAAATTTCTTAAACTCAACGATCCATTCTTCAACATTTTGCTTAATCTGATCACTAACACCAAAATCCCATTCCGGTTTCTCATCATCAGGTATAACATTGAATTGACCTAATGATTTGCTTTTGTTATGACCTCTTGTAGCTTGTCTCATAACATGATCTGGAACATAGTAATGTTTCTTTTTTAATTCTTCTGTTTTAGAACATAGATCATTTAAGACCGCTAATCTTCTTTCTAATTTCAAAGAGGCTTCTTCAATTGCTCTTTGGATTTGGGTTGTATCATGCAACAAATGATCAAGCAATTCTAATTTTGTTTGAACTTTATTGATCTGCTCCTTCTGTTCTGAACAATCATATTTCAATAGTAATATATCATTTGCCATATCATCAGTATTTCTTGCAGTGTGAATTTCCTGCAAGTTTCCCCAATTTGCCAATTTAATCTCATCAGACACAGTCTGATCTACAGCAGAAGACTTAGTAGGAAAAAATTCTCTTTTTGTTAAACCATCTTGAGCATATTGCCTGAATCCCGCATCAGACAAGTTTCTTCCAGGCACAAAGGATTTTTGACCAGCAGTATTTGTCACTTCCATGCCTGACTTCTCTCTAGGTAAAGAGAACATTCCCAGAGTTGGATATTCATGCTGTTTTTGCCTATGCTGTAATTTTTGTTTAATTTTTTGACATGCCTGACAGGCGGCATGTTGACCTCTATGTCCAAACTCAGACAAACCAAAAAAGGAAGTATTTACAGAACTAGATGCAGAATTTTCTGACTTGGCTTCAGCTTCAGATTCTTTACTCAGTTGATTCGACATGGCTTGAAGCTTAGCATTATTGTAGGAGGAAATGGAGGCAGATCTTATAAGAGGAGGACCAAATCTTTTAATTGGTTCTTCTTGGGCAGATCTGAAAGAACTAGTGGCTTCATCAAATATCAACGGCTATGGGTTAAATGAAGCAGCTACTCTTTCCCTATTTCTTAACTCATTATATTTTAATTCCCAAGAAGTAGGGTAATTGATCCCTGTCCAGTTGAATGTAATAGGAGTGGCATTTTTGGACTTAGCATTTGGTTGTTCCACCACGCTGGTGTCTGCAGAACTCTGATGGACATGAGTTCGCAGTTGTGGCAGGGTATCATTTCCAAATCTGACATAAACTCCGCCTTTTAACTGGATAATTCGCGATCCAGTTTCCATATCAAAGCCACGAGGAAGAATATAAGCCTTTAAGAGATTGTAGATATGGGGATCTTTCAGGCTAACTGAGAATTTTGGATACACAGTTCCAAATGCCGGGCCATCATGTAAAGGGGCAGTGAAACCACCTATAACTGCATCAGAAATTTTTTTATGTCTAGTATCTACTATATAGCAAAGTGAAGACACAGCAAGACGAGGGTGTACTAAAGGACCAAGGCCTAATTTAATAGCACCAAAATGGGCATAGTTATATCCTTTTTCTTTAGCCCAATCAATTTGACTTTTATCCAAAAGATTTATGTGAACGGGTTCTTGCTTATCTGTGAAAGCAACATCAATGCTAGACACTCTAATGTGTGTGGAGGCAGTAATATTCCACCAAGGTAATCTGTAGACTTCTCTTGGAAGGATCTGAGGCAATTGCCAGTTTTCAGATGGATTCTGATAATTTATGGAGATATAAGAAGAAGATGGATCTGATGAAGATGGGTCAAAGGAAGATTGTCTTCGATCTGCTAGACAGACTTCAGTATCATTTGCTGAATCACACTCTAAATGTGTCAACTCAACAGTATCCATTGCTGGGTCCATTTTAAATAAGAGGGTGAGTGCTGACTCTATTTTTTTTTATTCTATGGAATAATGAAAATATTTGTAGATATAATTTATGTTTAAAGTATTAAAATATCTTTATTAAGTTATTAATTTAAGAAACTGAAGACCATTGTGGAACATGGCAAATTTGGGAAGCTTGTCAAACTTGAAACATAATACCATGAATTGTCAATTTTTTTTTTATTCTATGGAATAATGAAAATATTTGTAGTTATAATTTATGTTTAAAGTATTAAAATATCAATTCAGTTATTAATTTAAGATTTAGATTAAAAGTTAACAGGTTCATGAACTCATTCTTTGACATAAAGAAATGAACCCTTCACTTAGTATTTAACTATATTGGTTCCATTCATTTTAAACATCAAAAACACTTAGAAGATTGGTACATTAATTCTTCACACATCCAACAATATTAGCTATACTCTTTTTAAGAACTATTAGATGATATTAGGTAAATCTAGGTCCTTATTAAATAACTTAGTCTCTTTAGCAGTTAGGTTTTAGAATTTGTAGAATTAACATGTAGAATTTGAATATGTAATCAGTTGATATTTGTGCAAGTGTAGACATTATATCAAATGGAAAGAGAGGAGTATTTGCGGCGAAAGCGTGGGAGGTCTTCACAATCTTCTGGGGTTGGTGTTACAAGTGATAATCGGAGGTTGTCAACCTCCCCTCGGGATTCTAGTTTATTGTATAGTTCACATCAACGGGGCGAAAGGGGTACAAATGATTCCCCTATATATTTTGTGGGAGAACGCCGTTCTCGACCCTTTGTTGGTATATGAATATCGATCTTTTAACATGTACATGCAAATTGTTTTTTTGTGTACACAAAAATTGTACTTGTGTTTAAACAAAACTTTGTTTTTATTTGAAGTAGAGCATGGTTCAGAAGATGCTTGTAATTCTATAGGGAGGGAGACAGAGCGAGTAAGGGAGACGGATGAGGGTGCAGAGCAAGGTTCTCAGAGGCTCATCATTCTACACAAGGTGATGATGGTCGAGCTAGGACACAATATGTTGAATTAACTAAGGGTTGTACACCCATTACAACATATCCATCTGATCTACCTCGGGAGCTTCCATGGGAAAGTGGTGATCATCAAATGACTCTTGAAAGATGTAGATCCTGTTAGAACTGTAATCCACACTTAGTACCATAATCCATAATTTTTATTTGCTCATGTGCTTAATTAAACCATAGTTTGGACTAGGTGACTACAGTTGGTCAAAAACCCACTTTTGAGAGTGTTCACACCCACTTCCAAGCAAACCAGTTCACCCAGCCTCCTGTTTTGTCCACAAGTGCACCCTCATTAATTGCTGGTGCGCCCTCTCTCCTTGTTTTGGGGAATTTTAGTTGACCAAGGGCGCTAGGGTGGATTTTTGCCCATTTTTGGCTAGATTTGGAGCATTTAATGCTCCCTTGGGCCCCCCAACCTCCTCTACTTGCTCACCCACGCCTGCCTTGAGCTCATTATTGACCCAGCATGCTTCAGCCACCTCCACACCAGAATTCGTGGCTGTTTGGGGTGATTGGGATTGAGTTGGACCCACTTAGGGGGGATTGAGGCCAATTTGGCATTGATGACTTGTACACTCAGCTTGAGCCACCTAATGCTCTCGAATTTCTCATGGATGTAATAAAAACCTGTTACTAACATTTTCACATGTTAGACAGTCAGTTAATCAAAGGTTTCAGCATACATTGTGTGTAAAATTATCTCCTTTTTCAAGTTTTTCCACTGTTTTTGCAAACTAATTCGATTTTGTGAGGTTCTCCATAGCTCCTAGATCTTCTGTGATCAAAATACTCACATGGTATCAGAGCCATCGTGGAGTTAGTGAGTTGCTGGTCAATATTGAGCATTGAACTGCATTCTAGAGAGGATTTCCAGACAAAAATTGAGTGTTTTTTGCAGGTGTTTCAGTAGTTTTCTCACCATTAATGCAGCAGTCATGGAAGCAAACCAAATGTTGCTCACACCCTTCAATTTTTTCGATTGGAAGCCTGAGATGGTTATCAAGCTGAGATCTAAGGGTCTCTATAGAGTAACCATGGGCACAGAAGTGGAGCCAAATTCTGCTGTGGAGAAAGCAAAGTACTACAATCGACTTGATGAAGCTTATGGATTGCTATGCCTGAGCATTTCAAGGGAACTCTTGTTTCATACAGACAGTTTGACAACCCCTAATGAAGTATGGGTGAAGCTAGAATCACTCTTTGGGAAAACTAATGAACTGAGAGGCCACCAGCTTGAAAACGAGCTCATTAGCTTGAGCCCAGCGCATTTTGAAACCATCCAGGAGTTCTTCACGAAATTCAAGTCACTGGTGCTTCAACTGCAACAATGTGGAATTGTTAAGAAGGAGGAACAACTGATTCTGTCCATCCTTTCGAAGCTAGGCCCAGAATTCTCTGTATTTGTCAGCACATTTCACTCAGCCAAAATGACCCTTCGAAATTGGCAAATGCCATCACTAGCTACCTTCATGGAGTGTCTCACTCAGGAGCAGTACAAACTAGTTCAGATGGGTACCATAAAATCAAAGGACCAAGCATTGGCAATGGGTGTTTCAAGTGCCAACAAAGGCAAGCAGAAAGCCAAGAATTCGAAGCAGCAAGAGAAGAGGAAGTCTGACAAGACCAAGTCTGCAGATGGGGGTTCGAATCTGTCAAAGGAGAAGGACAAGAAGGGAAAGGAAAAGACCAAATGCACCTATTGTCATAGGGGATGGAATCCAGAGAGCTCATGTATGAAGAAAACCATTGACTCAATGGCGCAGCTGCTGGAGAAGAACAACATCCCAGTCCCTGAGGGCGCAAGGAAGAAAGAGAGCACCTCAAATCCTGACAATAAAGAGAAGTGTCATGCTTTGGTAGCAGGTACTTCGAATCCCTCATCCTTTATCATTGATTCAGGAGCTTCCAGACATATGGTTTCATCCAGAGAGCTCTTCTCCTCTATGCATTCGAATGGTGGCCCAACAGTTCGAATGGGAGATGATTCAGAAATCCAGACCAAGGGGATTGGTAGGATTGACATGGAGCATGGCTATTTCAGTGATGTGCTCTATGTACCTTCATTGGCTGCAAATTTGCTATCAGTCTATCAAATGACCCATACAGGAGAAGCCAAGAGAGTAACATTTACTCCAGATTTGGTAGAAATCTCAGAAATTTCCTCAAATCAAGTTGTGGCTGTAGGGTATGCTGATCATGATGAGAGAATGTACAAATTCTCAAATTTTATTCCAAATTCTAGTGACCATGCTCTTGTCTCTCATGCCAACGAGACCTCCAAGTTGTGGCATGAAAGATTTGGCCACATGAACTACAAATATCTCCAGCAATTGCACAAGGACGAGATGGTGGAAGGGCTTCCAGAAATCAAATCATCAAATGGTGCATGCATTGGGTGTGTAGTTGGGAAGCATCCTGAGCGCAGCTATGAGAAGGGAATGGCAAGGAGAGCCACTCAACCACTTGGATTGGTACACTCAGACCTCATTGGTCCTCTTCCCACTCCATCATATGGTGGATCAAGGTATGTACTTACATTCATAGATGACTACTCTCGATTCTGCTGGGTTTACTTCCTTAAATTGAAGTCAGAAGTGTTTGAGAAATTGAAGATTTGGAAAGCCCTAGTGGAGAACCATAGTGGTCATAAGATAAAGATTCTTAGGACTGATAATGGAAAGGAATATGTGAATAACAACATTCAGCACCTTTGTGAGGAATGTGGCATCCAAATGCAACATTCAATCCCCTACACACCTCAGCAAAATGGTGTGGCAGAGAGGAAAAATAGATCTCTCAAGGAGATGGCTACTTGCATGATTGAAGCTAGGGATCTAAGCCCTAAGCTATGGGCTGAAGCCATCAATTGTGCTGCTCATATTCAGAACAGAGCCTTTCACAAATCAGTCAAAGGAAAAACCCCCTATGAGGCATGGTTTGGCCAAAAACCAAATGTGTCAAATTTCAGGATTTTTGGGTCTAGAGCATGGGCTCGAATTCCATCAGAAAAGAGGAAGGCTTTGGAGCCACAGAGCAGGGAATGTATCATGGTTGTATATGGTGAGGACACAAAGGGCTACAAGCTCTTTTACACATCCACACTCAAAACTTTCATTGAGAGAAGTGTACAATTCGAAGAAGAACCAATTCCAGATTTTGAGCTTGCACCGGGGGAAAGCTCCTCTCCTCCACATCTTAATGAAATTAGTGATGATTCCACCTCTGATTTTTCTGATATTACTGAAGATGACATGGCTGAAGATGACATTTCTGTACATGAGTCACCATCAAGGCCCAAGTGGGCTGAAAAAATCATACAAGCTGCAGGTGAATTGGCAGGCAATCCCCAAGAGCCTAGGAAGACTAGATCTCAAACAATCAATGCTTCCTTTGCAAATGAAAGTGAACTTGCTGATCACTATTATATGATGATTGGATCTGATCCAACATCATATCAGGAAGCTCATCATGATCCAAGGTGGAGAGCAGCAATGCAAGAAGAATTCCAGTCTCTCCAAGAGAACAAAACATGGGATTTGGTGCCTCTTCCTCCCAAGAGGAAACTTGTGCAATGTAAGTGGATTTTTCAAACCAAACCTGTTGCTGATGGTTCTGATCTGAAGTATAAGGCTAGGTTAGTGTCTAAGGGCTACTCACAAATCCATGGTGTGGATTATACAGAGACCTTTGCACCGGTTGCAAAGATGGACTCAATTAGACTAGCTCTAGCCATGGCAGCTAGTAAAGGTTGGGAAGTTCACCACATGGATGTCAAAAGTGCATTCTTGCATGGTGAGCTACAGGAAGAGATATATATGCAGCAACCTGAAGGATTCCAAGAGGATCCCACACTTGTATGCAGGTTGAAGAAGTCACTCTATGGACTCAAGCAAACCCCCAGGGCTTGGTATGCCAAAATGGATGCTTTTTTGCTCTCAATTGGTTTCTGTCGATGCAAGTCTGATCCAAATGTTTATTTGCAGCATTGTGATGATAATTTGCAGGTCATTGTACTGTATGTTGATGATCTCTTAATTACAGGGAGCTGCACCAAACAAATTGGCTCAATTAAAGCTTCTTTGCACAGTGAATTTGCCATGAGCGACCTAGGATTGCTAAGGCAATTTTTGGGTTTGGAAATTGAGCAATCTGAGAGAGGTATATTGCTGAGTCAACCTAAGTATGCTTCAGACCTGTTATTCAAGTTTAAAATGGCTGAATGTAAGGCAGCCAAGTGCCCATTCCTTTCAGGCATAAAACTAGGTGAATTTGAAGACTCTCCATTGGTGGATTGCACACTCTACAGGCAGCTAGTCGGAAGTTTGCTGTACCTTACACATACAAGACCTGATTTGTCTTATGCTGTAAGCACTGTAGTAAGGTATATGCAGCAGCCACATGAGATCCATTGGAAGGCAGCCAAAAGGATCCTTCAATATGTCCAAGGAACAAAGAGCTTCGGGGTACACTATGCAGCTGGTTCTTCACTTCAACTAGCTGGATTTTCTGATTCCGATTGGGCGGGAGATCCCATCGATAGAAAGTCCACTTCAGGTTTTGTGTTTATGTTTGCTGAAGGTCCCATTTGTTGGTCAAGTAAGAAACAGCATACAATTTCTCTTTCATCAGCAGAGGCCGAGTACAGGGCAGCAGTGAACGCAGCCACACAGTGTGTTTGGTTGCAAGGCATTCTTCGGGAGTTTGGTGTTGCTATTGATTCTCCAACCAATATTTGGGTGGATAATCAAAGTTCCATCAAGATATCTACTGATCCAGTACAGAGGCAAAGAAAAAAGCACATTGAGATCCACATGCATTACATTCGGGGCTTGGTGCATGACAGGGTGATTTCACTGCAGTATTGCCCATCCACCGAGCAAACTGCAGATATTTTCACCAAGTGCTTTACTGAGAAGACCTTCACTCACTTGAGAGATTTGCTTGGAGTGAGTGATGGATGGTGATTGCTGCAATTTAATTGCAGGTTCAGCCCCATGTCCATTTTAGAGGGAAGTTTTTATTCCATGAGGTTTTACTTCTTTTCCTTGGTTCATATGGACAAATAAAATTTCTGTTGTAATGAGGTGACTTGAGCCTTTGTTGCCAAGGCCTCCCACTTATCTTTCATGAGATGTACTAAGTTATGGTTAAGGGAGGGTGTTAGAACTGTAATCCACACTTAGTACCATAATCCATAATTTTTATTTGCTCATGTGCTTAATTAAACCATAGTTTGGACTAGGTGACTACAGTTGGTCAAAAACCCACTTTTGAGAGTGTTCACACCCACTTCCAAGCAAACCAGTTCACCCAGCCTCCTGTTTTGTCCACAAGTGCGCCCTCATTAATTGCTGGTGCGCCCTCTCTCCTTGTTTTGGGGAATTTTAGTTGACCAAGGGCGCTAGGGTGGATTTTTGCCCATTTTTGGCTAGATTTGGAGCATTTAATGCTCCCTTGGGCCCCCCAACCTCCTCTACTTGCTCACCCACGCCTGCCTTGAGCTCATTATTGACCCAGCATGCTTCAGCCACCTCCACACCAGAATTTGTGGCTGTTTGGGGTGATTGGGATTGAGTTGGACCCACCTAGGGGGGATTGAGGCCAATTTGGCATTGATGACTTGTACACTCAGCTTGAGCCACCTAATGCTCTCGAATTTCTCATGGATGTAATAAAAACCTGTTACTAACATTTTCACATGTTAGACAGTCAGTTAATCAAAGGTTTCAGCATACATTGTGTGTAAAATTATCTCCTTTTTCAAGTTTTTCCACTGTTTTTGCAAACTAATTCAATTTTGTGAGGTTCTCCATAGCTCCTAGATCTTCTGTGATCAAAATACTCACAGATCCCACTACGGCAAGTTGGAAAATGATTTGTATACTATGGATCTCCCTTCAGAGAGTAAACAAAGTTTGGAGATTGTTTTGGGATCACTGCAAAAATTCATTTAGGCATATGAGAATCTCAGACCAACTACAAATGGTTTTGTTGATTTGATGCGAAGACGAAGGGAACAAGTGATGGGTCCAGACAAGTGGGATGTTGTGAAGGAGAGAGTGACGAAAGAACATGCCAAATCAATGTTTAACTTCAAAGAAGGTCTAAAGCGAGAAATGTTGAAAGTGCAATACTTCAAGCATCCTGATCTTGCACATCTACTCTATGATCGGTTTCTCGCAGCCTATGGTCGGTTTCCATGGAATGATGAGGTTTCTCAATATTTTGCTAGATTTTTTTATGTTGAGTTTTTCTTAAATATATAGCCAGACTATACTGATGTTCATTCAGAATTTTATGGAGTTGGAAAGGGTTGAATATATAATCGAAAATGTGCTCTTAGAGACCCGACAACTCTTTGACCTCCACCCCAGATAACTCGCTCACCCAGGTTGGTGGCATTAAGATCAAAGATAGAGCCCACATCTCAACTTGGGACAACTGCAAGGAATTTTGTTGGCAATGGTTTATCGTCAGCATTAGTTGGAGTAGATGTGGGATTGGTTCGAGAAATGGCTTGTTCTGCTATTCGTCAAAAGTTTGTTTACAAAACTAATGATGAGATAGATGGAATGAGCATTGAAGATCTCAGGGCGTATGCCAAGGTTTGTCGCGACCTAGCGGCAAATGTTATATCCAATGACACATCGAGTTTGGGAGAGGTTTGTTGATTATGATATGACTTGATCTTAATTAAATTTTTTATTCATTTTGAATTGAATTTTTTGTTACATTATATGAATGATAAATTATGTTTTTTGATGTAAATTAATAGGTATATTATGTAAATGTTTATTGGTTGCAGTTTTCAAGAATGATGAATGAACATTCTTTCCATGTTTCCACTAGCGAAAATCTAGAGAATATTCGAGAGGTATATTTATTATTTATATATTTGTAATTATGTTTGAACTTAATATATATATATATATATATATATATTTTGAATTTTAATTTAACTATGCATCTTATTGTTAATTTGACTTATCCATGCAGGTTTCTTTAGATACGAACTTTATAAATGATTTACCATCTCTTGTAAGCTAATATTTTTTTAATCTTTTTGTTTTATTTTTAAGTTAATTGGCACAATAATTTTTTTGGTTTGCATTATGTTTTATTTATTAACACAATTTAAATTTTAGGGGGGAGATATAGGTTCTCTGCTTCATGAAACAGATATTGGCACAGACGTAATTTTGTTCACATTTGAATTGATCTTTGATATAAGTTTAATATTTTAATTTTTATGGATTTAGTTAAAATTTGTTCAAGTAATTTATGAGATTCATAAATTGATTTTATACATGTTGTAGCTTGGGTCTCTTAAATCTTTTGGAGGCAAAGGAAAAACTCCTTTGGAGGATGGTGGTGGACAAGTATTTGGAGAATTTGATGTAATTTTGTTAATAATTGAATTGTTTTTTGATATATAAGTTTAATATTTTAATTTTTCTGAATTTAGTTTAAATAATTTAAATGATATTTATAATATGTTTTTATACATGTTGCAGAGTGGGTTGAGTCCAGGGGGAGGCTCCAGTGGAGGATAGCACGGTGGACATTTTTTTGTTTGTTGATATGCATAGATTGCAAAGATTTGTTTTGGACATGTCGAGGAGATTTATTTTTGGACTCTGATACATATATGTACATTGAACTCACATGTCCATGGACATTTTTTTGAGGATTATATACATGTCCTTTGAACTTACATATTTTGTGAAACTTGCTTTAAATGATCAACTTATTTTTGTTTATTTAGCATATTTGGTGTGATTTAAAGGTTTAGAATATGTACGTGCATGTTTAAATGAATGAATGAATATGTAAGAATGAATGTTAAGAACATGATATTTTTGAATATTATGAAGTTTAGGAATGTTAAAGGAAGTTTAAAAATAGATGAACATAGGTTTAAAGTTCATAAATGAGGAAATTTTGATTGAAATATGAATGAATGTTAAGATTGAATATATTAAGAACATGAATGTTATCTTTGAATGTTAGGAAGTTTAGGAATGTTAGAAGTTTTGATGGAAATATGGATGAACTAGGAAGTTTAAAAATGAATGTTAGGAACATGAATATTATCTTTGAATGTTAGGAAGTTTAGGAATGTTAGAAGTTTTAATAAAAATACGGATGAACTAGGAAGCTTAGGAATGTTATGAAGCTTAGGAATGTTCTATGAAGATTAGGAATGTTATCTAAGTTTTGATGAAAATATGGATGAACTAGGAAGTTTAAAAATGAATGTTAAGAACATGAATGTTATCTTTGAATGTTAGGAAGTTTATGAATGTTAGAATTTTTGATAGAAATAAGGATGAACTAGGAAGCTTAAAAGTGAACACATGTTAAGTTCAAATTTTAGGAATGTTAGAAGTTTTGATCGAAATATGGATGAACTAGGAAGTTTAAAAATGAATATTAAGAACATGAATGTTATCTTTAAATGTTAGGAAGTTTAGGAATGTTAGAAGTTTTAATAGAAATATGGATGAACTAGGAAGCTTAGGAATGTTATGAAGCTTAGAAATGTTAGGAAGATTAAGAATGTTATCTAAGTTTTGATGGAAATATGGATGAACTAGGAAGTTTAAAAATGAATGTTAAGAACATGAATGTTATCTTTGAATGTTAGGAAGTTTAGGAATGTTAGAAGTTTTGATAGAAATATGGATGAACTAGGAAGCTTAAAAGGGAACACATGTTAAGTTCAAATTTTAGGAATGTTAGAAGTTTTGATGGAAATATGGATGAACTAAGAAGTTTAAAAATGAATGTTAAGAACATGAATGTTATCTTTGAATATTAGGAAGTTTATGAATGTTAAAAGTTTCGATAAAAATATGGACGAACTAGGAAGCTTAAAAATGAACATGTTAAGTTCAAATTTTAGGAATTTGTTAGGAAGTTTTGATTGAAATCTGAATGTTAGGTTTAAATTTTGATAAGAATGTTAAGAATGAATGTGAGGGTAAGAATGGATGTTAAGGAATTTATGATAAGGTGCAATGAATGAATGAATGTTAAGATTGAATGTTAAGAACATGATTGTTATCTTTGAATGTTAGGAAGTTTTGATAGAAATATGAATGTTAGGAAGTTTAAAAATGAATGTTACCTGAGATCAAAGTTCCGGAATTTGTTAGGAAATTTTGATTGAAATATGAATGTTAGGAAGTTGAAAAATGAATATTATTTGTTCAAATTTTGATATGAATTTTTAATTAATAATTCTTATTTTCAATGTCCAGGTACATTTGATGCAACTGAAATCATGGCAAATAGGGATAACGATTTTTTGTTTTTTAATCATAAGCGAAGATTATAGGATTGTGAAGTTTATGCTAAATTAGAGCAATGATTTTAGACAACAATTTTATGAATTTTCGTCGATTTGTTGTAAATAATCATTTCTCTAATTTAGCATAAGCTTCACAAACCTGGAATCTTTTCTTGTGATTAAAAATCAAATGATCGTTGTCTCCATTTGCCATGATTTCAGTTATGTGAACTTACACAAGCGATATTGTAAATTAAAGATTCGGGGCGGAGAGTGGCGACAGCCACAGATCCGTTATCTCATCCCTTAAGTGATCTAATAGACATACGGGGACCCGAATAAAGTATTTTATACATAATTAAGACAAAAATTTTACACATTAAGGTTTTCATTACCAAATAATTTTTGAATTAAAATTTCAGCATACTAGAATACGATCATTTAAACTCTTATACTCCAGTTCCTTTCAAGATCATAGACATAGAAAGAAAAAAATATATTGTACACAACATTTGACAATGACATGGACAAAAACATTTATCTATTAATTTTAAATATACAGTTTTAAAAACATCGCAATGGAATGCCGTCCTCAATTATCCGTTCATGGTCATATTTGGACAGTTTCCATTTTTTATTCTTTAATTGTTTTTTTGATGGAACTTGAACCAATTTTATTCGGGATGCACATACTAAATGGTTATATTGACAACATATAACATCAAGTTCATAATCCTGAAAGTAGACATAATTCTGAGTCATATGGGTCTGCTGAAAAAAATAGCCCCTTAAAATGATGGATCCTCTCTCGTATGTATATCCGTTGTCATTGTAGTCTTCCAATAACTTCATTTTTCCTTCAGTGCATCGCATCAAATAATACTTCACATTTTCGTTGTTGTCTACAGGTGCAATCACAGCAAAAACATCTCCTGTGCAAATCACAATTGATGTTAGGATTTTTAATTCAATTAAATTGACTAATATACACGTGTATAAGGTGAAGGACAAGAATGAACAATCGACAAAACAGTTGTATTTGATCATTACCTTCTCTAATGAGATCTGAAATTCTGTCGCCATCAGATGATATTGCTATATCTTTTGATTCTAATTCTTCTATGCTTGCTAGTGGCATTTTTCCTTTAGGATTAATCTCTGTGTATTTCCAATGTTTTACGTAGTTGTTCGTTATGTTTTCACAAACTTCTGTAGATTCAATATTTTCAGTGCAAATATGACAAAAGCGTGATTGCTTTCTATTGTCAAATGCATAAACATTTTGGAAGGCTTTTGTTTGAATATAGTGAAAATCTCTAGTCCCCTGTATGGTGCTAGCGTCGTATGGTATTGATCTATTTATATCTTAGACCCCAACATGCCAAAAAAACTTAGTACACAAATGACAAATTTTGATGTTAGGTACATATATTTTTTTTAAAATTGACAATAAAATATAAATTAAAACATTTGTGTGTACATATTTGCGCACATCTTTTGATTGTTGATTATAATCATGGTTTAGATGTGATTTACACCATTAGACAACCTCTGTAGCTGAATGGAATCATGTAGAACTATGGTTCATTTTCCATCTTCGAAGTGCTCTTTTTACGCATGCTCCTGCACCATCATGTTCACCTTTTTCCATGACCAGTTTCAAAGAAATTCCAGTTATGTTTAATGTTCAATGATTTATGAAGTCGACATAGCCAATAAAATGATCACGAAGATTTAAATAGTCCGGCACATCCATCTGACCATATCCAATTCTCATTGAATTTAATGTTACGTCCCTTCAGTGAATTGTAGAAAATACTTTCAATACAATGCTGAACAAAATGTGTATCGTGTGTACGATCGTCGCTGATATAAAACTGATATTCTTTAATCACATCTCGATTGTCAAACGTGCTTTCAATGCCATCGGCATCCTGTTGAGAATGTCTATATAAAACATGGACAAATATCGAAACTTAGTCAGAATGATAGTATTCACTCTGTATATCTTTTTGTGCAGCAAATGTGTAATTTTCTGCAAAATCAACCACTGACAAAATTGTTCCTGGTGGAAAAATTTCACGAGACTGTTTGAATTGAAGGTCTTGCCATCGTGCTCTATGTGAATGCTTGGTGTATTTATAAATTTCACTTTTGAATTTCTTGAGAAAATTTGGTACACCTATTTTATCTTCTCGCAAATCAATCCTTTTGGAATGTACATCACTAATACTTGTAATGTATTCATATATTCTCCAATCAACGGTGACATTTGACAGTGAGTGATCAGTATCGATAGGATATTTATTGTGGAATAAACCCAAATTTCCACAACGATTACAATGTTTTCCATTGACACATTTTTTATTATAAAATACTTCATCGTGATTTCTCTCACACAGGGTTTGAGATATGAATTCACGTATTGTGGGCGGAGGTGGTGAATTTGTCCAAAACATTTTACCAAATTCAAGAAATGTGTCGTAATATAATTGAAATTGCACATGTTAACGGCAACAACATGTGTCATGGATAGTAATAGGTCTAACATACCATGGTTTTAGTTGCACAAATGTAGTGATTGACACATTAATTCCACGATGTTCTTCCTTGAATTTATTGAACAATTGTACTTGTGTCATATCCATTATATGTTTTGGACTGCTTACATATACTCCTCGTGATACTCTTTGTCGTATTACATCTCTTGAATTTGGTGAAACTCGAGCATGTGTCAACCAATATTCCCGTACAATATTTTTAACACCTGCTCCCATTCTATCTTTGTAAGGCTGTCTACAAATAATTGCCCAGCAAGCAAGTTCATCATTTTCATATATTTGCATTTTGAATTTTCTATGTTTGTATAATGTCTTTCTTGAGGTTCCAACTGCTTTTGCTAGCTGTGTTGTCAAACGTTTTTGTTTAGTACTAGTTGAAATAATTGCTGTATGAATTGCTTTTCGTGTAGCACTGATGTCGTTCTTCCTAGATTTTCCAAACTTTTTTATTGCATCACCTATATTTTCTATCACATTATGTTTTAATTTCGACTCTTTAGTCGCCTTGTGAATACCCAATAATGATGTAGCATTTTCTAACTTCTTGGTCATTAATAAATATATACAAATTTGTGCTTGTCCTGTTGCTGAATAATTCTTCAAAACATCATCATAAATTTTTTGAGCCTGATATCGTGCAGCATGTATGGGTATTTTTTTTTTTCCATATTTGTTGCAATCAACGTTTTCTAACATTTCATCATCAATGGTGAAAGTACCTATACATCAAGTTAAATTTAATTTAAAATATGTATCCAAAAATACAATTCATTATAAAAAATGAATTTGGAAAATACATCATATATACATACCTGGTCCAATTTTTGGTTCTTGAACTTGATCTTCAATATTGACTTCATCGACATTAGTATGTAAATCACTATTTACATCTTCAACAATGGTTTCTTCAACTTCAATTTGTTCTTCTTGTACTCTATTTTCAATTTCCATTTCATCAACACTATCATGTAAAACTGTATTTGTATCTTCAATAATCGTTGCTTGTGTTTTTGCAAGGCTTGCTTTGTTGACATGATATTTAAGTTTTTTCTTTTCTCTATTATCATCATCATCAGCATGTTTATGATCATATTTTCTTTGACGGTTTCTCTTACTTCCCATGTTTGTTTAATCTATAAATGATAAATTAAAGAATCATCATTTTATTGTAAAAAAATAAAATGAAGATTTAAAAAACAGTTACGAAATTTATAAACACATGAACTGAAATTTACTTCACCTTATCAAAATCTTGTAAGAGTCTTTTGAAGAAAAAGTCTTTGGAAACAAATTTCCTTTGAAAAGAACCTTCTTTGAATGAAATAAGAACTCTTTGACAATAAATCACCTTTGAAAAAACCCATTGGAAAAGAATAAGAACACTTTTTAAATAATTTTTTTTTGTAAAACCACTGGAAAAAAAAAGCTTCTTTGAAAAATACCTGGGAAAAGAATTCTTTGTAAAAACCCTTGCAACGAAATAAATTTTTTGCAAAAATAACTTGGGAGACTTTCAAAATACCCATTTTTAAAGAAATAAGAAGGAAAAATACATCTCCTTTGTAAAATTAACTTGAGATAAAATCTTATTTGCAAAGATGCCTTAGAATAAAAACTCTGTAAATGCAAACTTTGGAAAGAAACATTTTTCTGAAAAAACCACTTGTAAAATACTTTGTAAAAAAAATGTTTTTTGCAAAAATACCTAGAAAAAAAAACTTTGAAAAAACTCATTTGAAAAAATTATTTTCAAATAAATAAGAAGGAAAAAGACAACTCTTTTGAAAAAATAACTTGGAATAAAAACTCTTTAAAATCACCATTTTAGAAAAAAAAACCTATTGCAAAGAAATAAGAAGTGCAAAAGCTTGGAATAAAAACTTATTTTGCAAAAATGCCTTAGAAAAACATTATTTCAATGTATTTCTTAGATAGAAGCAACAAAAAAAATACTTCATAAAAAAAACTCTCTTTGCAAAAAAGACTCCTTAGAAAATCCTTGGAAAAAAACCCATTGCAGAGAAATAAGAAGTGCAAAAAGCTTGAAAAAAAATACTTCATAAAAGAAACTCTCTTTACAAAAAAAGCTCCTTAGAAAATCATTGGAAAAAAAACCCATTGCAAAGAAATAAGAAGTGCAAAAAGCTTGGAATAAAAACTCATTTTGCAAAAATGCCTTAAGAAAACATTCTTTCAATGTATTCCTTAGAAAGAAATAAGAAAACAAATATCTTATAAAAAAAAACTCCCTTTGCAAAAAAAAACTCCTAAGAAAATCCCTTCAAAAATATTCTGACCAGAAAGTATGCTAAATTAAAATGTGTGAAATTAATTGAAGTATTTAGTTTTATTCATATAAGTTTAGACAAAAACGGTTTTTTGTTTTGTTTTTTTTTTCGGTCGATGAGTTTTTTTTTACATTTGGTTATTCGGCCGAATAAACTTTGGTTTAATTGACGTCGCCGTTACGGAAACAGTTATTCGGTCGAATAATTATTTGGCCGAATAACCTCTGAAACCTGAAAATCTGATTGTCTCTCACAGTTTTCAAGTTTCTCCATTTTCGGAAGGTAAAAATGATCTCTTACACTACAAAGCGACTGTCGGAATTGATACCATTAGTTTCGTTATTGAATTTACTTTCCGAATATATAGATTTCTTTGTGTATAGGTAAGATCTGATATTTGTAATTGTTTGTTTTCTTAACAGGTGTCGAGTTTGGTTTCATCTCTTTCAAAATGCGGTGAAATGAAAAATCCATAACTTTAAAAATACACCACGAAAAAAATTGAGAAAACTATGGTGCAGTTAATTGGCGTCTCTAATTCAAAAAGGTATTCATAGAATTTTTAGTTTTCTATTCAATCGAGAGAAAAGTTTTGCGACAAAAAATATGTTGAAAATCGACAAGGTTTCCCCATTGATCTAATTCAAATAAATATAATAATTAGTATATAGATCCATTTGTTACAAACTTATAGTCATGCAGTAGTATATTGTGTGTAGATTGTCGTAGCATATTTGTTTTTTGCAAAAAACAAGTTTAACAATGATTTTACGTGTGCGACAAAACATGGCTATTTTGTAGTCCTTTCATTTTATAAGAACACACTGTCAAACATTTGCCGAATCGACATATCAAATCTCAATATAAAAAATTGAAAAAAATATGGATAGCAAGCTAACATAATTCTCTAAAAGTTTGCTTTTTAGTGAAAAGTGAAATTCCAAACAAAAATATCACTTTTATTAGCCCAAAGATGGAAAACATGAAAAATTCAGAATTATTTTCTTATAGGACCCCCCAAAATAGACACCCATCTTCATGGATTCACCCTACTGCGATTCACTAGTGGGCTGCAATAAACATATATAAAGCACTACTAAGTTCTCTATTGATAGATTCCAAATTTTATATTAACGTAACACATCTATCATGATAGATTCGTAAAATTACAACACGGTTTACATTATCATAACGAAACCAGTATATCACACGAAAAATACATAACAAAATTAACATTATGCTACGTATTATATTGGTACAATTGAAATGAATTATACCTACGACCTCGAGGATCGCGATCCACTGATTAGATCAATGGTCATAGGTGACTTGCCCCGATCTGCTAATATCTGGGAGCTGCCCCTAACAACACCCTAATAAAAAAACATAGTGAAAGTCACCTAAATGATTCCAAAACTATTCATGAGAAAACACATCAAAAAAATTATTATTCATATTATATTTTTAATATTACAAAAATGTATACCCGTTGCGCGGACCCTGGTGTGGCCGACCTTACGGAACCGGCCTGCATCAAAAACATAGACTAGAAAATTAAGTAAACGAAACCAAAATATTTATTGAAACATTAATATAATGCTAAAACATTTTGATATATTTTAATTGTACAATTCAAATCAGGTCTACCTGTTGCCCCGAGGGTGTAGTTGTCTGATCAACATTCGACGGGTGTATTTCTCGATCAACGTTCTGCATCAAATATAAATTTCATTATATAAAACTAACCAAGTTATTAATAATAGAAAAACAAAGCAAATAAAAACTCTTTTTTCTTATTATATTTGTACATTAGAAAGATGTATACCTGCTCCGTCGAGGACGAAGTTCTCCTCCGACCATTTGTTGGCAGGGATTTATCCCGATCACTAGCCTGTAAAGTAAATATGGAAAATTTAAACGAAATAAACTAACAAAAAATCCTTATGATGTTTAATTTATTACTAAAAGGTTGGATAAAATGTTATATAGTAACCTTGTTTGTATCTACTCGGTTGACAGGGTAATTAATAAGCAACTCATCCCCTGCAGATATTGTTTTAATAACAACTACAAAAACACGGTTTCCTTCACGCCCCTCAAATTCACAGTTTGGTTGCTTAATTGTAGACCTTGGTTGTGTACTATTTATAAACCCCACAAGTGGCCTTTGGCCTTCCGTCCATGTACAACGTTCCTCCTTTATTTTGAATTTTATCTTTCAATTGTAAATAGTTTGTTGACAATCCATAGCTACACATACGTTTTGTATATTGGACAAGGCGCATCCAATCATTGTAGTTGTATATGGGTCCAACATACTCCATCAATTCTGTACATGTCCCGTAACCGACCAAGATGCAATCCATGGAAAACAACCCGAAACCATGTATCGACGACGGTGCAATTCGATATCTCCTCTCGTTCACACAAAAATCAGTGTTCGGTGGAGGAAGATCCTTCGGTACCCATTGTTTCACTAAATGTTTGTACCTCAAGGGAACCTCTTCGTTGTCTTTTGTCTCATCACCATAGGAACATGCCCCCCCTTGACTGTGAAAAAATTCATTGCGTCTATGGAATCTTCTTTTGGTTTTTTGACATCTAGTTGATACAATTCTTCTAGACCTACTGGATGTCTAACTTTCCTCTAGCCTTCCTAAACTCCCCTCGCTTGAGGAAGATAGATCAGACAAATACCAGTTTGGTTCTACCTGCACCATTGGAAAATTTTTTATATTTGACCGCAAGGCATAGCGCCTCTTAAAAGTTGACGTGTATCACCTTTTATAATTTTACTTGATCCTCATTCCCTTTGTCAACATGTAGGCATTCAAGTGATGATCGAAAGACGACCAATTTATATTTCTTAAGGGTAGAAAGTCATGCAATATTTATGAGTTGTTTTTTACTGTTTGATTTAACGCTACATCACACATGTAACACACATGAAACACTACACATACACGTTACAGGATCTCCTCTAATGCTACAAGTCCTGGCTACTTAATGAAAACTATTTACCACATATTTGATTACCTTAGTGTAGACGTTTCCTGTAATATACTCAGAAGAGTTACTTTCAGAAATGACTGTGCCTCTTAGAGGCCAGTCAACTCTAGGAACCAAGTGACCCTATGATAGGGATAGTACAAACCAGAGAGAGAGAGATGACTGGGCTATGGTACGGTCAATCAAAGAAATTCAGTGACAATAAAAAGGCTCAGTACAAAGACCAACCAGTAAGGTACAAGTCAAAAAAAAAAGAATGGGTATAAAGACTCATAACCTTTGGGACTAAGGGGGTGTACACTACCTTAAACGTGGACAAACTACCATAGTTATAACCACAAGAAAAAAAACATAAAAGGTGGTACAAATCAATATATGCAATATCTCCTTGTAACTACCTCATATATGTAACTACCTCATATATGCAATATCTCCTTGTAACTACCTCATATATGCAATAGCTTCTTGTAACTACCTCTTGTAACTCAAATAGTACCACCAAAAGGTATGATAGCATGCAATCTTCCAAACTAAGGTTAGGAGGGTGGTACGAAGTGGGTATAAAGGCACATAACAATTTGGAGAAAGTGGGTGTACCTCAAATGTGGACAAACTACCATAATACCCACAAGACCTAAAACATAAAAGGTGGTACAAATCACAAGATATCCCAATATCAGTAAAACACCCAAAAGGTAAAAGGCAAGGTACCACAAAAATATTATCGACAAAATGAAAGGACCATAAGACAATTGACCAAGGTGGGGTACAACCATTCATCTCTCTCTCAAATGTACCATTGTTCCATATAACTTGAAAGACCATCATCACAGTAAACGAAAAAGTCCACATGAGTGATGTGATCACGTGGTCTTCTAGACTACTCCTATGGTCAAGCGTTAGTGGCTCCATGAAGGGGTGTTCAGTCCCTTCAGAAGACCATCTAACTCAACCATCTCGAAGACCTAGGAGAAGAGGACATCACACATCATCAAATAAGTATTGGTAGCTATTGTGTATGAACTCAAAAACCCTAAAGCAACCGAGCGTGTAGAAGGGGAGCTATGAAAAGACAAGGCTTGTAGGACAAAAAAAGAAGCTCAAAAAACTGTACTAAGACCGATGTCACAGTAAGCGAGCTGAAGCAAAAGTGTCCAGAATGCCAACAAGTAGCACTAAAAAGAAAAAGACCCTCTAAAAAGGTGAAAATGCAAGCAAACTTCCTAACTAGGAGCTGGAGACCTCAACAAATCGTATCCTTTGCAAGGTGATGAAATCCAAGTCGAACAATGCGAAGTGAGAGACCAAATTTGAAGGATATCCCTCTACCAAAAGGGATCCTGGGTAAAAGAGCCCTAGTAGAAAAGTCACTAAGATACCTCGTTCATGACACGTCAGAAAAGGTTTTCGACGCTTCTGCCTTATCACCCTTGTATCACGAGTATGGTGGCTGGAGAATACAAGGAAGACAATGATCGATGTTTCCTTAGGGCTAAGTGGAGTGCGGCATTCCACATAGTCCGTTTGGTTCTCGATCTCACGGCGGTTTAACCCCTGAAACAACAGGAGGCCCCTCCACAAATTGGTGTATGACCGTGTCAACAAATACTAAATTTTTTTGGTTCCCTAGAGGACAACAACTATGTCTCAGATGATAATGACAAGGGGGAATTATTTGGATGCCTATCCCCGGTGTCCTACCTAACTACCAAATTCTTTTGATTTCCTGAAGTGAGGTATTATTCAATCGGGTGATGGAAGTGAAAATCGTGGTGTGATGACTGACTCAAACCATGCAAATGCATATGAATAAAATAAGCCTTTTCTTTCAATGAATGCTAGCTAAGGTAAGGAGAGAGTTCTTTCAAACTATAAATACTCTTTCAAATTAAATGAATCCATTAACAATAACTTTCTTCTACTTCTAATGACTAAAATGCATGACAATGTTTAAACCTAATTAGCAAGCATAAGCATGACATTGTGATATTGTGAATAATCGTGTATGTAGGACACATTATTTCAATTTAAAACCCATTTAATGTACGCTAGGAGACTTAAATTACGGAATGATATCATAAGTATAAGCCCAAGAATATTTGTCACAATCCAAAATCTATTCACCAAATTCAAATCACTTCTACTATAGCTCAAGTTATGTGGTGTAGTCATCATACCTGAACTCATTAAAAATTCATTCTTTTGCATTCACAGTCGACATAAGTACAACAAAAGGGATCATGATTTCTAGGGTCCACAGTCAAACATGCATCTACAAAACAGAAAATTCAAAGTTGTAAGGTAAGATAAGTTAATTACTAAATTAGGTCAATGGGACCCCTAAGTACAAAGGTGTTGATACAATGTGGGAGTGCAAAAGCGGCTCCTTTAAAAGGCATATTCGATTGAAAGAAAAGGAAACCTGCCTTTGCAAGATAAATGGATATCCCAAGTCCCAGTACACATTCAAGCAACAATTTTTCCATCTACAATAGAAACTGGGGACAATTTTTTCTTAAGCAGGGAGGAAATGATGAGCACTATGGGGTTAAAGTGCTTATCATATGTTGCAAATTCGGAATTTCACTGGCAAGATGTCCCACTAATCTATTTGGAAGTTCAGTAGTTGTATCTCAAATTCTAGTTTTATCTTGGCTACACATTAGGCTTATAATTGTCAGCAACTACATGTATTGGATTAAAATTAAGATAAAGGGCTTGAAATCGTCTCCTCAACTTGCAAACATTTGTAGGAATTGCATGTTTTTCCATCAGACCTAATGATTAAGGCATTGTGATAGAGGAAGGCCTTATGGATACTCCAAGATCTTATCCTAGGATCACCTCTGTACTATGTTTTTTTATTGTGAAACAACAAATGCAACATTAGACACTATTGCAAGAAACAAAAATGCTTACTTCTCACTCAGTTTTGTTTGTCTTTGAGTGGTATGCATAAAAATAAGGACTTTTGGTCGTCTGGTACTTATGTAAAGTGTTTGGAGAGGCTTCGTGTTGCTTTTGTTGGTGATAATGACATTGGGATGCAATGTGTTCTATCAAGTTGTATAAACATATGTACGCTTGAGACAAGGGATAGACCATTTAGTGATTTGGCTCTTTTATGAATCAAATTCATCCATTTGTTTCCGAAATGGCCTATCATTTCCTATTCACTCATATGCACACCTAGAATCTATCCACTTATTCTTTTGTCATTTTGCAAACTTCACACATTACACACACATTCCTAACAAGAATGGTATTCAATTCCTTTCCCATTTATTGGCCCAACTAATAACATGGAGAAACATACCATCCTTAGATAGTAAGGTTAGGATACATGGGATAAAAACTCAAAGTTGCACATATGGAAACAAACGAAGAACAATTCTCTGTAGTTTGGATACAAAGGACATGATACTTCATCAAGGTTCAAGCCAACATGCACTAATGTTGTTCCCTTGGACAGAAAATACCTCTATACCAACCTGTATCTAGAGCATTAGTTAAACTGGATAGGGAAATTGATGTGTGGAATATAGATTGTCCAGCATCAAACAAAAATTCAAGCTAGGGTAGTGATTGCAACAAGGAGCAATATATCACTATGGAGGATAAGCCTTGCACTCGCCAGCCTTCATGGGAACCTACACAAAAAAGCATGGAATTGCAGCTATAGGAACAACACATAGAGAAAATATTATGTGCAGCAACATCACATCGAGATGGAAGAAATGATACAAAATAAATATTGCTGCACTTTCCTTTATTATGCACTAAGAATACACACTTACAATTTCAGAATAACTGAAACTTTCAGCTTCTCACCTTGACACATGTGGGGTGAACTACTTGAGTTAGTTACTTGGAGAAGCATGCTTGGCACAAGTTTTCATGTCACCACATACCTTAGCTCATGTGAGGCGCATGAGTTGGTTATGTTAATCGTTAAAATGGACCTTGTCAAGGTGGAGTGATCCACTTGTGGACCCATTCTCTTTTGTGGACCTAGTATAATGTTTTTACCTGTAACTCCCCTCTCTGTTGTTCCATAAAAGAGAAGGAGGTGCACATGACTTCTAAGCATGAGAGCTAGAGTAAAGAGTGGTGTGATGTGATAGCTAGGGTATTCTATTTAAAGTGTATTGCTTTATGAGGTTGTGAGAAGGTGGTTGGTTTTGTATAGTAAGCTTGGGAGACTCTGATTTTGGATTATGTAATTCTCTTTTCTACTATAATAGAAAGACAAGTGATTGTTGGTGCATATTCAGTATTTTCTAGTGGTTCATCTATTTGAACTTTGACTTTCCACAACATCATTTTCTTGTTCACTCCATGACTTGTCCTTTAAAACTTTGACATCTCTATTAACCACAAACGTCTTGCTAGTTAGATTATACTATATGTAGGATTTGGACTAGTAACTATATCCAATGAAAATACATTTTTCACTTTTGTTGTCGAGTTTCTTTCTAATATCCTCTCGAACATGTGCATATGATATGCAAAAATAAAGTAATGAACAAGTTAAACAGAACTAACAACTAGCATCAGTAATGTTGGTTTAGACCTTCCTTATAATCAGATATATTTTTCAATAAACCCTTTCTGCAATAGCTGATAGCCACCAGGGATCAACAACGTATGCCCCAACAAGGCCCATAGGCTCAGAGTAGAGGCCAAAAATAGATTGGATAGTCCTGTTCCTATGGATACTGATTCTGAAGATAAGCATAATGACGGGGTTGGAACTAGTGGATTGTCTCTTGAAAATATGAGTAATGAACGCTTTCTAAAATTAAGCATTTCACATGCCATGGTGTTTGTGCATCTGGCAATGGAAAATCCTGAAACTTGTAGAATATTTGTTGAGAAAAAGGGCATTGAATCCCTTATGAGGTTATTGACTCTTCCAAGTATTCCGCTATCTTCAAAAGGGATGTCTGTAGTTGTGCACATGGTTGCAGTTTGCAAAGCATTCACACAACAACACTCAGTTGCCCTTGCAAGGGTATTTTGTGCTCATCTGAAGGAACATCTCATGACTACATTAAATGTTTTGGATCATGTTGCAGGGACTAATTTATTAGCTACAAAAGATGGACTGAATCGGAAAGTATTTTGGTGCTTGTTTGTGGTACAATTTTTTGTCTTTCTAGCTGATGATACTAAAGAGAATCGATGGTTGGTAGCATTAACGACAGAGTTTGGAAATGATAGCAAGGATGTGCTTCTTGATATTGGGATGATACATCAAGAAATACAATGGCAAGTTGCACTTACTGAGGATTCAAAGGCGCTGCTAAAGAAAGATGATGGCAATGTTTCCAATAGTGTCACAACTTATTTGGATGCGTATGCAAATGAAATTGATGATCACTTGCCAACTTCTGTTGGACACTATGTGGATCTTATTTTGAATCAACATAGGCAATCATCTATTTGGAATGTTGAACCTCAACTTTTTGATCTAATACATCTATTTCATGATATTGGTCACAGTGCTCGGCTTCAACGAAGGTTGAACATTGATTCCTCTGCCCGAGGACAACAAGCCTATGTTCGTCAACCACAGTATCAAAACGCAAGTCCCTTCCAGAATCAAAATGCAAGGCAATAAGCAAACATTACTACATTCTTTTTGCTATGAGATATTAAGGCCGTCATTTTCAGTTCATATAAGTCATTTGTTTTCAGAACTAGGAAAAATGAATTGTCAGTCCTGCTTCCAAATTTGTAGCATCTACATTTTCAACCATCTTTCTGGTTGATGAGAAGCATAATAGATTCCATGGGAAATGACAGAGGTGAGGGTTCACCCATCAAACTAAAAAAAACACTAGATGCAATAAGATAAAAACACCCCAATGTAGATCGAATTAGCAATGAAACCCTCTTGGAAGATCGAATTAGAAATGAAACCACAGTGATTTGCTACCAAATTTTTAAATTTGTCAAATCAAAACAATTTAGGGCTTGGTACTCACGGACGTGGGAGGTATTTCCGGCTCCTCTTATAGTTTATTTGCTTGGACTCCAAACTGCCTTTCCCAATGCCTGCTCGTTGGGTCACTCCAACTGCTTGCTCGTTGGGTCACTACCTCTCCCTTGCCACAATCACAAACCGCCTATCCCACAATCGAACACTAGTCCAATCCAAATCGATAGCAGGTCGAGAGGCACAGGTCCAAATCGCAAAGGCGCAAGTCCAAATCGCAGGTCACTCCAAATCGATAGTAGGTCGAGAGGCGCAGGTCCAAATCGCAGAGGGTTTATGGGTGTGGTTTATGAAATGCATATCGCTGGCTTTTCTATTTGTTCAATATATATTTTATATAATGTTTGTTTTTTGTTTTTTTTTAATTTGTTTTTAATTATATATATATATAACATTATATATAACAATTAAATTTTAATTGTTATATATAATGTTATATATATATTTAATTAAAAACAAATTAAAAAAACCATTGCTATATATTTATGTTTTAATTTTATTTATTATATATTCATTTTTTTAATTTTAATTGTTTTTTTTTGTTATATATAATTTTTTTTTAATTGTTATATATAATGTTTTTTTAATTATTATCTAATTGTTATATATATAATGTTTTTTTTAATGTTTGTTACATAATCATTGCCATCATCATGATCTTGATATATGTTGACCATTCTTAACTACCTCCTATAGCCAATTGGCTACTAGGGAAGATAAGGAAAATATTCACCCTTCTTCTTCATACTTTCAAGAAGGGGCTTAAAAAATATGGTTCATGCCAGGCTCTGAAAAGTGGAAGTGTCATTGCAAAGGATAAAAGGAATCAACAAAAACTCATGTTGACCTTAATGACTGTGGAAAGATATTTTAGGAATATTTTCTTCATTCATGTGAATTTGGCGATAACTAGAGCGAAGGTCACGAT
This sequence comes from Larix kaempferi, assembly GCA_027924585.1. Taxonomy (NCBI): domain Eukaryota; kingdom Viridiplantae; phylum Streptophyta; class Pinopsida; order Pinales; family Pinaceae; genus Larix; species Larix kaempferi. Next base: position 2,258,954 of record BSBM01001180.1, read on the forward strand.
CAATGAAGAATTTATCTCCATGTATCATATAAGAGATAATTAATGACTGGAATGAGAAATTTATCCTTCACTATCAAGGAGTTAAGAGATAAAAAATTGGGACACATGTGCCAAGTGACTTGTTTTTTAAGGACCATGACAACCAAAGAAGAGTATGGGTTGGTACTAGGATGAATGATACCAATAACTAAGAACAACGATACAATATTTTTAATTTCATATATTATTTTGTTCAAAAGTATGACAATATGATCACACATTGGATGGGAGGATACAATGAAGCAATGAGATGCTATAATCATGCTCTCTCATTTGTAATTCCAATAAATCCATGGTGATATGACATAATCTTATTATCCATTCACACCGAGAACAATATCACGCCCACCCGTTTCAATGGAAAACATGTTAGTTTTTCGGGAGTAATCACCCATTTGAAGCATCACATTTTCACAACTTCCACCATATTTCATAGATCTCCCATCAATAATCATTATCTAAAATTTCTTAGTAACAATGATTTCAATTAGTTTATTGGGAAACTCAATGATGAATGAAATATGGGTGGTTCTGCCATTAATCAAGATAATGAATTTTCTCTTCTTGATGTAGCCAACCATGTTTAACATTAATGAGGAGAATAAATACTAGTCAAATAATTAAGGGAGATATAGGGTTCTTCACAGGGTTAGGAAGAAAAAATTCCTCAATGATGGGAGGGGATTCCTTTTGAGTTCTTCCATCAAGTTCATCATCATAAATGTCCTCAAATATGTCCACAAATAATTGATGTTTCTTACATCTATGCTCAAGAGAATATTTTGCATTACAATTGTAGCATAGAACCTTAAGTTGATGTTCCTCCATTTTGTCCTATGCCAACTTATAGACCTTGAAAGGTGGAAGAGGTTGTTGAAGAGCCACCATAGTTGGGGAAAGGAAATGAAATAAAGTTGGGGATTTTGGACTGAGCATAGGATATAACACAGGCATGACAATAAATATTATTGTCCTCCAACAAAATAAGTTATTTCAGTGCGAAACCATGATGATCAAATTACTCCTTGTTGAGTATCATTACATGGTTTTTAATGCTCCATTAATGGTTGGTGTCAGTCATTTTTGAGTCTAGAAACCCTCCCACACCGTCAATGCATGCATCTAGTCTAACCATGCCAAATTTCAGTCCAAGCCAACACATATTTAAAAATTTTCAATGTTGGCCCCATGTATCACATTATTTAATTTATAGGTATGGTTTCTGATGCTGCAATGGTGAGTGTCATTCATTTGAGTCTTGAAACCCTCCCACACTGTCAATGCTTGCGTCTAATATCAGACTTCTGACTTCAAAAGAATCCGACGAGATCGCTAGACCACCGACGACAAACACCGTTTGTTTTTTTAGGTAATAGCTGCGTCAGATATCATATAACGATGATGATCATGATGAAGATCATGATGATGATGATGATGATGAAGATGACGATGATGATGAAGACGATCGATGATGACAATGATGATGACGATGATGATGAAGATGATCGATGATGATGATGATGATGACGATGATGATGAAGATATTGCTGTTGATGATGAGGAAGATGATGATGATGATGATGGTGAGGATGATGACGATGATGCTGATCACAATGATGATGATGATGGTGACCGTGACGACGACGATAAACATGATGCTACTACTGCTGATGATGATGAGAATGATGAAGATGATGATCAAGAAGAAAAAGATGATCATGATCATGATGACGAAGATGACGACGATGATGATGATGATGTTTGAGTCTTGATAATTGTGCATTTCCTTACTAAGCTTCTCTCTGTTTCAAGAATAATTTAATATTCTCTACTAAACAGGGCCAACCACGTGAAGGTGGAAGCTCTTATGGCCCCTCCCCCGCCTCACATCACTCTTAATTCCCCATAACCCGACAAAAATATCTATGTACACTAGAAACTTTAAATGTGTTTTTTGACATACCCTAAAACAAGCAATGTTTCTAATTATATCATATAGGAAAATGGAAACTCACTACGAAACAATTAATTTATTATTACTGCATACCTCGTAAACTTCAATGGTCTTCATCATCTTCTTCATTTGGGTCATCGTCTGTACTATCATCCGATGATCCAGATTCAACATTGTAAGGATTGGCCATATCATCCTTTTCGTTGATGTCAGTTACGATCAACATGTCATCATCAATATCATCTTCATGGACATTGTCTGATAGTACATCATCTGATTCAATAAGTTCTTCGACATCTTCTTCTGGACCATGATCATCTAACTCATGTTGATCATGATCATCTTTTGCAGCATCTTCTTCTTCGAGAACGTATTCATTACCTTCATGAACGTTCTACTTTACCGTCCTTCCCCTTGGATCATGTCTCACAGCAAATGACCAACCCACTCTACCTGGAACCTCATAGTAAAATACCTGTTCACATTGGGTTGGAAGAACATAGGGCTCCATTCCTAGCTCAAACAACCTTGTATTTACCATGGTAAAACCATTATCATGTTCAATAATTGTTCTATCGGGATCATGCTGATTCAATTGACACCTGTACCATTTGACAACGGACATAAATACCCTGAAGGAGTTAAAGTCACACTGAAGAATGTTTTTCAGATACCCATAGTATCGATTTTCAGATAGTTCTGGATGTCTGTCACTTCTAGAAGAAACATTGGTCACCTCAAAGACTGCAAATATCCCACAATTAGATGTTTTCTTTGTTTCATCCAACTTTTTGATGTGATATCTACATCCATTGCACCACATAGCCTTATGGTGTTTTACCTAGTACAACAAGCCATACAGGAAAAGATTACATAATGATCACACCATATTTATGATAAAGTAGTGCATGTTTATTATAATGCCATAAAAGGAAAATAACCAGCGTGACGTACAACGACAATATTTAAAAAAATAAATAAATAGTGCCGTTGATTAATATGCTTACCTTCTTATCTTTTAAACCTCTTGCTAAATTGATTTCCCTTTGTGTTACATTGGTGTCTCCATTGCGATGTTCAGCTTTAACCAATGAAGCCACACCTTCCCATGATATTCCATGACCAGATTGTTCACATTTTTCGATCCATACCTTCATCCAGTCAAGATTGTTTGCGATGTATAAATGAATCGCATCCCACTCTCGACCAACTATTTGATGACAATAAAATTAAAATTCAATGAAAATGTATATTAGTCACTTAAAAAAGTATATAATTACAATATAAAATGATGCAAAATACTAAATAAAAAAATAGAATATATATGTATGATATATAAACATAAAAATCACCAGTAAAATGTGTTATATTACCTTTCACCTTCCTCGATCTACCTTTCCCCTTCGAGTACTCCCCTTCGAAATCGTTTTTGGAGTCTGGATCACAAATGCGACGTAAATTGAGCTTTGATGCCAATATAGGAAGATATTCACTAATGTAAAACATGTTTTGGTATACCATATATCCTTCCATCATAGAACCCTCAGCATATGTTCGTTGTCTGACCAAACCCTTCATAAATTTCAAGTGCCTCTCAACCATCCACATGGACCTTGAGTGCGCAGGTCCACACAGTTCAATCTCCTTAACTTGGTGTATGAGGTAGTGTTCCTGTGCATTGAAAAATGCTGAAGGTAGATGCTTCTGCATTTCACACATGAGACGAGGAATTTCTCTCCTCCGATACTTTATGTCTTCTTTATGGAATTCTTTAGATGACAACCATCTACAAGTGACATAACAACCGGCCAATCAAGAGATTAAAGAAAAAAGTCATTATATTACGTAACATGAAGTAGATAATGAAAATCAAATTAAGAATAAGTTCTATGTAGAATTAAACAAACAGTAAGCACATGGAAAAATCACCACTTACCTCATGGATTTCCCGAGACTATATATTATTTGCTTGAAATTGTTGTCAAAGTTGTCCGGGATAGAGAGAGGTAGAACATACTATAACAATAATATACAAATAGTTTCAGTATATCGAAAAAGAGTACTAGAAAAAGAAAAAAAAATTATTAAATGCATACCATATTAATTATTACCTTCATGAAGACATGCCAATTGTGCGTTTTCACCCCCACGAAATCACCTTTCTTTGTTATCATATTCTTCATGTTCGCACAAAATCCGGTGGGAAATTTAATTTTTCGAATGACTTCTTTTACAACATTACTTTGTTGGTCCATTAACATCCATGGAAGTGAATTTATAGTAATTTGCTCTCCGTTGCTATGAAATTGAATGATGTCTTTCATTGCATGGTTGTTATCTTGAATGTCTTTTCAGATTTTGACAATTTTTTCTTTGTCACTCCTTCCATCCAATATTCACCATAATGTTTCAGTCACATTCTTTCTGATATGCATTGTATCAAATAGATGAGCAATTTGTAGGTGCTCATAATAGGGCAACCTACTAAATTGTCTAGGATAACTTTTCATTCCTCGTGGAAGCCCATTAATGCCTTCATGATGATCACATGAACGACAATGATGAAATTAAATATTAAATCAATGTGAATTACACTAAACATCACACAATATAATAAAATACAATATGATCATATACAATGATTGATTATACGTACCTTGACGATTTCTACTATATTGCAACTTCCATAGCTGAGGTGTCATTCTCTTTGGTTTTAATGCAGTCTCTTGCTTGCCATTGAAAATATGTTTTTCGGTAGTTCGGTACCTGTGATTCTTGGAGAGGAAGTGCATATACTCATCAAACACTTCCTTTCCTAAGATTTTTAAACAATGAGATTTGATCTTAGGACCACAAACTGGACATGCAAATTTCCCCTTTGTCTGAAGACCTAAATAAAAAGATGGAATATCAATATTAATGTCTATTATAATTATATAAAAAATGACTGGATTATTTAGAAAAACATGCATGCATATTATATTAACTAGTAGTTCGTAAAATTAAAGGAAACTAAAGTGGAACTTATAATTACATATCACAAAAATGGGTTAACCCTGGGGCGTCATGTATTGTCCATACAAGGATTACATGGAATTGGAATTGCCTTTGTCGTATTGTTCTAGATAAGTCATACATAGTGATGCCATTCCATAACTTCAGTAGCTCATCAATAAGAGGTTTGATATATACATTCATATCTTTGACTTGGTACTTACCTGATTGATTTGAACATATAAAATAAATATTTTGATTATGAGACGTACTATTTAGATATATAAACCATATTTCACAATAGAAAAAATTTAAATATATATAACATTATGAGACAAAAAATGACAAATGAGAATATACCACTGCAATAAAAAAAAACTGCAGTGTTCGTACCTGGAATAATCATCGACAACATTATGTGCTCCCTATTTATTGTCAACCATGGAGGAATGTTGTTGTTGATAACAAAAATAGGCCACACTGAGTAAACAGATCTCATCTCTGCAAAAGGATTGACACCATCTGCTGCCAAAGAAATCCTAAGATTACGAGGTTTGTCTTTAAAGTGAGGCCATTTTTCCTCCATATCTCTAAATGCAGATCCATCTGTAGGCATCCGAATAATGTTATCTTGACTTATGTTTCGTGAATGGTAATCCATAAACTGCGCTATGTTTTTGCACCTGAACAGTCGTTGCAGACGGGGAATAATGGGAATATAACGTAGAACCTTGCGAGGCACCTTTTTAGTTACTTGATCTGTGCGATATCTACTGATATGACATTCAGGACATTCTGTTGCAAATTCATGCTGGTTGTAATAAAGAACATGATCATCGGGGCATGCATGAATTTCTTCATACTGCACTCCAATTTCTTTCATGATGGCAGATAAATCTCGATATGTGCAAGGTAAAATATTTGAAGGTGGTAACAAATATTCACCTATCATGCTACAACAAATTAAAATAAAAATCTAGTTAATATAATATAGAAATAATATTAATGAAACAAATTTCATCCATAGTAATTTGACTTATATATGAATTAACAATAAAATACATGACAATCATATATATTTTGTGATGGAATATATTACATACCTTAACATCCGTGTGACTGATATGTTTGAAAGACCATTCATAACCTTCAAGTTCATTACCAACAATATAACAGAGAGAAGATTTGTCTTGGAGCCATCATAAAGGGGTTCGTATGCCTTGTCAAGAAGAGGTATATCATGAATATCATCAAAATGTTCATCATTTTCATGATCATGATCATCATCCATTCCAACATTAAATGAATCATGGATCAAAGTATTTTTAACATCATCTTCAACTATGTTATCAGTATGATCATCTTCTTCAATGTGATCATTAACTTGTTCTCCATTAATATTCATAGCTCCATGTTCCTCCGGTACTTGTTCTGGAAGCACTTGCTGATCCGAACGATATGCCATAGGATGTCTTTCCTTTATAATTACATGAAACAATCAATAGATAAAAGTTAATATAAGAAATTCAAATTCAAAATGTAAAAATTTCAAACGCAAAATGTAAAAATTTATGTGATACATTAAAAATTTAACAAATTTTGTACTGTTGGGATGAAAAGAACAACGATCAATTGTACTGTTGGTAAAAAATAAGAAATATTATAATAATACATAAATTTACAAAAGCAATCAAAATAAAAACATATATAATGCAAAACTTACAAATGGATGGTATTCATGTCCCCCCTCGGCATGCCCATGCTCCCTACAATGTTTTGTGGCTGTTGTGATCAAAATTCTTCTCCTTTTAAAGCCTCTGCATTGATTACATGGACAATAACATTTACCATCACCCCTTCTTTCAACTCCTTCCCACAATCTACCAGGCAATTGTCAATTTTGTTCGTCTGGATCAGGAATATTCGTAGTTGACATTTTCTCGTAAAGAGATTAAATGAAGATTATCGATCTTAGAAAATGAAGCTCCATAGTACTTTGCTCACTTGAATAACAAAAACAATGAAAAAAAGTCCGCCGAACAAAAAAAACATCCACGAACCGTCGCTGGTATGGCGAACATGTCGAAATGGTTTGATATTTATAAATTTTAAAAGTCAAAAAGTCAAACCTACGTCGGATATCCAATGACACTAATCTAGTTACCATTGGGAAAAAATCCGTCAGATATCCGACCTCTTCGGGTTTGAAATGGAGTCGGTTATCCGACATCCAAAGCATCGGATACCCGAATAGGCGTCGGATATTAGCAGAGCCGTCGGATAGCCTACGAGCCTTGTTGGATATTCAAAAGTACGTCGGATAACCGACGGACACCTCTCGAAATTTATAAAAAAAAACAAAAAAAGTAATTTTCAAAGAAAAATCCGATGACACAGTCCATTTCATTGAAGGTCGTCGGATTTTGGGTTCAAATCTACTAGTGTGAAATGAAGGTTCAAATTTTAAGTCTGGTGGGAGAATCAACTCAATGGGAATGGAATTTGTTTAATTTTTTAATGAGCTTGACATAGCGAGGTAACTATGCTCATAGTCATCCATTTAATTTTTTAATGAGCTTGACACGGGAATAGAACTATGCTCGTATTAATCTATTTCATTTTTTAACGAGCTTGACACAGGAATAGAATTATGCTCATAGTCATCCGTTTCATTTTTTAATGAGCTTGAAATAGGAATAGAACTATGCTCATAGTCATCGTTTCATTTTTAATGAGCTTGACACAAGAATAGAACTACCCTCATAATGACCTATTTCATTTTACACAAGCACGAAACCAAAAGTAAACTATGCTTTTAAGGACTTGTTTCATTTTTACACAAGCTTGAAACAAAAAATAACTATGCTTGAAGGGACCCATTTTATTTTTTAACGAGCTTGAAACAAAACAAAACTATTTTCTTGGTGGCTTGTTTCATTTTTTAACAAGCTTGACACAGAAAGGGAACTATGCTCATGGTCATCTGTTTCACTTTTTAACAATGTTGACAGAGTAAATAGACTATGCTCATGGGGATCTATTTCATTTTTACACAATATTGAAACAGAAAAAAATTATGCTTGAAGGGACCTGTTTCATTTATACATGAGCTTTAAATAGAAAAGAACTATGCTTGGAATCAGTTCCTATCCAACACGATTTCTAGAGGTTGGTAGCATTCCCCCCCAACATAAGAACCTATGGGGGTAACTCCATCATGATTTCCATAGTCGGAAGACATGCCCCCCATCCCTAATGGGTAGAAAACACTAAAACATGTGGAACATTCAAGGATGTATGATGAATGGCAATCATGCAATGATTGGGTTTAACAAAGGAAAGTTGATCAATGGTCACGATCCTCCCATCATGGGGAAATACATCACTCAAAAGAGTGAGGACACTACAAATTTCATTGCATAAACATAATATCATCTAAGGAGTAGATTAAAATATAAGGGACTTTGGAAACCATAACATCAATACAGACAGGTGTCCCTCCTAAGGTAATAGGTAACTGAGGAAGGATCCCTAAAGGTCCAGTGGGTATTCTACTAAAGGCCAATATATAATCGGTGACTTGCACAAGCTGAGGATAACCTATAGATTTCCAAGCAGTTGAGGATAAAATACTAATAGAAGATCCTTCATCAAGTATAGTATAGAATATTTTCTTATCGACAAATCCTAGAGACATCTGGAAGGAACACCCGAAGGAAGACGATATTCTAGCAAACTATTCCAATAAAAGGAAATGACCTTAAGACTTGTAGGGGTCCCATTAAAACAGACAGGTTTTCCCTTTCCCTATAACAATTTGAACTGACTAAGAAAACGTCAGTGTTTTTCGGTTCACTCTCAACCGGAATAGTAGAATGAGACAAATATTGTGTAACGATGACTACTTCAATCTTAGCATTCTCCAATGAAAGAATGGGATCGAATGGAGATGACAATGACTCGACCACTTCAACTTCACTCTTCGAAGGAAGAGCAAGATGAACTACTCGTTATTCACCCTTTGGGGAAAGAGTGGGATCAACCAAGGATGGAGATGGATCAACTACTTCATCAACCAATGGGGGGTCAAGAGACAACTTGTGATATCCTATTAGAAGGTGTTTTTGGGATACAATAATGTCTTCCAACAATTGTGAAGCTTCACCCATGTGAGGAAAAAGGTAAGTAAGGTGCATGTCCTTTCATAACAAACAAGGATTCCTGACTTTACCTTTCCGACCCTTAACCATAGAATCATTGGTCGATGGGTTATCATTGGTATGATGTCTAGAGGCTGATAATATAGGTTTTTGGGAGGCTTTATACCACACTTCTAAAACTTTGGAAATACCAGGACATTACTTAAGAAGGTGATCACCCTTGCAAAGATTGCAAGGGAACTTGGGTTTACGAGGTGTTTGAATAGAATGAGTGCCTTCAGATGCAGTCGATTGATCATAGGTAGCCGGTCTGCATTCTTATTCTTCTTCTTCTTATCCTCCTAACTACTAGCATCACTGATTTTATCAAGCGAGGAAGAAGAAACAGAAGAAGATACATCCGATAAACAAGAGGAAGGATTAGTTTGGGATTGATACTCTCTTGGTGGAGAGTAAAAATTTGAAACATTGGTTACAGATGGAATCATTGGATTGAATAACCATACCAGTAATCCTATGGTTAATCCAAGAATATTTAAAGTGGCAATAAAGGGAGAACCAATATATCCAATTGGAGGAAAAACAAATGGTGTCCCTTGAAAAGGGGTCTCTTGATTGGTAGTCCCAGAAGAGGTTTCCATATCTAAACTCTCTAAGGACTTCTAAATATCACGCACAAAAAACACTAATCAAACTAAAATAAATAGGCAAAATTTTGAATAGGAGGGATGTAAGAGTCAAATCCTCACGGGTTTATCAAGTTGTTATACTTCACGATATACTGTAGGGTCCAACAGTTATGCTCGAAATTTTTTTTTAGAGCACTAACCAAGGAGGATTGGGACCATACCCTTGGCCGCATAACCTAACTACCTGACAGTACATGTGTATTAATATCCCCGAGTGTTGTTCTCGGTGTATTGCGACAATAAGACAACCAAAAGGTTTACTCGGATGGTTCCAGGTTTCTATAGGGGTCTCCCAATATACATAAGGTACGTGGTAGCTCAAATCCATAGTAGTGTTTTCTAATGCACAACCATTCAAAAGGGGCCTTTCTATATACCGTCAAGTATGTGAAAGAACCTTTATATATACCGTGAAGTACATGAAAGGATGTTCTATATATCGACTAGTACATGGAAGAACCTCACATTCCTCGGGATGCAGTGCATGCAAATAACGATAGCTCCTACATTTTAATATGTCGTAACACCTCTCCATCCTATCACTCCAAGTTGCTAAAATATTTTAACTTAGCTAGTGCTTGATTTTATCTTATGCGATTAAGTGGACAGATGAAATTTCGACTTGACTCAAAACCATGCAAGTATGAGATGCAAATCTTCTTTTCGATGAAGTCCTACTTAAGAAGGAGAGAGAGATAGTTTTTCTTCCCAAATGAAAAAACCTATTCGAATGCAATATAGATTTTTCAAAATGATAGAAAGAACCCAAAAATTTTAAAATCATGCACCAAAAGTATCCCAAAGTTTCAAAAAGAGATCGTTCTATGAACACCAAATGCAAGAACTCTAATTTATTTCCTGTCTTTTTACACTTGAAAAAGACACATCTAAGCTATGGAAAGAAGGATTCCATATATGTTTCCAATCAAATATACCACAAATAAAAACACTCACTAAATTTTCACAACTCAAGTGCACACAAGTTTGAAACAACATTTTTCTCTTCTTATGAATGTAAGACCAAAAATATCAAAAGATCATAATAATGCAAGAAGAGTATTTTATGTTTTCAAGCTTGTGAATCTAACAAAAGAGAGACAAACATGAAGCTTCTCTTTGAAATAAAATGGAAACAAGGAATAAATCTAATCTAATGATCAATATATAGCTTAGAATGTAAAGGAAACAATGATGTACAACACAATAAAAATGACTCAAAAGGACAAGGATGGCCTAAACTTTTCAAAACCTTTCAACTAAGCCAAACTATACCAAACTCAAGAAACAAAATTTGAAGGAAAACTAAATATATATTTAAATATTGATTCCAATCAAAATTAGATGGCAAAAAGAATTTAAAAAAACATGCAAGCTATTGGGGCTTGAAAAGAATGACAATTATGGCCAACAAGCAGACAAAGCACTAGTTTGACTCAAGAGACCAAACAAAGGATTCGAAATTCCAAACCATGAAAATAATTTCCAATAAAAGGAAAATATGATTTGGATGAGTCCAAATCAGTCATATAAAGGTCACACAATCACTGATCAAGTGGCTCTAATTCAGAAAAATTGAAAATGTGCACAAGGGATCAAGTTAACCCAAGGGGATTTCGATTTCCCAAGCTCAAAATCCAACTTCCAAACAAGGAAGAAAGGTCCCAAATATAACAAAAATGGGTATTAAAGGTTCCAAATCAGTTTTAATAAGATGAAAATACCACTGCATAAAAGAATGAAACTCATGATACTAAAAAAAACAAGGAAAGGGATCAAAATTAACCCTAGGGGGTTTCAAGTTTCCAAGTAGAACCTAGTCTTCCAAACAAAGAAATAAGGTCCCAAATTCTCCCAAACAAGGTTTTTAAGGTTTCAAACTAATGTTTCATATATCTCAAAGCTACTGGTAAGTTACACTTGACTCCCAGAAGTGGAAATTGGCTTAGAGGACTCCAAACTGACCAAATTTCCTTAAAGCTGCAATGAAGGACTAGAGACAAAATTTGAATGAAAAGGACTCAAAAGCAACTCAAATTTATTCAAAAGGGTATGAAAAATAATCCAATGGAACATAATTAGGCACACCAAAAGTTTGCAAGAAAAAAAACCCAAGGGAACCCCTCAAAACAGGCTAAAAAATGACATAAACAGGGAATTTTCGCCCCTTTACAGACCAACATAGAGCGGAAATTGGAGATTTTCACCCCATATAACACTATGGGGGAGAGAAATTTTGAAAATTTTCCCTCCCTAGGATATTATTGGGGTGCGATAAAGTGGAATTTTTGCTCTGTAAGGTGTTTTGAGGGAGTGAAAATTGACATGTAAGTGTTAAAATGAAAATTTGAGCTTACATTCGAGTAGGGATGAGGTCCTCAGTTCAAAATGGTCCTCAATGATGATCAAATAGGGTCTGAGGTGATGAGAAACAACATTTAGAAGATGTTTTAATGATCTCAACAAGCATTCAAAAGGTGAAACTAGGGAAAATTCCCCAGTATGGTCGCCAATTTTTGTACTAGGAAAATCTCTCTTCGGATATATTGATATCCTCTTGGGATTGATTAGGCCCCTAGACACCTAACCATGACATAAAGGAAAAAAATGGTTATCTAAAATCCTATATATAGTTCCCACATGAACCTTTAATCCTGGAAAGAAAGACAAAGAGGCAGGTCTTACCTCCAACATGTAGGTTGTCCTAGTGCTTGCTCCAAGCTTGATCTCCAAACCTTGAACTCGTGAAACGAGACAAAGGACCAAAAATTCCAATAAAGTAGATGTATTAATATAGATCTAATATACAACATATTACATATCAAATAAAAAGAGACATAATATGGGAGAAAAGGCCAATTTATCATTAAATAGAAAACTAAAGAATCTCATTACAATGTTATACCTTGATGTCCAAAGCAGAAACACCTTCTCCAAGCTCTCATCTATCACCCTTGAAATAATCTTAGGATCATAGGTTTTATGCTTCCAATATATCCCCCCAAGATCATGGATTCCTCTCTTCTTATAGGTTTTGAGAGGCCAATCACTTAGATAAGATGATGAATCTAATTGAGGAATATGTGGATAAAGGATCTAAACCATGCCAAGGAGGGAATGTGAGATGGGATTTTAAGGGGTACTTCATCCAAAGAAAATATCCATGAGATACAAGATCCAAGATCAAAGGGATAATCCTAAAATGATATTTTTGTGCCCCTATAACTGAGCAAAACATGAAAATGTTGTAATTTGCGTGCCTTCATAACTCGGCAGAGCACAATTATATGAGATTTTCTCTCCTTGATGAATTGATAGGGCACGAAAATATATTTAGCAAGTGAATTTAGGAGTTGATTAGGTTAGATTTCGACTCCTTTCTTGTTAGATTTTCTTCCAAGTGTCACTAGGGAAGGGACTGACATTAGGATGAAGGGTCCTAACACCGTTTAGGAGGCATAAACATTATGTTTTCCATGGTGGTGAAACATGCATACCCTCACATACACATGGTGTAACACATCAAAAGATTACCAGAATGAAAAGTGATAAGAGATACTTATTCACCCCCCCTCTCAAATATCTCAGTGTGTTCCAACATCATATGTATTCAGAATATATGCCTGGCATATATCTACAAATTTAATATTGTACTCTTTTGATAAATAAAATTACAAACATGCAAAATAAAAAATAAAAAAAACATTTTCTTGACAAAACAGAGGAAAAAATGGAGTTGAAAAGAATTATCGAATCAAATGGATTAACCTACAACTTACCCCTCACCACGTTAAGTTATCATGGCTTCCTACCTTAAACTAAGATGAACTGCAATGATACCTTGGAAATATGCTCCAGCTTGAAGCAAAACCCAGTTTTCAAACGAAATCCCATGGAATAGAGACAGGTTTTGTTCGCATACAAACAACAAGGATTACACTATGATTTTTAATAACATCGGAAGTGGTGGGAGATAAAACTCCACACACTGCATATGATTTCACATTTGGCAGGAGATCAAATTACACACACTACAGTGTTTCAAATTTGGCGGGAGACTTGTTTTGGAAAAATTTGCACAAGTGCACTCTTCCACTTAGTGAGGGGCTAAGCCTTGTAGGTTGTTGCGAGGCCTCAGTCCTTGGATCCCGTTTTGGTGGTTGGTGGTATTCCTCGAAGTGATTATGTAAGAGATTGTTAGTGTATTTCACATTCAAACATGAAAATATTAATAAAAACAAAATGAAAGAGATGGGGTGGAGAATGCAAACTTAAACAACAACCAAAGATATGATAAACCACTCTTGTATTGCCCAATGGAATAGTGTACAACACCTAGGAGGTGAAGGATTCAAGAGAATCCAACAATATCCCTTAGGGAGGCCTTTCTTGTCCAAACTAAATGCTAAGTAGGTGGAAGAAAAATGGAGAGAAACACTTGACCCTTGATGGTAGGTGTAAATCAATCTTGGGAATTCTCACAATGGTGGAAAATGGTGGGTTATGAGGAAGCTCCAACTCAAATCCAGAAGCAAAAATCTGCTCTAATTTAGCTCTACAAAATGCATGCCAATGGATTCCTTTTATTGGCCAATAGTTTTCCATCAAACAAATAGCTCCAAATGTAAACTCTCCTCCTTCATGAACTAGTTCCAAGGTACACAAGGGGGGCTGATTAATTCCCCCCAAGTGTGTGAGGAGAGGAATTATGATCCTTGGGGAGGATTGAGTCTTTAATGCACTTCTATACATGAGTGGTCCCACCATTTTGACAATAGCGCAGCTATGGAAGGAAACGTTGTGCAGGTGTAGCGCATGCATTGTTTAGGTAACTTGCACTATAACGCAAGTCAACTATGTAATACCCACGCTACCCTTTGTTTTGACTGTTTCTTGTCACTTGTGGACTCATGTTGTGTTTTGGATCTATTTAGGATGCATGTGGTGAGATTCAAATTTTTTTTTTGATGAAGCTTTACTGGATGAATCGCTCAATGTCACATGTGTGCGAATTTTAGGCATTAACAGATGCTCCCTGATGTATGAGGTTCAGAGGGTACTATAGAGTTGATAATGCATCATGTTTTATGTTTTTTCTCTCCTATTCTGTAGGAAGAATAATATGTGGAAAAATAAGGTTCTCCCATGGGGGAAGAGTGTTGGTGATGACCGTTGGAGTTATAATAAAGAATATTTTTTATACAAACAAGGCGGACATACCCATGCTCGTGAAATGCTATCAAAGGGATTTAATATAAGAGAGGACAAACGCGTCAACTCTACTATACTATTGGGACATGGATGAAGAAATATTCAATCCATGTTAGAGTAAATGCCCCCGGATCTGCTGCGAAATATTGAAGTGGAAGTGTTGGTGACCATTATGAACCCATTGTGGTGGGGGACTAAACTTGGAATGTAAATATTCCTAAGGGCTTCACCGTAGCGAATAGACTACTATCATGATTTCCAAATGTGAACACTACTACCTTCAAAAGTATGTTTCCCCTTGATGTGATGATGTGTTTACGTCGAGCATATGGGAAACCACTTAGTTAGGGATCACTAATCAATCTCCCTACAAAGTTCAAGGTGATCCCATGACTTGTGGGGGGGTGACATCATGGGTGCCAATTGATGATGGGGATGGAATTGGTGCAAACAACCATGAGGTAACATGCTATTCACATAAATGATGTTGATAGCACATCAAGGCCATGAAGGGAGACCCTATGGTTATCAGTGGGAATACTGGGATATGCATTATAAACAGAGGGTAAATAGAGTCTATTTACTAGTATTGGAATGATACCTATGGTAGGGTGTGTGCCCCTTGTTTTTAGAGCTTTGGATTCTTATCCATATAGTGGACAAACAAGACTCTCCATATTGGCCTGATCATGGTACTGCACATGGGGCGCACATACCCAATTTTAGTAAAATACATAACCAAGGTATTGACAATGCAGAAATCGTATAACCAAAAAATCGCGTACTTGTTGGGTACTTGGACAGAAAAATAGTGTCCCAGTGACATCAGTGGGAATCTGGATTGTTTGGTTCCATGTCGAAGAGATTGAAGTGTTGGTCGTCGTGGTGTGAATGGTTTTGAAAACAGAGTTATAGTTTGTCCATGGCATTAGTTGGAAGTTTGGGTCAAATGAGTATAAAAGAGGGGTGGGGCCCACTTTTCGAAATCATTTGTACTTTCTGCCACCAACCTCCTAGAGTTCATTTCGAGCATTTATGGGAGATCTAGTGCACTGTTCGTCAATCTGCAAGTTCCAGGTAAGCCTAAACGTAGTCCTATTTAATTGTATTCAAGTAGACTTAAGTTTAGGGGACCCTTGGTTTGCCAAGGGTCATTTTTATGTTTTTTATGGTTACTGCATGAGATTTTGAAGAAAATCCCGCGCAGTAACGTGAGATTTTTGAAAAATATCGCACTCTCAAAGCAAGAGATTTTTCAAAATTCACGTGAGGTGTAGCGTACTCACTAGCGCTAGAAATATGTAATGTATTGTGGTTTCAGGTTGTAGCTTGGGCACTTTCCATTGTTGTTCAAAATATGAAATAATTGTTTGAGAGATAATTGTCTAAAAAGTGTTGTTCGAATTTATTTCTATATTTACGATAAAAAAACGAGTAGAAAACAAGTAGTGTAGTGAATTTTAAATATTGGAGAAACGAGTAGTGTAATGAATTTTGAATATTAGATAAATTTTTGTGTTGGCGGGTATTCTTCTTTTTACCACTCAAAATTGTCAATTGGCCCATGACACGACACTATAAGATGACGCCATCTGGGGAATCATGAGTATGAGTATTCTGAGTGGATTGGACTAGAGGGAAATAGCGTCGGGCATATTAGTATTTGGACTGGTGAGCGTTCCACAGTTAACCATGTATGTATGAGACATTTGTTTTAATGTTCATGTGAAGTTTACCAAAAAATAATTTTCGTGGAATTAGCAATAGAGAACCATATAGGCGATGGATCTGCAATAGAGAACCGTATATGCAATGTTTATGCAATAAATATGCAATGGTTCTACATATTTATTGTTTTCCTTGTGCACATGTTATGTTTCCATGTGATCCCTTCAATGTATTTAGGATTTGATGGTTGAATATTTGAGCAGAGACATTTGAATGAAGTTTGAGCTTCCTCATATTGAAAAGGGCATTCAAAACTAATAGGATCCAAACCTACAAAAGCAAAGAGTCATGAAGAAGCTTAGTTTCAATTGTTCTTGGACCTTCAAATTTAAAAATCAAACAACTAGAAACTCCTTTGAAACGCCAAGAGAATACCATTAAAAAATCCTCTTGAGCTTTGATTTAATTATAACATGTTTACCCGACTAAACTTTGGAATTCAACAGATTGTTTTTCATAAGATCCCACATTCATTTATAGAAAAGAGAATTTTTAAGTTTGGAATTCAATTGCTTCAGAATTAGAACCAGAACAAGGCTCGTTTTTTATCAACCTCATAAAACTAGAATTAGAACCAGTCTCGTCTTTGATCAACCTCATAAAACTATAATTAGAAACCAGGCTAGTCTTGGATCAGCCTCTTTTGTATTGCCACATAGGATTTCATTTCTAAAGTTTTCATAATTTGTTGAGCAAGTGATTCAGCTAAAAATCCAGTGATCTCCTTAGTGGCAAAGTCAAATTGCAAGGCATTACCATCGCCAAGGGATTGAAAATTCAAACTTCAATGCATCGACATCGCCATCACCATCACCATCGCAATTCTCCATCACCATCGCCAAGGGATTCGTGAAGGAGGAGTATCCATTATGTGGTTATTTCATTGTAAGATTAGGAGGTTGAGGATCTTGCAGTGTTGTAGGCTCCACAATGAGAATTTTTGTAAGGGAGGCTTGTGTGGGAGGCACAACTAGTTTTGTCGCTAATGTAGTGACCACATTAATATAAGTTGCTTCCTAGTTTGGTGGGAAATAGTTCCTGACCATCACTTGAGTGAGATGAATGTTTCCAAAGCATCCTAAAATCAAGGGAGATCATGAAAATGGTGTGTGTAATGCCAAAAATAAGAACAAATCAAACATGTGTGAAATTATAATCACAGTAGGATCTACTAGATAACAAATTCCTCACAAATCAAGAATTTGGCTAAGTATGCATGAAAGCAGTGTAAAAGAAGCACAATATACACAACGAATGCTACAAATAGCTAGTAATTCTATTACAATACAAACCATAAATAAGTTGGGAATATCATTATATTACATTTGGGAGAAATAGTGATCCTTTGGAGGCATTCAAATGAGCTACAAGTGGCTAGCTTACATTGGACCTCAATCCCCCCTAGGTTGACGAATAGTCTCCAAACTCACCTCAAACAAAGAGATCTTTCTATGAACACCAAATGCAAGAACTCTAATTCGTTTCCTATCTTTTTACACTTGAAAAAGACACATCTAAGCTATGGAAAGAAGGATTACACATATGTTTCCAATCAAATGTACTACAAATAAAAAAACTCACTAAAGTTTCACAACTCAAGTGCACACAAGTTTGAAACAACATTTTTCTCTTCTTATGAATGTAAGACAAAAAATATCAAATGATCATAATAATGCAAGAATAGTATTTTATGTTTTCAAGCTTGTGAATCTAACAAAAGAGAGACAAAAATGAAGCTTCTCTTTGAACTAAAATGGAAACAAGGAATAAATCTAATCTAATGATCAATATATAGCTTAGAATGTAAATGAAACAATGATGTACAACCCAAGAAAAAGGATTCAAAAGGACAAGGATGGCCTAATCTTTTCAAAACCTTTCAACCAAGTCAAACCATACCAAACTCAAGAAGAAAAAAAATTGAAAGAAAAGTAAAGATATATTTAAATATTGAGTCCAATCACAATTAGATGGCAAGGAGAATTTAAAAAAACATGCAAGCTATTCGGACTTGAAAAGAATGACAATTCTTCCCAACAAGCAGACAAAGCACTAGTTTGACTCAAGAGACCAAACAAAGGATTCAAAATTCCAAACCATGAAAAGAATGTCCAATAAAAGGAAAATATGATTTGGATGAGCCCAAATCAGTGATATAAAGGTCACACAATCAATGATCAAGTGTCTCTAATTCAGAAAAATTGAAAATGTGTGGAAAGGTCCCAAATGTAACAAAAATGGGTATTAAAGGTTCCAAATCAGTTTTAATAAGATGAAAAGACCACTGCATAAAAGAATGAAACTCATAATACTAAAAAAACAAGGAAAGGGATCAAAGTTAACCCTAGGGGGTTTCAAGTTTCCAAGTAGAACCTAGTCTTCCAAAAAAAGAAATAAGGTCCCAAATTTTCCCAAACAAGGTTTTTAAGGTTTCAAACTAATGTTGCATATATCCCAAAGCTACTGGTAAGTTACACTTTACTCCTAGAAGTGGAAATTGGCTTAGAGGACTCCAAACTGACCAAATTGCCTTAAAGTTGCAATGAAGGACTAGAGACAAAACATGAATGAAAAGGACTCAAATTTATTCAAAAAGGTATGAAAAATAATCCAATGGAACATATTGAGGCACACCAAAATTTTGCAAGAAAAAAAACCCAAGGGAACCCCTCAAAACAGGCTCAAAAATGACATAAACAGGGAATTTCCGCCCTTATAAAGACCAACACAGAGCGAAAATTGGATATTTTCACCCCCTATAACACTATGGGGGAGGGAAATTTTGAAATTTTTCCCTCCCTAGGATAATATTAACGTGCAAAAAAGTGGAATTTTCACTCTGTAAGGTGTTTTGAGGGAGCAAAAATTGACATGTAAGTGTAAAAATGAAAATTTGAGCTTACATTTGAGCAGGGATGAGGTCCTCAGTTCAAAATGGTCCTCAATGATGATCAAATAGGATCTGAGGTGATGAGAAACAACATTTAGAAGAGGTTTTAATGATCTCAATAAGCATTCAAAATGTGAAATTAGGGAAAAGTCCCCAGTATGGTCACCGATTTTTGTACTAGGAAAATCTCTACAGATATATTGATATCCTCTTGGGATTGATTAGGCCCCTAGACACCTACCCAAGAAAGAAAGGAAAAAAATGGTTATCTAAACTCCTATATCTAGTTCCCACATGAACCTTTAATCATGGAAAGAAAGACAAAGAGGCAGGTCTTACCTCCAACGTATAGGTTGTCCTAGTGCTTGCTCCAAGTTTGATCTCCGAACCTTGAACCTGTGAAACAAGACAAAGGACCAAAACTTCCAATAAAGTAGATGTATTAATCTAGATCTAATATACAACATATTACATATCAAATAAAAAGAGACATAATATGGGATAATAGGCCAATTTATCATTAAATAGAAAACTAAAGAATCTCATTACAATGTTATACCTTAATGTCCAAAGCAGAAACACCTTCTCCAAGCTCTCCTCTATCACCCTTGAAAGACTCTTAGGATCATAGGTTTGATGCTTCCAATATCTCCCCCCAAGATCATGGATGCGTCTATTCTTATAGGTTTTGAGAGCCAATCACTTAGAAAAGATGATGAATCTAATTGAGGAATATGTGGATCAAGGATCTAAACCATGCCAAGGAGGGAGTGTGAGATGGGATTCGAAGGGGTACTTCATCCCAAGAAAATATCCATGAGATACAACATCCAAAATCAAAGGGATAATCCTAAACTAATATTTCCGTACCCCTTTAACGGAGCAAAACGTGAAAATGGTGTAATTTTTGTGCCTTGATAACTGGGCAGAGCACGATTATATGAGATTTTCACTCGATGAACTGATAGGGTGCAAAATTATATTTAGGAGGTAAATTTAGGGGTTGATTAGGTTAGCTTTCGACTACTTTCTTGTTAGATTTTCTTCCAAGTGTCACTAGATAAGGGACCAACATTAGGATGAAGGGTTCTAACACCGTTTAGGAGGCATAAACATTATGTTTTCCATGGTGGTGAAACATGCATACCCTCACATACACATGGTGTAGCAATTTGAGGTGTAACAATTCAAAATATTATTAGAATGAAAAGTGATAAGAGATACTTATTCACCCCCCCTCTCAAATATATCAATGTGTTCCAACATCAGATGTATTCAGAATATATGCTTGGCATATATCTACAAAGTTAATTTTGTACTCTTTTGATAAATAAAATTACAAGCATGCAAAATAATCAAAGGTGCAAAATAAAAAATCATTTTCTTGACAAAAGAGAGAAAAAATGGAGTTGAAAATAATTGTCGGATCAATGTATTCACCTACAACTTACCCCTCACCACATCAAGTGATCATGTCTTCCTACCTTAAACTAAGATGAACTGCAATGATACCTTGGCAAGATGCTCTAGCTTGAAGCAAAACCCAGTTTTCAAACGAAATCCCATGGAATAGAGACGGGTTTTGTTCGCATACAAACAACAAGGATTACACTACGATTTTTTAATAACATCGAAAGTGGTGGGAGATAAAAATCCACACACTGCATATGATTTCACATTTGGCGGGAGATCAAATTACACACACTACACTATTTCAAATTTGGTGGGAGACTTGTTATGGAAAAAATTGCACAAGTGCACTCTTCCACTTAGTGAGAGGCTAGGCCTTGTAGGTTGTTGTGAGGCCTCGGTCCTTGGATCCCGTTTTGGTGGTTGGTGGTATTCCTCGAAGTGATTATGTAAGAGATTGTTAGTGTATTTCACATTCGAACATGAAAATATTAATAAAAACAAAATGAAAGAGATGGGGTGGAGAATGAAACTTCAACAACAACCAAAGATATGCTAAACCACTCTTGTATTGCCCATTGGAATAGTGTACAACACCTAGGAGGTGAAGGATTCAAAAGAATCCAACAATATCCCTTAGGGAGGCCTTTCTTGTCCAAACTAAATGCTAAGTAGGTGGAAGAAAAATGGAGAGAAACACTTGCCCCTTGATGGTAGGTGTAAATCAATCTTGGGAATGCTCACAATGGTAGGAAATAGTGGGTTATGAGGAAGCTCCAACTCAAATCCAGAAGCATAACCTTGCTCTAATTTCTCTCTACAAAATGCATGCCAATGGATTCCTTTTATTGGCCAATAGTTTTCCATCAAACAAATAGCTCCAAATGTGAACTCTCCTCCTTTATGAACTAGTTCCAAGGTACACAAGGGGGGTTGATTAATGCCCCCCAAGTGTGTGAGGAGTGGAATTATGATCCTTGGGGAGGGTTGAGTCTTTAATGCACTTCTAGACGTGATTAGTCCCACCATTTTGACAGTAGCGCGGATATCGAAGGAAATGTTGTGCGGATGTAGCGCAGGCATTATTTAGGTAACCTACACTATAACGCAGGTCAACTATGTAATACTTGCGCTACCCTTTGTTTTGACTGTTTCTTGGCACTTGTGGACTCATGTTGTGTTTTGGATCTATTTAGGATGCATGTGTTGGATTCATTTTTTTTGTGTTGATGAAGCTTTACTGGGTGAATCGCTGAAATGTCGCATGTGTGTGAATTTTAGGCGTTTATAGATGCCCCCTGATGTATGAGGTTTAGAGGGTACTATAGAGATGATAATGCATCATGTTTTATGTTGTTTCTCTCATGTTCTGTAGAAAGAATCATATGTGGAAAAATAAGGTTCTCCCATGGGGGAAGAGTGTTGGTGATGACTGTTGGAGCTATAATAAAGAATATTTTTTATACAAACAAGGCGGACATACCCATGCTCGTGAAATGCTATCAAAGTGATTTACAATAAGAGAGGACAAATGTGTCAACTCTACTATACTATTGGGACATGGATGAAGAAATATTCAATCCATGTTAGAGTAAATGCCCCCGGATCTGCTGCGAAATATTGAAGTGGAAGTGTTGTTGGCCATGATGAACCCACTATGGTGGGGGACTAAACTTGGAATGTAAATATTCCTAAGGGATTCACCGCACCGAATACACTACTATCATGATTTCCAAATGTGAACACTACTACCTTCAAAAGTACATTTCCCCCTGATGCGATGATGTGTTGATGTCGAGCATATGGGAAACCACTTAGTTAGGGATCACTAATCACTCTACCTACAAAGTTTGAGGTGAGCCCATGACTTGTGGGGGGGGCGACATCATGGGTTCCAATTGATGATGGGGATGGAATTGGTGCAAACAACCATGAGGGAACATGCTATTCAGATAAATGATGTTGATAGCACATCAAGGCCATGAAGGGAGACCCTATGGTTATCAGTGGGAATACTGAGATATGCATTATAAACAGAGGGTAAATAGAGTCTATCTACGAGTATTGGAATGATACCTACGGTAGGGTGTGTGCCCCTTGTTTTTAGAGCTTTGGAGTCTTATCCATATAGTGGAAAAACAAGAGTCTCCATATTGGCATGATCATGGTACTGCACATGCGGTGCACATACCCAATTTTAGTAAAATACATAACCAAGGTATTGACAATGCAAAAATCGTATAACCAAAAAATCGTGTACCTGTGGGGTACTTGGATAGAAAAATAGTGTCCCAGTGACATCAGTGGGAATCTGGATTGGTTGGTTCCATGTTGAAGAGATCAAAGTGTTGGTCGTCGTGGTGTGAATGGTTTTGAAAATAGAGTTACAGTTTGTCCATGGCTTTAGTTGGAAGTTTGGGTCAAATGAGTATAAAAGAGGGGTGGGGCCCACTTTTCGAAATCATTTGTACTTTCTACCACCAACCTCCTAGAGTGCATTTCAAGTATTTATGGGAGATCCAGTGCACTATTCGTCAATCTGTAAGTTCCAGGTAAGCCTAAACGTAGTCCTATTTAATTGTATCTAGGTAGACTTAGGTTTAGGGAACCCTTCGTTTTCCAAGGGTCATTTTTATGTTTTTTATGGTTATTGCATGATATTTTGAAGAAAATCCTGTGCAGTAACATAAGAATTTTGAAAAATATTGCGCTCTCAAAGAGGGAGATTTTTCAAAAATCACGTGAGGTGTAGCACACTCACTAGCACTATAAATATGTAATGTATCATGCGTAGTGCAGGACATATGCGCTTTAGTTGCATGCCTGGTTTAGCGTGATTGTTCCTCGAACAGTTGCAGAGTTGTATATCTCCCACATGGTGGTTTTGCACGGCCGAATAGTGTTTCGATCGCACTGCGCATGGGTATGTTGTAAAATATCATGCCACGCACAAACCTTTTTAGAGAAAGTCGCGCTGATGTATTTTTACAAGTCTAATGGGTAATAATTTCCTTGTGCAAGTGGTTGTTGATTCGTGATGGCACATGTCCAATATGTGGAGTTGAGAGAGATGGAGTATGATGCCCTCTGAGATATTGTGTTGGCCTAACAAGCCGTAAATGAGGCCTTATGCGATGTTGGGATCTTGAATTTTTTCAAGAGCCCTCTGATGCGGTTGGTCGATTACCTTCTATGGTGGCTATTGGACATGTGGGATCTTGATCACAGAGTGTTCCATGTGGGTGGAGAGGACCTGAGTATCACTACTCATGATATTTATTTTTTGATGATATTGACTCCCCGATGGGTGAAGGATCCCCTCCCCTCTAAATTGGTGGGAGATATGATACACACTTTACTGGATCGGTATTGTAGTGGTGACTAGAGCTCTGTGAACTCTGTTGGTGTGTTGGCGAGCCATATAAGGGCTCTACCGATGGAGGTTGTGGCAACAACTATTGTACATGTGTTGGGGGCCACGTCCCCCAACCGGATTATTGGAGGCCAGCTCCAGCTTGTGGAGAATGTGATGGTTGGTCAACCTGTGGCATAGGGTTCATTGATGCTGCAGCTGATGATGCAGTAGGTGTCATATTTACAGCGGGGTGTGGGGAGGTGCATGTTCTTCTTTAGTAGTGTATTATGCTCCTATTTCTTTGAGCACTATCTATCCTTGAGTCCACAGGTATTGGTGCCCCGAGGGGACTATAGGAGCCACATATGGTGTTTTTGGGATGTATTATTCCTCGTGTTGGGGGTGGGACCATGGGGGCCTATTATACACCCCAGGTGCTGGAAAATATAAGATTGGGAGATTTTCATTTTATCGAAATTTTATTATCCAAGAGTATTTTATTATTATTGAACTTTATAGGATTTGGATTTTTAGAAAATAATGTTTTATTATATAATTTGTAATTAAATTGTAATTTTTTAATATTTTAAATAATGATTTAAACAAATACATATGAATAAATTTAACTTATTCAAATATCCTTTATTATATTTGGATTATGTTATTTCATATCTATAAATCAAATTTCCAAAAAATATAACAAAAAATTAACCTATTTAGACTTGTTCTTTTGTTTAGGCTACTTCTCTTACAAGTTCTTGGCAAATATTACTATAATATTTTGCCTTAATATTTACTTAGGTTTGAGATTATGAGAGCTAGCATTTTGTTTTTAATGAAGCCCAGTGTTTGTTGATGGAAATAAATTCCAAAACCAACAATCTGTTTCATGTTATAAGACATTCATTGTTTAATTTCAGGAATGATTACTTATAACCATTGGTTTGAACGCATAATTGACTGAGAGAGAATATGAAACACCATTAAACATGACATTGAAATTTACCAGAAAGAAGATGATGATGCTACATTACACATGAATTGATGGATAACTAAGGTATTTGAGTGAGAAAAGTGAAGAACCAAATAGGTGATGGAAGCATAAGGAAATGACACTCCTCATCTTGTCTGTGTTCATATACAAACCTCACAGCCTCTCCTCCATGTTCATATGCAAACCTCACATCCTATACCATCCTTATGTTTGCTTGTAACCCTAATTCCCACTTTTCCATCATTATCACGCCAACGGAAGCTTAGAGAAATTGGAACAGAGAAATATTTCCTTAACCATAAATAACAATATATCCATCCCACTGATATGAAATTCCTCGTTTGAAGGAAACCTTTGGATCCTTGCAGAAGCCACAATAAAGGATCCATAGGTAGAGGACCTAAAAAATAGATACCCATCCTCCATTGAAAACAATGAAGAAAAAATACATGGAAAGTTTAGGTCCTATTGCCTGTTATTCCTCCAAACCCCCATGTTCCATTCAATTTAGAGAAAAAAAGGTGCTAACCTAATATTATTTATACATGTGCCAGCAGAGAAGCATCGTAATACATCGACATCAACAGAGAATGTATAATTTTCCTTTATTCTGCTTCACTATAGCCACTCAATGCCTGCTAAACCTGGGGCCATGCTCATCTGACGTCAGCATCAAGCCCATGGTCTTGGGTTGTAGCTTGGGCGCTTTCCATTGTTGTTCAAAATCTGAAATAATTGTTTGAGAGATAGTTGTCTGAAAAGTGTTTGTTCGAATTTATTGTTCTGCATATTTATTGTTTTCCTTGTGCACATATTATGTGTCCATGTGATCCCTTCAATGTATTTAGGATTTGATGGTTGAATATTTGAGCAGAGACATCTGAATGAAGTTCAAGCTTCCTCATATTGAAAAGGGCATTCAAAACTAATAGGATCCAAACCTTAAAAAGAAAAGAGTCATGAAGAAGCTCAGTTTCAACAGTTCTTAGACCTTCAGATTTACAAATCAAACAACTAGCAACTCCTTTGAAACGCCGAGAGTATACCATTAAAAAATCCTCTTGATCTTTGATTTAGTTATAACATGTTTACCCGACTAAACTTTGGAATTCAACAGATTGTTTTTCATAAGATCCCACATTCGTTTATAGAAAAGAGAATTTTAAAGTTTGGAATTCAATTGCTCCAGAATGAGAACCAGAACTATTACATCGTAATTTTCCACCCTGTGAGCATCAGCATTATTTGGCCTGTAGGATCCATTTCAGTGACTCAGATCCATTTTTATCCTTCAGTGATACGAGTTTTCCCTATTTTTATTCCCACCCGCATGTTGCATCACTATAGCATGCGTACCCGTGAGTTGCATCACTATAGCCTGTGGGTATCAAGTAAAATGGTAAAAACCACTATTAATTACTTTTTACTCCCAAAAAGTGGTCATTGGGTGACCTTTGGCTCTCCATCTTCCCAAGTAACGTCTCGATGTGTCCTTTCACCTACCTTTGAGAGGACTATATATTGAGTACATATGGCTTATGGACGGGAGGAAGAAGAGAATCGTAAGAGAACTCTGGTGTATTTTTTTCCCTATCTTGAGTCTGCAGTCATTGATCCTTGTAGTTGTGAACCCCTTATGTTCACCTTCCAAACTCCTTCTAGTTTGAGTTTTCCATTCATGGAGGATTGAAGTGGTGGAGGCACAAGTGGATTGATCTAGATCTTGGTTCAGATTGGTTGCCGGCAAGAGGTCGTATCACTTTGTACTTCTTCTTGTTCATTAATAGAAATGCTCATATTTTCGTCCATTCATGGTGTGAATGTTGTTTATTATACATTGGGTTACATTTTCTTATGATACTATGGACCATTGTTATTGATAATGTTAATGTCAATTATATATTATTTGTACTTGTTGGATATTGGCTGTCAAGACTAATTTGCAGATTACAAGTGCATGGATTGAAAGCTCCAACGGGGATCTACATCAAATGTTTGGATCGAGGTTGGTTACATTTCTCCATTATCTTAACATTGTCATTAATAATAGCATTGCTTTGAGAATTGAGTAGATTTCTGGTAGTCATCTGTCTGTTGTGGTATTCCCAAGCCATAGTGAGTTTGCTCCAATACAGAAATGGTGACTCTGCTGGGGAAAACATCCATGTTTGGGAAATTTTTTGAGCATTAGTCCATAATTATAGTTGTTGTTTATCGAAGCTCTATGTCACTGACTAGCCGTTAATATACACTGTAGCAAAATTGCTTTTTTTGAGCCTCTGGACTCTCTGTTTTCCCATTTGCCTTTCCTCACCCGCGGGCTAGCTTAGTTCTGCCCGCGTCTACCCGCCTCTGTTTACTCTACTGCTCATGGGTACCTGCAGGATTTCATTTGACAGTAGCGTGTAACTCCGGCTTTTGTTGGTTTATGGCTATTGGTTGTTCCTGGGTGAGTTTGGTTGGTTCCCGAGCCTTTGTTGGCCTCTTTCTTGTCTATTTCATGCCTTGGTTGTGATTAGATCTCTTCGTTTCTCTTGGTTGAGCTTTCTTGGTTTTTAACCAATCTTTGGTTTTAGCCTCTTGGTTTCTTCCTTTTAAGCTCATTCCTTTGGCTGAGTCCTGTTGTTTAGGATCTGCTGGGTTGTCTTAGTGATCTTCTCAACACTTCAGTGACTGAATAGTAGGATTTTGCTTGCATTTTTTCATTCCATTTATATTGAAAAAATACAAAAATATACATTTAGTTTTTTGCATTTTCCTTCTTGTTTATAAGTGAAAATACAAAAATATTTTACTTCATGTACTGCATCTTGCATTGAGTGCTTGTTGCCTTCATTTTAGGTTCTGCTTGTGCATCGAAAAGATAAAAGATTGCATCTTTATTTCAGAATTGTTGGTTGATTTTGCATATTAGTGACATTGTTTTATTGGATAGATGAGTCTAGGATTGGATGATTTTGCATACTATTGAGTCTACACATCACTAGTTTCATGATCATATCCCTAGAGTAATCACAGCCACTAAAATTAACGCTTAATCTTAAAATTGATTAGACTGATTTTATTTATAGGGTACACCAACTAGCATAGGTTTAGAGTCTTGGAATAGATCATTGTGAGTTAAGAATCTAAGACTACTAGACGAAACATTAGGTGTCTGACTAGGGAGTGGAGGAATCCATGGTATAGATCGGTGTTCTTAGGAAGCTCTACTCAATCCAGAGTTAAGCACGAGGTCACGGGAGGTTGGTTGAGGAGATATCCCTCTAATACCGGTTGAAAGTGGGAGATATATCTAGGATTTGTTCGTATCTGGGGGTACCGGAGGTTCATCCTCTTGTGCTTCGAGCTTAGCTACCCTGCCCATATGACGGTCCCACATGCGACTGTCCCCCTGAGCATTGGTTATATTGCAATGAACATAGTTTCCTTACCTAGGTACCGCACAGGGTACTTGCAGTGGTTATGTTGTTTCTGTCCTGAGTCAGATAGGGATTGGACAACATAGTTGTGTTCGTGCAGTGAACTTGACCCTGTCGACACAGTGAAGCCGGGGTCTCTCTATAACTGATTCTGTTACCTCTGGCTATAGTTTGGGAGTCTCAAGCCTCTCCTAGGCGAGACATACCAGCTCTAGTGTTGGGAGCTCGTTTAGCCACTTTGTCTGTCTGCTCTTGGCTGTAGTTTCTCTAGGTGTGTGCTTTTTATTTACTGTTTTTTGATCTATAGTTGGCCTTTAGGGGACGTTGTGACTCTCTTCGGAGATAACGTGGCGTGGAGCCCTACTCTCCCCCGGTCCCATTGTTTGGCTGGTTTAAAGCCACTCGAGGTTACACACCGTATTGCTAGAGGACACCGGAGGGCTCCCTCCGAGTCTTCAGATTCTTACGTGACTTACGTTGAATATTACATGGCTGCACATCCCGATATTGGGAAAACCCTTCTACTCCTTCGGGTAGAGTTGAACATACTCTCGATCCCCATACTCCTCGTGAGGATTTGGGGGGTGATCCACCTGAGACTCAACCTGGTTCTATTTGTCCTAATCCATTTGACTGGGATCCGTTTGATCCTTTGAATCCGGATAATTATCTTTACGGAATGCCTGACTTACCCGAGGATGAAGAATAGGATGAGCCTTTAGTTCCTTCATTTCCACGCAATTATAGATATGGGATGTCTGAGACACATGATGATACTGGCCCTATGATCAACCCCACCGCACTCTCTTTTGGTATGCCTAGTCATAATACTTTTGAACCTTCCACTATGGTTGGTAGTCACACTGGCACTACCCAAAGTGTTAGCCATACTATACCCACTGGGGGCACTACCCTCACTGGGGGCACTACATTGTCCACCCACTCACGTAGTATGGGGACTGGTTAGATTCCTAACCATGCTAATGCTGTAAGACGACCACCTCCTAGGATTACTCAACCTAACAGAAATGTTGTTTGGAATACGACTCACCATCCACCACCTAATACATGTGTCACTACTCGTCAACCCAGGACTACTTTTGCACATGATACCATTCCTCCCAACCACGGGGGTGGACATATACCACATACTTTTGCGTCCACTGCCGCTGCTAGAGATGCTAATGTAGGGGGTGGAAATATTTCCTATCCACATGGACATCACACCACCAACCTTGCTACTAATCACACCAATGTTGGGGCTGGGAATACTTCTCATGCTTTTGGTCACCACACGACTGCTCAAGCTAATCCTAATGCTGGGGGTGGGAACATACCATACCATTACGGTCATTACAACATGGTTCCCGCTATGAATAGTACATATATGCCCCATACTCATGGTGGAAACCCTTATTACAACATAGTCGGTGCTAACCACCAGTATCACCCACCACCCCAATATGGTGCCCAGAACACGCATATACCTGCTTACTCTCAAATGGGTCAGCCAGGAGGAGGTTATCAATCCTATGGACATGGGCAAGCTTATGGACCGTCAGGTCCTCATTATCAATAGTTTAATCCTCATGGTCAAGCTTTTGGTCCATCTTATAAAACAGTTCCGTTTAACCAACCTTTTATGGGGGCTTATAATCAAGCTTTCCAGCCTCAGCTCCCGTTCCTTGCACGCTTGAATCTCTCGGATCTTTCGAAGCTCACGAATGATCTGGTGTGTCACGACCCTACTTGGCCCCCGGTCCTGTTGATGCCTCGGATATCGTAGCATCAATCAGAAAGGGATTCTCCCCGAGAGACGGTCCCAATTAGACTATCTCCCGTTTGGTGTAGGGAATCCGTCCGGTTAGCGGTTCCGGCAACCGTGGTTTTGGACTTTAAATCCGATTTTACCGGTTGTGGCCCGATCCACCTTTCTTTTGGATTTTATGTGTTTTATATGAGATGCACATGCCTAAATTATACTTAGTCTAAATGCAACTGAAACAGATTTAAATTTAGAAACAGGAACACATCTACCTATCCCTGCAGGGGAACACGCTTAAGGGGAGAGCAATCAGCTGTAACAGATATCATAAGCAACGAACAGATAACTATTATTTCTCACGGTCAAAGCTACAGCAAGATGAGGATCTTGAGAAGATAGCTTCTCATTTAAAATGGAACGCATCTGTTGCTCAGAAAATAAACAGAGAAAAGCTACAGGATTAAGGAAACAGATCTACACTGAACCTACAGAACGAATTTATTGCTTATGAACAGAAGAAATCAAAATTGTTTGATCTAAGTAACAAGAATAAAGAAACAGCTCTAGATAGAACGAAACTGGAATTAAACTAAAAGATCCCTGCAAGGAGCAATTAAAAGCATGAACAATGAGCCATACGAATTATCCTGAAGAAAGAACAGTTAGCCATTCGTTCTAGAAGAAAAATCTACAGCAATGGTAAAAGTATCAGCAGGTAGCTCCTGATTTAATATGGAACGCATTCATTGTCCATGAAATAGAGAGAACGCATGCATAGATAAGAGCAAAATCATTAATACAAAGAAATAATTCAGAAGTCAAGAATGATCTCACATTGCAGAATTGCAGTCATTAGAATAGTCCAACATAAAGCAACCCAACATTCCAAGCAAAACGTCCATCTCCTGTGGCTTCTATTAGAAAATTCAATTTACAGAGCCGATACAAGATAGCTCATATCATTCGCCCAAAATTTTCATTCCCTGCCAAAAGTCCTCCTCTAATCTCTTCTAGCTCCTATTTATAGTTACAAATTTGCCCTCTGGGCTGACACCTAGCATTCCCCCTCTGTCTTTTACGGGAATTTCTACTAAAATCGACTACCAAAATGGCCATTCCTTTTACAAAAATGTTTTGACAAAATTAGGGACAGCTGTCCCATGGCTTAAGCCTTACATATTCAAAATGTACATAACAGAAAATTTATTAACATCCGAGCGTTCCCTGCTGGGCACGTGTCTGTCTGAAGGGAGTCGTCCAGCTGAATTCGGTTTGCTTCATTCCTGTGCGTGAGCTTCCGATGGCAAAGGGTCGCCCAAATTGATTGTCACTGGTGCTGCCTGGGAAGAGGACCTCGAATCCCCTGCTGATGCTGCTCTTAATTGGGAAGGGGGAACGGGATTGGCCAAATTTTCTGCCATTGCTGGGGAAGATGCTGCTGGGAGCGGGGCTGCCGGATCCACTGATGTTTCTGCTGCTGCTGCAGCTTTCCTGACCTCCTCTTCTATGTAGCTGTGCCACACACCTGTATCCCTTATGATTATGTTTGCTGCAGCAGGAAACAGGATTTTCTGAGAAGTTACATTCTTCCCGAGCTCTATTTTAATGCTTTGTACTTCCGCTTCAGCAACTTGATATGTTTCCTTCAACAGATGATTGTGAAGTGTTGATGAACCGATGTAATGTTGGAGATCATCCATGGCAAGAACATCAATGCTTTTTACATACTCCATCTGGACGCCTAGCTCTTCTTTTAGTTGAGATAACCGCTGCTCTTTTCCCGGGAAATCTTCTAGGGTCTGAGGGAAACTCAATGAGCAGTTATCGTGGACTCCTTTGAGCTTTTGGTACAGGTTGTTGATTTTCTCTGTGGTCTTCTGCACACTGGCCATCAGCTTATTGGCACAGTTCCGGCCAAACTCCAACAAGGCTATATCTTCATTAAAATCTTCCACTGTCTTAAAAGGAAGATGAGGGGGAAAACCTCCTTTCCCTTCCCTCCATGCCATCTGACTTATGACATTTGCTTTGACACGGGTATTCTTAGCCTTGAGCCTGTGGGCTTCCGCATTAACCTCCTTTAGCCTGACCGTCATGGCCTTGAGTTTGCATACCTCATCAGTGATTAGCTCTTGAGAGCCATGCACTTGCTGTAGTATATTGCATGACAGCTCGTGGAAGGGGGACATATCCAAGGTTCTGCTTTCCGCTTGCTCTAAACGTTCAGTTAATGCCTGCTTGTCTGCTTCTAGCTGGGAAGCCTTTTCTTCTGCTCCATTCTTCTCCGCTTCTGCAATCATTATTTGGAGTGCTAGCTGGTCCTTTTCCTCCTCCAGGTAGCTGTACTTATTTGCCAACTCCTTATGCTCGGCGTACAAGCAATTGTATTTATTCACTATCAGGTCTCTCTGGGCTTGCTCATTAGCCACATTTCGTTGCAAGGTACGTGCTCTTTTCTTTGTCAATATATTTTCTTTGACTATAACCCCTACATTGGCAAATGATGCTTGTGTTGTTGCTATAACTGCGGAGGCCATGGCAATGGGATCCGCATCTGTGTTCTGCATGACAGCGACCTC
The DNA here is from genome assembly GCA_027924585.1 of Larix kaempferi. Classification (NCBI taxonomy): domain Eukaryota; kingdom Viridiplantae; phylum Streptophyta; class Pinopsida; order Pinales; family Pinaceae; genus Larix; species Larix kaempferi. The sequence goes on from BSBM01001180.1 coordinate 2,292,141, forward strand.
TCGGTGAGTAACTATGTCGTCATGGAAGGGACTTTTAATCCTCTCTTCTGATTGGAGGACCATTGTTTTTCTTTTCTTATCATAGACAAACTCATTCCATTTGGACACCGTACGCTTCCCAGATGGAGTGTACGGTACAATTGGTCGGTTTATGATGTCTATGTCTTCTTCCATAGGTGGGGTCCGGACTTCCTGAGCGGGGTCTGTCCCTTCCTTTTGGGTACTAGAGCCACCTGCCTGAGAGGTGTCTATCTCCATGTCCTGCGCACCGGACCCACCTGTTTCGGTATTTTCCCTTGTCCTCAATTCTTCTTCCACCTTCTTCCTTGCTTCAGCTCGCTCAATTTCTGCTTCTTTATGCTTTTGGGCTTCTTCAGCCTCCTTCCGCAGTCTTTCATTCTCAGCCTCTTGTAGCTTTCTTGCCTCCTCGGCTTCCTTTTGCAACCTTGCCTCTTCTCTTAATCTGAGCTCTTCCTGAGCTCGGGCATCCTTGGCTTCTTTCTCCTTTTGCTGGATGGTCTTCTGGGTTTTGGTTGAGCTAGAGCTCGCTCCAGTACTTTGGCGACAGATCCGTAGCTCAGCCATGTTGCTGATGCCTCTGAAAGCTTCCTCCTCGGCATCGGGGTAGTGGGAATATTCGAAGTTCGCATAGTTCCCCTTGCAATGCTCGGCCACTTTACCCTTTCTGTCGTTCCTGTGGAAGATGACCTCACCGAAATGGAAGGCCCTCAACTCTTGAACAAATTCATCGGCAGAGGCCACCCCTGAAAACTTGTAAGCACCTATGCAGAAAGGTAGGGGGGGAAAGGAAGCCTTGTGTAGCTTGTGGAGGAATGCTCCAATCCCATCCAAGAAGAGTTGTCTTACTGCTTCCTTGAGCACCACATAGTCTGTGGCATACTGCGGCAATATGTATGGGGGCTTAGTCCCTCCGAACATTCTCAAGTAGGTACCTTGTTCTGAAAAGTAGAAATCCCCATAATCCTCAAGGACTTCCAAAGCGTTTTGGGACAGGCAACTTGGTTCTTCCTTGAACATTTTCTCGTATAGGGGCATGATGAACCCCTCACAAATGAGTTTGTAGTTGGGCTTGTAATTCTGAGCCCACAACATCTTGAATGCAGTGTAGACCGGGGCTGTGGCCCTATCCCATGTACACCCCAATCCGGGGAACTCTATCTTGGCCAAGATACAATCTATCAGGTATGAGGACATGAAGAATTCAGCCTTCTTCGAGGCCAGCCCGGGCTTAGCAGCACTTATCATTGAGGCCAGACTATCTGACAAGATGGTGGCCCAGTCAAACACTGTCCCCTTAAATGCCACATAGTGAATGATAGGGACCCACTGAATCTTGTATACTGTGCCATCGGGCATGCCGAAGATTCTACACAGCATCAGGGCGATCAACCTATAAGGAGCTCTTAGATTCTGTACGTCATACTCCTCCCTCTCTTTCTTCCTCAAATGTTTCCCTTGCACCAGTAGCTTTTTGGCCATCTCGACATTGTCCATCTGGCTTAACCATTCATCGGTCAGAGCTTGCTGGACACGGGGAAACCTGTAGGCTGCCGCCAGATACGCGGGTTGAAATGAGGCGATAGCCATGTTCCCGCTATCATTTATCACTCTCCCATCAGCATCTGCATGTTGGAGTATCCACCCGATCACTTCAGCACAGGGGAACAGCTCAGGGCGGGGTAGCGGCTCTAGTTATGCCTGAGGCTCTGATATTTTGATAGATCGGTGCCTCCTCCAGCAACATATCTGGGATCTCTTGGTCCCTGATCATTCTGTATATGTCATCCCATCTGATTTCTGGAGGGACACCAGTGGTGCACCTGGTGTCTTGGAGCGAGGTTTCAATCTTAGGAGGAGCAAGTTTCTTTTCTGTCATCCTCGCCTTCTTCTTACTGGGTTTCGGCATATTGAATTATCCCTGATAACATCCATATACAATTCATCATGAGTTTGAGCAACAGGTTGTATGGTTTCAGCAGAGAGCAACATTGTCTTAATGAGATAAATCAACGAAGCATATATATAGGAAGTAAAACATTATTTCAATTATAAGACACACATTGAAACATTTGAAGCTCTTAAAAAGATGAGTGCGGGATAAGCTATGTTGCGGACGCTATTGGTCTTATTGGACCGATAGGTGATTCGCGGAAGCAATCGGCTTCCGGTTCCGCCTCGCGGAAGGAGAGGTCTTTCGCTATGGCTGCGGTTGGAGAGGTCGAAGGCGGGGAAGAGGCGGGTTGACTCGGTGAGGGCTATGGATGCTATCGTCACACGCGGCCACTTGCCGAGTCACTACGGGAGGCTTTAGTCTGAGCGAAGGTAACGGTGCCGGGGACAAACTGACGGGGAGAGCTAGGGCGGCTTCAAGTTTCGACTTTCGTAGCTTAACCGCTTACGGGTTTCGGCTTCGCGTGTAGGGACTGGGGTTTATGGAAAAGGGCCCAGGGTTCACGGTCAGGGACATGGAAAGCCTATAGGGTTTTGTCAACTTAACCCACGACGAGGGGCGCGGCCCGGGGTTTAAAACAAAATAGGGCATGGTTAACCGCCCACACCCACCAAAATAAAATATAACGCTTTCACGAAGGCCTAAAATGATTTTGTAAAACGGAAACTCCGTTCACTGTACCTGACGGGCAAAACATAGCCCTTGACGGGTGTTTTGCCCGTCACAATCCCACTAAAACCCATTATTTTCCCCAAAAGGACAATTCAGTGGTGGAAATCAGAGTTAAGATCCTACCTGGCACCGTGGGGATTGCTTGAGCAAGGTGGCTGCGAGCACGGATGCGCGAGGTGAGCTGGAGCGATTTGCACGGTATCACACGTCGCTGGCCGGTTCAAAACAATGGTGCATTGGTCGAGCCCCCCGCGGTATATTTTATAAAGAATGGCACGTGTGAGCACTTAATTGGGTAGGTGGCGTGGTTAAAGCGGGGTTTAAATTCGCCGCGCGTAGCGGTCACGTCAAAGCACCTCGGTTTCCGTGCGACCGTCACTTGCGGGGCCAGTTTGCGAATTGCATCCGCCGTTGCGGAAGGGTTCAGTGAAAGCTTCCGACGTTTCGGGGCTTAATGCGGAAAGGAAACTTGAAGCCTTCCGCGAGAGACCGTCGTGTAGCGGACGGGTAACGCCAAATCTTCCGCTTTTTCGGAACGATATAGCGAATGCTCCCGGTATTTTCGGAAGACTTTTGCGAAAGCTTCCGTGGTCCAGAATTTCAAAGTTTCGTTGATTTTTCGGGAAGGTTCGGCGAAGGCTCCCGTTGGTTTCGGAAAGCTTTTGGGAAAGGCTTCCGCCGTTTCGGAAGCAAAACTTATATTTTCCGCAAATTCGCCCGGGATCGTTTCGGAGTCCTTTCGCCGAACGGGGTAAGCGATTGGCCTCCGTTGTTTCGGAAGGGTAGCCCGGAGGCTTCCGCGTTTCGGGAGCAAAAGCTGAAGGCTTCCGCGACAGCTTCTTGAGAAAATTCTAAGTCTTTTCATGGTTTCGGAAGGCAATCGTGAATTTCTCCGCGGGACTTATCCAAATGGCTTCCGCCGTTTCGGGACGTTTTCATGAATTCCCCCGCCGTTGCGGAAGGGTTTCATAAAACGTTCCCGCTTATTTTCTTTTGGAAAGATATCGCGGCGGCTTCCGCTGTTTCGGAAGGGTTCCTTGAATTCCCCCGCCGTTGCGGAAGGATTTTACGAGGGCTCCCGCGGTTGCGGAAGGGTTGAAACTAAACATTCTCTAAGTCCTTTGTTCCCGCAGTCTTCTCATCGAAAGAAAATCTAAGTCCTTTTCGGGAGACTAAGGTGAATGAGCCCCGCCATTTCGGGAGGTTCGAGTGAAAGGCTCCGCCGTTTCGGGAACTAAGTTGTTTCGGAGCTTGAACCGTTCCGCAGAAGCAACGATTGAGAATTTTCCAAGTGCTTTTACTTCGGAAGAAAATGATGAACTGCTTTGTGTTATTTCGGCGAGTTTATCCGAATGGCTTCCGCCGTTTCGGAAGACAGAGCTGAATTGTTCCGCTGTTTCGGATGGCTTTGTTGAATTCCTTGCCGTTTCGGGAGAACAACGCGAACCTTTCCGTGGTCGCGGAAGACTTGATCGAAAGCTTCCGCCGTTTCGGGTGGTTTTTCCCAATGGCTCCCGCGGATTTTGACAAAGGAAATCTAGGTCCTCCTCTCGGAAAGGTTGGACGTTTGACTCCCGCTGTTTCGGGACAAAGTCCGGATTACTTCAAAACGTTTGGGCAAAACTAAGTTATCTTTTGGCTTAATGGGGAGAACATGGACGGATTGACGGCAAGCAGCTCAGCAGGGAAGGAAAAATTTATGTTGAAAACAGAGCGGACGCCTGGGATGTCTTCTCAAACAGACTTTGTACGAAAAATACAGGAGGGGCCCCAACATGTACAAAATTTTGGGGAGGGGTGTTGCTGCAACAACAGGTCCCTACCAAGCTCCCTTCGAACATTCCAAAGTTTGAGGGGAAAGGTGGTGAGAACCTGAGAGATCATGTCACGACGTTTCACCTTTGGTGCTCCTCCAACTCTTTGAATCATGATTACATTAGGTTACGACTATTTCAACACACCCTCACAGGGGCAGCCGCGAAGTGGTATGTGGAGTTGCTTGGAAACAACTATAGGGGATTCAACGAGATTGCTTTGGTTTTCTTAGACCATTTCCAGTTGCCAGTTCGTTATGATATTGGTACTGAGTTGTTGTCCACCTTCCGTCAGAATAAGGCCACACATATTTCTGACCACGTTCAAGAATGGCGTCGGCGGAAGAGATTAGTGAAATCCAACATTCCTCCAGAGTTCCTGTTGGAATGGTTCCTTAAGTCTTTACTCCCATACATTGCTAAGGATGTTTCGATGTCCGACATTGTGACTGAGGAACAAGATATCTTGAAAGTCCAACAGTTAGATCTACTTTATTATCAATCTGGCATTTTGTATGACATTATTCCTAATGCACTGAGAACAAGACATGAGCCCACGTCAGTTCCTGGACCACATGCCAATGGCATCGTGGGGTCCGCATGCACTCTCCCTGTAGACTTGGTAGCTAATCAAATGCAAAATTTGCTGCTAAACCAGTCTACTCCCAGACAGGTTCACACCTTGTCGGCTTCCACTCCGTCGTCTGATGTACACAATGTGCAATCAATGAAACTGTCGGGTAACTAGCAACCTGGTGGTAAGAAAAAGGGGAGAAATAATCGTAGGGGTGGAAACAATGGAAGTAATAACAATAGCAATCGTAATAATCCTTGTAAAGAGAATGCCAACCCTCCTCGGGAAGGTGGTAATTTTGGCGAGGATCATAAACCTAGGCGTAAGGTGAAATTCCCTTGCAAGCTTTGTGGGGAGGATCATCTTATTCACTTATGTCCTCGAATTGAAGAAGCATTGAAGCATTTGGCACAGATCCCAGCTGTGTTGAAGGATCCCCTTCCTCATCATCAAAACATGGCTTCGCATGCTCCCACCACTGGTTATGGTACTAATGAAACGACAACATCTTCTTCCAATACTAGTGGTTATGGATGTGTGAATATGGTTTAGTTGGAGGTTTGTGTTGCTACTCGTCAACGCGATTATGGTGCACCACAACCGAATTTGGGGAATGAGCCTCCCCCTCCTCCTGATAATTCCTTACATATCGAGAAGCCTTCCATTATGCTGCAGATACCGAAAGGTGTTCTCAAGCGCTCCACGTATAATCCTAATGCTCGAGCCGCCCAAAACTACTCCATCATAGAAGATTTGGGCCAAAATCTATGTGCCATGTTGGTTCTTGAAGTTTTGCAAGCCTGTCCTTCTTAGAAGCATGCCCTTTTGAGTGCGTTAGGAGTTCAGGATGGGGGAAATCCTAGTGTTATCAAGTTCGATACTACTAATGTCCAACCTCGCTTTCCTTACCACGTGGATTTTCAAATCTAGGTGGTTTGCCTTAAGAGATTCGTCAAATGTACTATGGTTGATGAAGGTGCCTCTGCGTCAATAATGTCGTTAGCTTGTTGGAAAGCTCTTGGCTCTCCTCCTCTACTTGCGTCTAGAACTACACTCACTGCATTCGACGGTAGATTGTTTACACCGCATGGAATTATCCCTTCCCTTGTTGTCTCCTTGGGAGGTAAGTCCGTGCCTATTGAAATCGAAGTGGATGATGCGCCCATTGACTACAACCTTTTACTGGGTCGGAACTGGATGTACGCTATGAAGGCTGTCGCATCTACTATATTTAGAGTCATCTGCTTTCCCCATGAAGGCAAGATTGTGACGATCGATTAGCTGGATTATGTTGGCACTCCTTCCACAGCATCCACGGGATCTGTAGTCCCGCAAGTTTCTGATTCTCAGCCGGCAACTGGGAACATAGGTGTTGGAATGTACCCCTCATTGATGGGAACTTATAATCTTTCTGCACCTGTGAATTTTATTGGAACCATTACCGACAATGCGCCTCCTCCTTCGAATAATATGTTATTCCGGACCTCCTATTTAGATGATCCGTGGACTTTACCATCCACGAGTTCCACGTCTGGAGACATTGCGCACGTTGGGATGTCTATGCCTTTTTCTATAGCGGAGCTTGTTTACGATCATATCCAACAAACCATTGCAGATCTGGATCTCTCTTCTTCCCAGACAGTTGAAGAAGATCCCATTACGCTTCCAGTTTGGGCAGCCAACTCGTCTTGTTCACATGATTGCCTCGATGGTATTCTACCTTCGGACGAAGTTTTTATTGAGGCCATGAGTGGTGGTGACAAGCCTTGGGAGGATTCTCATCATCAATTTTATTTCCTTCCCACCCTTGATCTTATTGAACGAGATGAGCCTCGAGTACAACCTGCCATCCATTTGAATTTGGATCCATTCATAGTCTTGTCCAGCCCTGATTTGACGTTTGAGTCTGATGAGTCTTTGAGCTCTCCTATAGATCCTCAAATCAGTGCTCCTGAAGAGTTTGATTCTATTTCTAGAATTTCCAACTCCCGTGATGATGAATTTGCTCTTACAGATTCCTTCACATTCTTCAGCTTTTCTCTTCATTTTGAAGATGATCATTTTGATCCCTCAGGTATTGGTAATATGGCACCTTTAGTGGTTAGCTCTACCTGCGTTATGTCTGAGGTTAACAATAGTAAAGTTGAAAATTTTTCTACCATAGTGACCTGTATCAGATTTTTCTTTACATACGTTTTAGAGATGATCTTGGTACTTATGTTTCATGAAGACAAGATTTTTAGCTGGACTTATACTTGTTTACCGGTCCTTTTCGACATTTGCTTCGATCATGGAAGGCATATTCAGAACCTTGCATATAAGTTTAGGCCTCCCCATTGTTATGATGCATTTGAACCTTGTGCCATCCGAATTCGCAGACACCGCCTGAGTGTCCTTATCTTGCTCATGTTCCTTGCATTATGCATAGCTTTGTCCCATGTGCCTGGAAATAGTCTCGCATGTCCGTGACACTCATCTGCTCTCATTACGAGCATTCTTCCATATCTCCATTGAGCTCATTAAAAACAGTAAGGAGGTCACGAGTTTACTTTTTCGGGCTCGTTAAACCTTTATGGAAAATATTTTTATAAAGTCTTTTTTAAGCCCTTGTTAGACTTTTTCAAAATCAAACAAGATTGCCGAGTATACTTGTCATTTCAGACTCGTTAAAGGATTTAAAGCGACATTCACTTAGGTATAAGTTTACCCCTTTTCCAGACCTTTGTGGATTAATTACGAAAAAGGTATACTCTAGTCATATGTGACTAGAAGAGTTCTTCTCTCATTGTTTTACACTTTTTCGGGTGAGGAGACTAACTTTACGAAAAAGGACTTCCCTTTTATGTCGAGTTGTGATTGCATTGCATTATCCCGCTTGCCGCTTGAGCCTTATGCCGGCTCCCGCTTACTCACTTATTAGCCATGTGCCTGAGAACTTTACCTTCCGAGCCAAGCAGAGCCTTAATTTATCTTTCACATCTTGATGACCATTTTGACCCCGAGGGAACATACCCCCAAGTGTCCACATCTTGCACGCACTTCCTTGCATTGAGAATAGGTATGTTCCACTGCTTGGGACTAGTCTGCTAGCTATTTGACACTCGTTCCCTCACTTGTTGTACTATAAGCAATTTTATTCTTTTTCAAGCTTTTCCCAAATATGAAAAAGACCAAAAAAATCAAATATTCCAAAAAGCCGGACAGGATTATGGTCACTATTTCTTGTTGGCAGTTGTTGTGTCACCTTTGAATAGAGCATTTATTCCACTTCGTACATTATGAGTTGGGACTATAGTTGGGCCTTAGGATCTATACTTGTTTCTCAGTTTACTCCACCGATTGGTTAAGCTTCTAGTCATTATGGAGCCCTTTGTAATGCCTCCTGCATTGCACAGTTTATGTCAAGTCTATGCTGCCTAAGTCTATCCATCTGCTCATGCTCTTATTCAAAGGAAGTCCTGAAACCAGTGTCGGCCACTCCTCAGTTCTCTTGACTATTGCATGTCGGCCATCCTTATTGAGTCAGTCTGTTTCACCTGAGATCTTCCAAATCTTTCAGCATTGCTGGTATCTCGTGCTGGTTGATGGGGGATGCCTTAATGCCCTCCTTCCATCGAGTCTCGTTTCGTCGACTTCAACTCATTTATTCCGGGACTTGAGGCTTAGAGTTCAGTTGAGTACCTTGAGGCTTGCAGTCATTAGTGGTGGGTTCTCTCGCCATCGACAGTTTTGGGAATACATCAATGTCCCCTTATCAATGGATTCATCTAGTGTTCAACTTCAACCCATTTATTCACACTCTGATGATTGTGCTCTATGCCTTGATGCCCATTTTCATTATTGGTGGGTCATCTTGCGCCCGTTAACGATATACATCATTGACCGGTAATCAGATGATGTCTCATCAGGTTCGACCCCAACTCCTATATTCACTTGATGGGACTTGCACCATCGAAGACTTGTGTAGAAGACCCCAGGCGATTGTGGCATTCAGTATGCTACATATGACTTTGAATTTACATCTGAGATATCACCTCTCAGATTTCAGCAGTTTGTACCTCCAGTTTGCACCAGTTGTCTTCTTTTCAGCAGAAGACCATATCTTACTGTTGAGGGATCATGGCTATGATCACTTATGACATGTATCCATTATGTACTTCCTATTCATGGCCATTGTATCAGATTGTTGTACCATACCGACATGTATTCAGAGATACTATTGTACTATGACGAGTGAGCTGTTCTTTCCACTTGTGTCTCCATCACTCCACTTTTGAGTTTTATAATGTATTTCGACCATCGTAGCACTTTCAGTCTCTGACCTCACACATTAGGGGGCATCTGTTACATCATAATTTTCCACCCTGTGAGCATCAACATTATTTGGCCTGTAGGATCCATTTCAGTGACTCAGATCCATTTTTATCCTTCAGTGATACTAGTTTGCCCTATTTTTATTCCCGCCCACATGTTGCATCACTATAGCATGCGTACCCACAAGTTGCATCACTATAGCCCGCAGGTATCAAGTAAAATGGTAAAAACCACTATTAATTACTTTTTACTCCCAAAAAGTGGTCATTGGGTGACCTTTGGCTCTCCATCTTCCCAAGTAACGTCTCGATGTGTCCTTTCACCTACCTTTGAGAGGACTATATATTGAGCACATATGGCTTATGGACGGGAGGAAGAAGAGAATTGTAAGAGAATTCTAGTGGATTTTTTTCCCTATCTTGAGTCTGCACTCATTGATCCTTGTAGTTGTGAACCCCTTATGTTCACCTTCCAAACTCCTTCTAGTTTGAGTTTTCCATTCATGGAGGATTGAAGTGGTGGAGGCACAAGTGGATTGATCTAGATCTTGGTTCAGATTGGTTGCCGGCAAGAGGTCATATCACTTTGTACTTCTTCTTGTTCATTAATAGAAATGCTCATATTCTCGTCCATGCATGGTGTGAATGTTGTTTATTATACATTGGGTTACATTTGCTTATGATACTATGGACCATTGTTATTGATAATGTTAATTTCAATTATATATTATTTGTACTTGTTGAATATTGGCTGTCAAGACTAATTTGCAGATTACAAGTGCACGGATTGAAAGCTCCAACGGGGATCTACATCAAACGTTTGGATCGAGGTTGGTTACATTTCTCCATTATCTTAACATTGTCATTTATAATAGCATTGCTTTGAGAATTAAGTAGATTTCTGGTAGTCATCTGTTTGTTCTGGTATTCCCAAGCCATAGTGAGTTGGACCATTGTTATTGATAATGTTAATGTCAATTATATATTATTTGTACTTGTTGGATATTGGCTGTCAAGACTAATTTGTAGATTACAAGTGCATGGATTGAAAGCTCCAATGGGGATCTACATCAAACGTTTGGATCGAGGTTGGTTACATTTATCCATTATCTTAACATTGTCATTTACAATAGCATTGCTTTGAGAATTGAGTAGATTTCTGGTAGTCATATGTCTGTTGTGGTATTCCCAAGCCATAGTGAGTTTTCTCCAATACAAGAACCAGGCTCATCTTTGATCAACCTCATAAAACTAGAATTAGAACCAGTCTCGTCTTTGATCAACCTCATAAAACTAGAATTAGAAACCAGGCTAGTCTTGGATCAGCCGCTTTGCCATTTCCACATAGGATTTTGTTTCTAAAGTTTTCATAATTTGTTGAGCAAGTGATTCAACTAAAAATCCAGTGATCTCCTTAGCGGCAAAGTCAAATTGCAAGGCATTACCATCGCCAAGGGATTGCATATTCAAACTGCAATGCATCGGCACGCCATCGCAATTCTCCATCTCCATTTCCATCACCATCGCCAAGGGATTCCTAAAGGAGGAGTATCCATTATGTGGTGATTTCATCATAAGATTAGGAGGTTGAGGATCTTGCAGTGTTGTAGGCTCCACAATGGGAATTGTTGTAAGGGAGGCTTGTGTGGGAGGCACAACTAGTTTTTTTGCTAATGTAGTGACCACATTAATATAAGTTGCTTCCTAGTTTGGTGGGAAATAGTTCCTGACCATCACTTGAGTGAGGTGAATGTTTCCAAAGCATCCTAAAATCAAGGGAGATCATGAAAATGGTGTGTGTAATGCCAAAAATAAGAACAAATCAACATGTGTGAAATTATAATCACAGCAGGATCTACTAGATAATGAATTCCTCACAAATCAAGAATTTGGCTAAGTATGCATGAAAGCAATGTAAAAGAAGCAGAATATACACAACGAATGCTACAAATAGTTGGTAATTCTATTACAATACAAACCATAAATAAGTTGGGAATATCATTGTCTTACATTTGGAAGAAATAGTGATCCTTTGGAGGAATTAAAATGAGCTACAAGTGGCTAGCTTACATTTGACCTCAATCCCCCCTAGGTTGACGAATAGTCTCCAAACTCACCTCAAATGGTTATGAATCTCTAATATGAACATTGGGATGGAATGAGAGGACAATAATGATGGTTTCACATGAGTGGTATAGAAAGTGGTGGAGTGGAGGTGGCTTAGTATAGGCCAAAACTGCCAAATAGGAGGCAAAATGACCACATTCAATGCATGGGCGCCTCAAGTCAAACCCAAATCCACAAAACAAGGGGTAATGGCACTCCCTGGTGGAGTAGTGGCAATAAATGATGGTGGTGGACATAAATGAGGGCGCCTTAATCATTGGTTGACCAAAATGGGTGCCAAGGTAGTGGAATTGGTCATTATTAGCCTAACAACCTTTGGATAATAATCATTAACCTTGCTTGAACCAGTAATCATTAATTAAACATCATGAGACTATGGTCATAGGTGTAATAATTTTCTAACAATATGCAATGTATTGGACTTAGCTGCGGGTGATGATTATGTGCACCCTTCTGCGGTCGGTGGAGCATGGGTTATACTGGCCAGGGTATTGAGCAATTTTTAGAGCTCTAGAAATAAAGTGGGGTACAAGTTGGTTAGATGTCCTTCTTTCTTGTAAAGAGCACATGGAAAAGAGACTCTCCAGGTCAGAGTATTAGTGAATACTCGGGCTTTTAACTCTTTTTTTTTATTCCCCCTGCTTTAGTCCAAGAGACCTATGACGAGCCGGGTGTAGTGTTAGGTAGGAGAGGGACTTTCAACTTAGGTTGTTTCATGCCCCCATTGGTTTCCTTAGTGATGATGGACTATGTTATAGCTGTGAATGTCATAGGTTTGACTATCAGGATGAAAGGTGTCACTGGTCTTGTAGGCGTAGCAGCCAAAACATGGACAAAATCATAGTGAGCTACTGGTTTGGAATCCATTTCTAGGTAGGGTGATGTAAGGTACCATACCAGAATAACCAAAGTGATCCTAGTCAGAGTTCAGTGAACCATAACCGGAATCCCTTGTACGTTGGTGGGAGGATACAAGAAAGTGATTTGAAAGACCAGAGGTACTGATGGACTCAATGTTTGTTTAATGCCATGGATGAGCAATGGTGTTGATGATGGTGTTGAGGTGGAGACATGCCCATTTTCAACGGTGAAAATTGTGCACATTAGGCCATCGGTGGATGTGTGGATCTTTGGAGGTGGTATCGAGTACACTCCTAGAAAATTGGAGTCCCTATACATTATGGGTGAAATATCAACATAATAGGTAGTATATTGTCAGGGTTTCTAGAGGTGTCAGGATCATAGTAGTTAAGATAGTCGAGGGTTACAAACTTCCCATTTAAGGGAAACATCATGATACAAAATACTGAGGAGGCAACCTCCTTCATGGCATACATATAACTATGCCCGAAGAAGATGTTGTATTTGAGTTGGGCATCAACTACCTCGTTATCGATCATGACCATTTTTCCCCCAACTCTATGGGTACATTTTAGTATAATACTCTCAGTTGGGATGGTCTCCGATCCTATGCGTGAAGGGGGATATACGACGAGACCAAATATAGTGACCGTAATCGTTTCCAAACGTTACCCATACATAATGCAAGTGGATGCACCTTCATTGATGATACATTGATGAATCATAATGTTGTTTTCTATGAAAGGGACCTGAAATGCAATTGATGAGGGTATTCATGGTTCATCTTTATCAATATCAAAGGTCATGGGAGGCAAGTTGGAAGGATCAACAGTGCCTAGTGCACAAATTAATTCCTTGCATTTAGTTGGGCATGACCGAAGCACTTCTAATGTGGACATGGTTATAAGGGATTGATCCAAGTGATCCACAATACTATAATTGTGGGTGGATTTCATATGGGGGTATTATGTGTACGCCAAAGTGGAACCTTGGGAATCCTAGGGATTTGTTCAACACTTGGATGTGGTATTTTCAGAGGGATCCTTGAATGGATGGGGATGTCTTCCACTTGGGGGCATTCAAGCCTATCTTAACCTTTGGATCGAGTTGGAAGATTAACATCCAACGTGTAGATAATTTGGAAAGAGTCGTCACTGGAGGCGAGGGGATCTTATTGTTGTGTAATGATCCCTTGGTTAGTGAACGGTTGTTGTAAGATAATGGTTTGGGATTGGGGAGGATTCTATGCCTAAGGGGGATTTGTCACAGTATTCTTCTTAGCTTCCACTAATTCTTTGCAGTCAGGGATGAGAGTGCAGTTATGTGTGTAATGGCCATATTTTCCACAAATGGAGCTGTAGTAATTGGTCCTCAAGTTGGATTTCTTCCCTTGCTTGGTGGGGTTACTATCCCTGTGTTTTTATTTCCTGGTTTTGTTTTTACTAAGGAGGAGGGTTACCCCCTTTCCCTTGCTACTAGTTTTACTTGTTCTTGCATTTCTTCTTGCCCTGAATCCGAGGATTCTGGGGATTTGCAGTGTTCAACTAGTAAAACTGTTGAGCATGTTGTCTGAAAGAAGGTCCAATAAGGTTCACCCCTAATATCACTCAGGATTCTTATGGGTTGCAGCAGAAGGGATCTTGAGATAACTATTTCAAACCAAGATTTGGTGGGTGGAAACTAGCCTTTCCAACCACAGAGAGGGCTCTCTCTTTCACAATTCTTTCAACTCACAGAATATTTTGAATGGGATGGTTATAGATGAAAAGGGGCAGCTAGACCTTCAGATAATAATTTTTAGGGCTTTTTCAACTGGTTGGGATTAAGGATAGGAGATTCATTGGGCATGGAGGCAAAATTTAATGGGATTTATGTCACAGATGACTGATTTGGACTATAATTTCAGGGGGCAGAGGCAAGGTAGATGAGGTTTTTTCAAGTCAAAGATAATCAATAGATGATAGCAGAAAGGGTAACAAATTCCATCCCAGAGTTAGAGCATTTGTAAATGAATTCTAACCTGCAATTTCAAGAAGAAAGGGTGGAGTACCTAATCATATGCATCTGAAGCATAAAATATGAATTCCATACCATGTAATATTGATCTAGATACTGCAGAAGAAGACAATCAATGGAAAATACTAATGAAGAACACATAGATAGGAATAACATACATTAAAACTCTCATCACAAGAATCTTTGCTCCGGAATTAGGTCTTCATATTAATTGAAAGGCTGAGTTTATTACATACGCGGATCTTTTATCTCTTAGAATCCCAATATCCAACCCTTGGGTCTTATTCAAAACCTACCTTTATAGGATTACAAAATATCTAAAACTTCTAGAACACTTCATTCAGGTGTGGTCGTTTATTAAACTAGTAAATTGCAACAACTTCTTAATCTGTTAGACGCGATGATGGGTAAACTTCATTGCGCTATCAGTGTACATTTAGGTCATGAAAAACCACTTGTTTTTCTTTGTATTGGGCCATTTCAGGTTGATTTGCGTGGATAACCAAGATGTGCTTCTCTTCTACTTCCATATCGACTCCCAGTCGTGGAACTATTGTGCCTTTTCCTTGTGAAATTTTGTGTTTTTCGCGGTCGCAACCTTCTCTGATAAAACATTTTCATCCCATAATCTGCAATCCACAATCCGCAATCTACGGGCCACAATGCGGGTGTCGAAAATCAGAACTGCAAAACAAACCTTGTCAAATTTCACCTCCGACATCCGCAATCCGCAATGCGAAACTCGGAAAAAATGTCGAATGGACCTTGTCAAATTTCCCTTCCGACATCCGCAATCCGCAATGTGGGATTTGGAAAGTCGAAACTCCATCGCACAACTTTTCCAAAATCACCTTCCGCAATTCGTAGTCTGAAATGCGGGTTTCAAAAATCGAGAACTCAAACTTGCATCTCTGGAGAAATTGTGTCTCCGTAATCTGCAGTCCGCAATGCGGGACTCGGAAGTCAGAGACCCGAATTTGTGCCCTTGGAAAAATTGCATCTCCATAATCCGCATTCCGCAATGCGGGTTGCAGAAATCGTAAACCCAACTGTGCCATTTTGAAAACAAATATCATTCCTACTTCTGCAATCCGCAACGCAGGTTCAGAAAGTCGGAAAGTCTTCTCATTAGATGCGTTGCGGATCACTCCCCAGCCATTGATCTGACCTTGTTATTTAAATCTTGACCCTTCAACTTCTTTTGAAAGCGGAATACCAGAGGCTAAGCATCAAGCAAGTAATCCTTCTGCAGATGTTTTGGACTATCGATTCCGACTTCCGCAATCGTTTAGAGCCGTCGGATTGGATCCATGGTGGGGTTAATTTGAATTACGGTGAAATGGATGAATATTTCGTGTCCAATTTGGACATTAACCTTCGATCTCTTCCTCTAGTGAAATCCTTTGCGAACCGTTGATTATTTCACAGCCTGTCTCGTCCATTGATATATGATCAAGTGCAAAAACTCCACTTTGGATTTCGGAGCTCTAACGTCTGTGCATTTCACCCCAGTGAAATACCATATAGGTCGTTGCTCATCTCGGCCTCACTCTCCACCGTATGATCTCCTTACTTTGATCTGGACCATTCAATCTTCCTTGAGCACAGACAACCTAAATTTTATCGTCTTTCTCACTACGGCTTGATCATTTGGCTTGAATTTGTTGATACTTAGCCATTTTTTGAGTTCTCTGCTTCTTCCTTGGGTGTTAAAGGTCAATGGGAATGCTTGGGGTTTCGGTAGGGGGGTTCCCTTTCCTTCCCTTGTGGGAGATTTTCTAGAGGTGATAACAATGGCTCCAACTAAGGATGCTATTCTCCCTGTGAGTTAGCAAGAACAATAGACTAGTTGCCTCTTTTTTATTTTATATTTTTTGTATAATAGAACTGCAAAACAATTAACCAAAACTCAAAAAATGCTAATGTACAACGAGGGTGGGTCAACAGACTTGTTTTTCAATGGCGATAGTGCTTCAAGAACTTCCCATTGACGAGTCTCTTCCCCACCTGTTCACCATCCTTGTCCTGTAATAAGAAAGCATTGTTTCCATGGCAAGCAATGATTGTATGGGGCCACTGCCAGAGGTTATCAATTTTTTTGGCTTGGTCTTCTCTTCTAGCATCCCATTTCAGTACCAAATGTCCCACTTGGAAATAATCAATCTTGGTCTTTCTGTTAAAAGTCCTTTTGACCTTCTCTTGAGCTAGCATGGATTCAACATGTACTTTGTCTCTGATTTCTTGTATCTTAATCAACTGATTTATTCTCCTTAGCTCAGGGTTTGGCTCTTCTTCTTGCTCCTATAGCAGCCTCATTGCAGTCCCTCTGAGGGGCTCAGGAAATATCACCTATGTTCCATATACCAATTTGAAAGGTGAAGTTCCAATGGATCTCTTGGAGGTGATTCTATCATCCCACATAGCAAAGGTCAACTTGGTATGCCAAGCCTTGTGTTTTCTTGCAACAGATTCTTAATGATCCTGACCAGGATTTTTTTAGAAGACTCAACTAATCCATTTCCCTAGGGGTAGTAAGCAGTAGAATGACCCAATTTGACATGAAAATAATTGCAAAATTTGACCATTTTATTGGACTTGAAAGCTTGGGCATTGTAAGTGATTATTTTAATAGGGAAACCAAACCTTGACATGATATTTTCCTCCAGAAAATTGATGATGAGTGTGTCTGTGGCTTGTCTAGTCGGTATGGCTTCAATCCACTTGGTAAAATAATCTATGGAAGTCAATATCCACCTGTGTTGTCCAGAGGAGTTGGGAATAATTTCACTAATGAAATCTATCCCCCATTGTTGGAAAGAGGATTCCACCAAGATTGGCTTTAAAGGAAAGGGTAAGAGCTTCCTTCTTCCTTCAAAGATCTGGCATTCATGGCAAGTGGCTACTTCTTTGTATGCATCATTGAACATGGCGGGTCAATAAAATCCTGCCCTGAGAATTTTGTTGACCATGGCCTTCTAGTAATTATGCCCCCCACATACACCTTTGTGAAATTATTTTAGGGTCACTTTGGCTTAATATTCCATTATATATTTCAGTAAGACACTTGCAGGGTCTTTCTAATAAAGGCTTCCATTCAATATGCAAAAATTTGTTGCCTTCATCTTTGTTGACCTAGATTTTCTTTTATTTCTTAGGGGGTGCTTGTAAGTTCTATAAAACATATATAATATTAGAGTACCAAGGAGATGATGAGAATTTTTATGATACTTGTAATAGTGGGTCTTGAGTGGTTTCTTCCAGCATGTGTGATACCAAATTCACACTCAGTGAATCCTAATTGGATTCAGCCATGAGCCTGGCCAGTCCCTATCCTTTGATAAGATTTGTGGGCTTGATTTCCAAGTCATACTCCAACAATACAGCTATCCATTTTGATCTTAGACCTTCTGGATCAGGCTGTCTCAATATATCATTTACAACAACATTAGGAACATAAGCAACAACATGGGAATGCAAAACATAAACTCTAAAATATTTCAGAGTTTTGATCATGTCATATGCTTACTTTTCCATGATGTTGTATTTGAGATCAACATCTCTAAGAGCTCTGCTAAAGAAAGCTATGGGATGCTCATCCCCTTCCTGATTTTTATGTAAAAGTGCTTTAGCTATAGAATGCTTAGAGGCAAAAGAAAACATAAGAAATTACTTGTCAAAATCAAGACCGATTAGCATAGGTGCTTCAACAATTTCCCTTTTTATGTCTCCAAATGCTTTCTTTGCTTCACAAGTCCATATGATCTGATTATCCTTCTTGAGCATGGTTGTAATTGATCTCATGATCTCTGCAAAATTGGGGATAAATCTTCTTAGAAAGTGTACTGTGCCTAGAAAATATTGGACTTCTCTTTTACTCCTAGGGAGTTCAATTTTCTGTCTAGTGTTGATAAAATTTCTTTTCAGCTACAGAATATCTTTATCTCCCAATGTTGTTAAGAACTCTGGTGGATCAGGTTCCCATTCATCACTTGCACAGTTGTCTTGATCAATCTGGGTATTGGAAAACTCTTCACTCATCTCCCAGAATTTATTTATTTGTTGATCATCTTCAAATATTTTTCAATGTCTCGTATTGTCTGGAACAAAGGGCCTATGTTTTATATTTATCATATAAGTTCTGGTGGGATAAGCAGGGAGTTGAAATCTACTAGCAGAGCTCGCCAAAATGTATGTTGTTGTGTTTTTCTCTCTAGGAATGAAAGAAATACTATGTTCTACGAATAAATTGTTTAACATATCCCACACAGCATTCCTATAATCCCTCATTTCCGGATTCTTGGTTTCATAAATCCCATTTACTTGTTGGATTATTAACTTAGCATCTCCATAAACTTTTATCTTTTTAGCTCTTAGATCTTTGAGTGTACTCAGACCCAACAGTAGGGCTTCATATTCTGCCACATTATTTGAACAGTCAAACATCAATCTGAAGGAATGCAACATAGGGAATTTATTCTCTTCATCCGGGAGGATAATCCATACCCCTGCCCCAACTCCAGTCTTTGTTCACAGGCCCATCAAATCTCATAACCCATTGATTTTATTTTTGGACTGTGGCTGTAGCTTCTGTTTCTAGTTCTGATTTCTCATCATTGCCTTTTTCCATTTTCCGAACACTCTCTTCTATGTTTGTTGAGCTGTCAATGCATTGTATATCTTTCTCACTATCATATTTATCATTTGGTTCAGGAAGATTGGTAATTTTCACACCTTTTTCTTCTAAACCAAGATCATAACAGAAAATTGAGGAGCCTATATTAGTGCCTACAGAAAATATGGGATGATTATCAGGTTTTCTCTTGTTGCTTACTACATAGGACAGTCTATGCTCTTTGTATAGTCTTTTGTTTTCTCCAACAAGGATGGTGGCAAGGATAATTTTAAGGACCCATACTTATTTAAAAGTGTATAAACCTTGGAGAATATTACCAATTCTTAAAATGTCAACTATAAAATATTTGGCGAAATTTTTCTAAAATTATTTCAATTTCTAAGGATTTTATATAGTCTATATAATAATTTGGCGATTTTTAGAGTGAAAAAGTTTACCCCATCAAAATTGGGTGAAACAGGGCTTCAAAAAATGCAAATTGGCGAATCTTTTTCTGGAAAAAAACATGGAAAAATAGCCCATGGGATAAATTTATCCCCTAAAATTATCCGTGGATGGTGGCATAAGACATGTCCATTTGTAAAGTTCCTTTAAATTTGGATGCCCAATATCTAGATAGAAACATCCCCAATTTGAGTGGAATATCAGCCACTACCTCATCCATTATCACTTTTTTCTGAGGTATTTGAGTCAGTGAGACAACCATGTCTTTAATCAGCCCTAAAAATTGGACTCTTCTAGAATCAAAGGAGAACAGATCTTTATTGGTCCTAGTGATTTCTAACCCTATACTTTCCACCACTGATCTTGGCATAAGGTTGTGTGAGGCCCCAAAATCTAGCATAACATTATGTAGTATGTGATCATGAATGCTCAGACTGATATAGAAAGGGGGAACATCATCTTCTGGAGAAATTTAAACATGGAGGGAAAACATAATGGGTGGGATTATCATCATGCAAATTTAGAGTATCAGGCTACTTTCGTTCCTCTCCCTTCACTATTTTCAGAATCCAATCTTTATACTATGAGTTTTTTACCAAATCATTCAAGGGAATTGAGATTTTTATTTTAGAGATTTAATTTTATAAACTGAAAGTAGAATGAATCTTTTCCATGGTTTTGACATTACTTTCATCCCTTCGTTCTGGGCCCTCTTTAGGAGCTTATGATCCTTTCTCAGCTTCCTTATCAGAGGTAAAATTCTTCAGCTCACCCTTCCCAAGGGTTGCTCTTTTATGTCGCTGAGGAGTAGATGGGTCTGCAGTGGCCTTTCCTTGGTCTACTGTTACCTTCCTATTTCTCAAATGATGTTGCCTCTGAAATTCAAAGATTGCATTCTGGAACCCTTTTTTATATTGATCAGATTCTGATTCCTTAGGTTGCTATTTAACTACATAGACGATTGTTCATGTTCCTCTTTAGTTAAATAGAACTGGGGTTGCATCTGATAAAAAAGGTGGATTTGATCTTCAGGATTCCCATCTTCTTATTCTCCTGCTATTAGGCTCTCAGCAAAAGGTGGTCTAATGGGATGATTATCTGCATTTCTAGGATCCTTTGGTTCCCTTGGTATTCCCTATGGGGTAGGGGATCTCCTATAATTGTTATTTCGAGCTTGAGGCTCCGGTTTTTCTCCGGAAGGAGGCCTATTATCAAGGGAGATACTATCCACTATTTTTTCCATAGTTCTTATCATCTACTCAAACCTGGTATTAATGGATTGGGATGTGGAAGGTTGGGATGCCTCATTAGGTCTCTTTTTATTAGCTTCACTTATGTGGTTCATTTTTCTAGATGCCATCAGATTGGATTCTACTTCTACAACATATTTTAACATATCATCTAGGGTATCAAATCTCCTTTATCTCAACATGAGAGCAAATTCATTGTCAAAACAATTGGCATAGTGGAGTTTAGCTGCACCCACGGGAGGTTTGATGTCCATAGGGATAGAATTGCACACTCTCATGAACCTAGCTGAGAATTCTTGGACAATCTCAACATTAGTTTTCTTTGTGTTTTCATACTGAGTTTGGAGAGGATTCTATTTATCCTTCCATTTGGCTAGGAAGGCTTCTTCAAATCTCTGATAGGTAGCAATTCCTCCATTTGGAAGGGTTTTGAACCATTTATTTACTTCTACTGCAAGACTTTGGGAAAATAACCTCATCTTGACATCATCTTCATCTCCTACTCTAGGTCTATGAAATCAGTAAACTGGTCCACATGACCACTCCCTTCCCCATCATATCTCCCAAGGTGTTGGGCCCATAGCTCATAGGTAGGTCATGGAGATTGGAAGGGAGGGATAAAGGGTCAAATCCAACAACCATTGCTCCTAGGGTTTGCTTGGAAACAGGATGGATTTTGGAATAGGTTTAGAAACAACACTAGGTATTATAACTGTATGACTTGAAGTAGAAGGAGGGGTAATCAGGACCTGGGTGTTTTTACCAGTTGTTTTAGTGGAGATGAATAGGTCACTGTTTTCTTCTCTGACTTGTAAATTCTCCCACAAAGCACTCAAGACAGTGTGTTTGGAATTTTCTTTGATCAAACAGGGTTTCTTCAAGATTTGTCTCAAATTTATACCTAAACAAGGACTACTAAAATTTTAAATCAAAAGAGACAGTCTCTATAGCCTGTTCCTCCTCCTTAGGTAAAGCAAAATACTTAGTTAATGGGGGAATACCTGATTTTTCCTTCTTTGCTTGGCAGATGATATTCTATGGATATGATACGAACTCTGTTGGTTCAGAATCCGACTGATTTTTGGAGGTATTCTTCTGGAAGCACAAATTCTCTCAAGGAACTCACCATGTGTCTCTTGTGGGACTATAAATTTGAATGTTGGAGTCGCCAGGGAAAATATAACAACCTTGATTTATCTGATCCTCTGTTTCCCTCAGAGATCCGATTTGATTATTGGTAATTCTTTTTCTGGGAGGAGAAGTTCTCCATCCCCAGTATGGTCGCCAGAATGTTATCACTCAGGATTCTTCTGGGTTGCAGCAGAAGGGATCCTGAGGTAACTATTTCAAACCAAGATTTGGTGGGTGGAAACTAGCCTTTCCCACCACAGAGAGGGCTCTCTCTTTCACAATTCTTTCATCTCACATAATATCTTTTGAATGGGTTGGTTATGGATGCAAAGTGGTGGCTAGAACTTCAGATAAGGACTTTTAGGTATTTTTCAACTGGTTGGGGTTAAGGATGGGAGCTTCATTGGGAATGGAATCAAAATTTAATGGGATTTCTGTCACATATGATTGATTTGGACTATAATTTCAGGGGGCAAAGGCAAGGTTGATGAGGTCTTTTCAAGTCAAATATAATCAACAGATGGTAGCAGGAAGGGAAACAAATTCCATCACAGATTTAGAGCATTTGTAAATTAATTCTAACCTACAAATTCAAGAAGAAAGGGTGGAGTACCTAATCATATGCATCTGAAGCATAAAATAAGAATTTCAGACCATGTAATCTTGATCTAGATACTACAGAAGAAGACAATAAATGGAAAATACTAATGAAGAACACATACATAGGAGTAATCGACATCAAAATGCTCATCACAAGAATCTCTTCTCCAGAATTAGGTCTTCATATTAATTGAAAGGCCGATTTTATTACATACGCAGATCTTTTATCTCTTAGAATCCCAATATCCAACCCTTGGGTCTTATTTAAAACCTTCCTTTATAGGCTTACAAAATATCTAAAACTTCTAGAACACTTCATCCAGGTGTGGTCGTTTATTAAACTCATAAATTGCAATAGCTTCTTGATTTGTTAGATGCACTGATGGGGAAAATTCATTGCACTGTCATTGTACATTCGGGCTGTGAAAAAACACTTGTTTGTTCTTCGAATTGGGTTGTTTTAGGCCGATTTGCATGGATAACCAAGATGTGCCTCTCCTTTTCTTCCAGATCAACTCCTAGTCATGGAACATTTATTCCTTTTCCCTGTGAAATTATGCGTTTTTCGCAGCCGTAATCTGCTTTGATAAATAATTTAAATTCTGCAATCCTCAGGCCGCAATGCAGGTGTCAGAAATCAGAACTGCAAAACAGACCTTGTCAAATTTCACCTCCGACATCTGCAATATGCAATGCGAAACTTGGAAATTGGAACTGCCAAATGGACCTTGTAAAATTTCCCTTCTGACATCCGCAATGCAGGATTTAGAAAGTCAGAAGACTCGGAACGCCATCGCACAACTTTGCGTCTCTGGAGAAATTGTGTCTCCACAATCCACTGTCTGCAATGCAGGACTAGGAAGTTGGAGACCCAACTTTGTGTGCTTGGAAAAATTTCACCTCCATAATTCGCATTCCGCAATGCAGGTTGCGAAAATCGGAAACCAACTGTACCATTTTGAAAACAAATACCGTTTCGACTTCCGTAATCCGCAACGCAGGTTTGGAAAGTCGAATAGTCAGAAATTCTTCTCAGCGGATGCGCTGCAAATTTCTCCCCAGCCATTGATCTGACCTTTTTATTTCAATATTGACCCTTCAACTTCTTTTGAAATCGAAATACCAGAGGCTAAGCATCGAACAAGTGCGCCTTCCGTAGTTGTTTTGCACTGTCGGATCCAAACTTACGCACCCATTTAGAACCGTCGGATCAGATCCATGGTGCGGTTAATTTGACTTAGGGTGAAATGGATGATAATTTCACATCCGATTTGGCCATTGACCTTCGAACTCTTCCTCCAATGAAATCCTTTGCGAACCATTGATTACTTCACGGCCTGTCTTGTCCATTGATCTATGATCAAGTGCAGAACCTCCACTTTGGATTTCAAAGGTCTAACGTCTGCGCATTTCACCCCAGATAAATATCATATAGGTTGTTGATCATCTTGACCTCATTCTCCACCGTCCGATGTTCTTACATCAATTTGGACCGTTCAATCTTCCTTGAGCGTAGACGACCTCCATTTTCTCATATTTCTCACTGCGGCTTGATCATTTGGCTTGAATTTGTTGATACTTAGCCATTTTTTGGATTCTCTGCTTCTTCCTGGGTGTAAAAGGTCAACAGGAATTCTTGGGGTTTTGGTAGTGGGGTTCCCTTTCCTTGCCTTGCGGTAGATTTTCTAGAGGTGATAACAACCCCCATGTGAGGTGAGGGTTGCTGACTAGTCGGGCATGGAAATGGATAGTAAGGGCTATATCCTAGGGATGGAATAAATGCATTTTGTGCTCCAATATTTAATGTGTATGTAGGAATGGATTGTTCCATTTGCAATGTAGGAACCGTCTTTGTTTAACTAACGTTTGGATAGGTAGGACTATAGGGTCCAATGTCGCAAAGGTGACATGGGCCAATATCGGTAAATTTACGTACCATTTGGATGTCGTTTTGGTGAGGGTACACTGAAAGAGGTGAAGGCTCACAGAATCTTCCACTATGTTGTTAGAAGAACACCGCAGATGGAAGGACATGACATGGTTGGCGGGATCATCCCCATGCTTCCCTTTGAATTTAGGAATATCAGAGGTAATCTTATCTGGCATATCTTTCCATGTAGGATCATGTGAAATAGGGTCATTGATCAGTTTGGAAAAATTAAGGAGATGTAGACTAGCCATGAAGGGTACAGTAGTTGGATTTGGTCCTGCCATTGTATACTGCGTGTGGTTTTTGTGAAGGAGAGATAGAGGTGGTGTTGGAAACAACAAGTGATCTCATATGATAGAGGACGGATCAAAGTGGTCCAAAGGTCTCCAAGAGGAGAAACCAAATGGGAACCTCTTCCGACGGTGGAGGAGGTAGAAGGATTTACACTTTCTCCAAGAGAAGAAAATTAATTGAGCAAGGAGAGGGCTTACCTAGATGATCCTATTAGTGTGGCTTGGGGGCAGCCTAGGATAGTGTATCTTCCTTGTGAACCATGGGGATATGGTGTAAAAACACCACTCGAGAGAGAGGAGAGGCCGTACAGTCTTTGGGACTTCCTGAGGGGGTTGTTTTGTTCCTCTATGGTGAATTCTTTTGTGTCAAGTGAAAGTGTTTGTGGAATTTAAACACAATTTGAAGAAATAAAAAAATATGTTGTCATGTCCACTCATTGATGTTTAGTGGAAGGATTTCCTAGCCCAACCAATCCCTTGGGTTGAGGAGGAAATTTCATGCACTTGGGGTTAATTTGGAAGTTAAGGCATTAATTAGTTAGGAATTTTATTTTTATTTTTATACTAAGTTTGAAATGCACTTGGTAGAGGTAATTTTCATTAATTAGATATTTTTATTTTGGAATAAAGTGGATAATGCTCCACAAGTGTGCCTTAGAGGATAAGGAGACAAACAAAGGATAAACCAATTCTCTGTTTGTCTCCCTAAATTCAGATCATATTTCAAACTTTGTTGATCCCCTTGTGCATCGACCTGGAAGAAGCAGTAGCTGTAATTTTGCAAATCGTAAGCTCAGCTAATCCTAGAAGTATCCTGAATACTGGTAAAAGCTAAAATCTATATGGATTTACATCTGTACCTTGGATGTCGTGGCAAAAAAAGAGCCACTCCATTGCATCTTCCAGATTTATATTTTTTATCCTTCATTTGGAGTACTGATTATCTGCTTCCGCCAAACTGCCGAGTAGTAGATTGGTAAGATAGTAAATTTTTAACTTTTATGTAGTAGACTCTTAGAACTTCCTATTAGAATTTTAAGCGATGTTTGCAATCCTTCTATTAGGTCATATTTGGTTAATTAGATTATTTGAAATAGTTTGCATATATATTTCACCATGTCAATCTATAGTTAAAAGGGGAAAATAAATAAATAATTAAGATATGTGTCCACGTACCCTTATGGGAGTTAATATTTGAGTTAGCCAATAAGTGTGAGCTATATATGTGTTGTGGTATCAAAGATAATCTAGAAGTAAGAGTTATATATGTGTTAGTATATCAGGTTAAATAAGGAGTGAAAGTAGCGTATGTGTCAATGTATCTTTATTGAAATTAATGTACGAGCTATTATATCCAAGTGAGTCAAGAAGAGATAGATGTATGTGTTATTATATTAAAGTTAGTCAAAAGTGGAAGTTGATAGGTGTCATGTATGTGTGATTGATTGCATTATGGATTAAAGGAGTGAAACCTTTTGAATAATTGCTTAATATTGACTTTATGATAATCAGTAGTTTGCATATACTGATGGACTATATCATGAATTACATAACAATCATTAAAGAGCATGTATAGCAAAGTCATACTTATAAAAATGATAACTTATAAAATAAAATAGGATGCTACATTATGCACGCAGTTGTTAAGTGGAGAACTCATCTAGGAAGCGGTCTAAAAGTTATAAGATCATGTGTTTATCATCCCTGTCCGTTTGAAAAAAGTAATTGAAGTTATGATATAGAAAGTTAAAAGTTATAAGATCATGTGTTTATCATCCTTGTCCATCTGAAAAAAGTAATTGAAGTTATAATATAGAAAGTTAAGGTTCTTTACTTTAGTTATGAAAAGGAGATTTACAGATGTGCCATCATCTTAATGATTTTCATCTACTTAAAAAAAAAAGAGAGGTCCCTACAAAAAGCAAGTCATCAAATATATATATAAGAGGGTGGTCCTCACATAGTGAGACTCATATGGATGTAGTTGTGAAGAGAAAAGAATTTTATGAAGAAGAATATGAGAAAATATTTTTCGGTAGGTGGTTTCACATTATGAATAAGTATAATAACATCGCTGAGAGGTTATTTTAGGAGACACGGTTCCTCTTATAGATTCATGGATGTATTCAACATGAGAAGTTCATTATTTCCAGAAACCCTAATGAGAAGCATAATTTCAAAATTGTTGGATTAGTTAAAGTATTGTGGGTAGAAATGAAGAACATCCATCGCACACAAGTTGAAGCTGAGAATGTTGAAACCTTTCAATATTTGAAAGTTATCGTAGATAAGTATATTTTGTATTCTAATTTTTATGATAGAAATATGGATGGCGTGGATAGTATTTTCCGATATTATTGGATAAACACAACTGCTATAGTAAATATTAATGTCCAAAAAACATTTAGGAATAATGTGTATGACAAAAATATCACACTACATGGTATTACATGGATGCAAGGTAGCACATGATGTAGTGGTCGTAGGGAAACACACAAAATACACAATGGGTTTAAATAAAAATAAGAGTTTATATAATCAAGCAAAATAAATCCCCAAGAAGAGGATTAAAATGAATAAATTTACAAAGTTTGATTTTTCAAAGGAATGACAAGTTGATGAGTCGAAGAAATAGTCAATAGGTAAATTTTTTTTGATATTTCCACATGTGCCACCATCATAAACAACAATCATAAAGGAAATGTTGTGAACATAAAAAAATACTATGAACCAAGACAAAACCATAAAGGAACATAATATCGATTTATATGAAGAATTCAAATCAACGAATGGAGATAGCAAAGTAAAGCAACAACAACTAGGAACCAAAAGAAGCAATTAGAATAAAGATCAATGTGGAAAGGCCATAGTTGGAGACTTTGTCCGCACTTCACTAGGATGCATGGATGCTCATGATTGATACCAATTGATTGAATCGCTTAGCAAATCATGCTATATTGATTTCACTCATGTTCTGAGGATGAAACAAGCAAAGGAGAAGGAAATATAATGTATATATGGAGGCTAATATGTGGTACCTAGGGAAGAACCCTAGGATGATAATAAATAAATTCACCACAATTATGGAATATTCATACATGGTAATTGATGGGTAATAAATAACCCCACTAGGTACTTAGAAGTAATATTATAATAATCAGGGGCATTTGGCATAGTTTGCAATGAAACTCATGAGTATCATTATACTAGATATGCTAAGTATTCCATTATAGAAAGCATGGTTTGTGAAATTATTCCAAACAAGTATTTGATGTAGTTACCCTAACTTAACTATTTTTTTTATATAGCTTCATGTTATTAATGTGTATATGCATTTTATTTTTTTAAATATAAGCATTTTTATCAGTCCTTTTTGTTTTCTCACATGAAAAGTTTTGGAAAGTGTATTTTTTCAGTTCAAAGTTTTTATTGTTTTCAGCTTTGCACTTTTGGATTTCCTTTGAGGTGCAAGATTAGGGGTTTTTTCTGTTGTTTTTGTACTTGATTACACTGGTTAGGTGCAACAATCAGAACTTCCCAAACCTTGAATCCTAGTAGGTATTTTTTCTTGTTGGAGTCTTAATGTCATTTGTTGTATGTTTCTCCACTTGGTGTGTTTGTAGGACTGAAGACTCTTGTGGTTGTGGCCGCTTCCACTTTGTTGATAAAGGTGCCATAGGTCTTTTTGCATTGATTTTGTCGTGTGTTTTTTCATAGTTAGGTCTTGTTTCTCATTTGGAAAACAAAAAAGGTTGTTTAGTTTTGAGCTTGTGTTGGTTGAATACATTGAAAGTTTCTTTGAATGATTTGGAGTTGCTTCTTATATTGAAAACAAAATTCTTTTGCATATTTGTTTTATTTGTAGATTAAGTTTTGATTTAAAGTTCTGCATTTTGAATAAAAAATTTCAAAAAAAGGTCCTGCATTTGGTTTAGTTATTAAGTGTCCATTTCAAATTGAGTTCTTGTGTCCATCTTAGGATTTGATTTGAACTTGTTTACCAAACAAAGTTGCATTTGCTTTCAAATTCTAAGTTTGTGTATCCTTATCAAACTGAATTTGTATGTGCACTTTGAAAGGCAGTTGCACGCTTACATTGTAGACCGATTTTCATTTAGGGTGTCAAATTTAAGTTTCCTTTTGCGATGAATAGATAAAAAAAATGCATTGTATATTGAAAACTTGCATTTTCATTCCAAATTACATCATATCTTTCGAACTTGCATGTACAAGGAAAATAAATTGGAAATGAAAAGTATATGATTGTGGTGGTGGAGTGCTTCAGATTTCAGTTAAAGAATATTATATCTTTAGTTGCACTTGTTTTTCTCCTTTTGAAAAGTTTTTGAAATTTTATTTTAAACAAGCAATCAACAATCATAATATGCTACTAGGTTTTTCTTTTAGTAAGAAGCCCACCAAATAGTCTAGGCTGGGATTTTGGAGATAGGGAATTGAGAGTTAACTTATTCAAAATCACATTAAAATTGGGAGACTAGGAATCTACTAAGGAGTGTTAATCCATTATTAATGCAAAGTACATGTCGATAAAGCACCACTAACATTAATGCCAAGTGGTAGGAAAACCTTTTTCAAGTAGACATAATACCCATATTGATTGATTGAGGGGAGTTATACGAGTCTAGGAATTGATCAAGCATGGCAAGTGCTGAGGGTGATAGCACTAATCATTAATAGATTCAGGTCTAGGACTTGATATATAAGGCCTACGTTCCCTACCCATTCACATAATATCTATCCAACGACTGTTATGCCTGACTACCGAGCATGAAGTGCTGACCATAATTTTTGTTCCTAGGTACCTGCTAGGTTGCTCCAATGGAACATCTTGTGGAACTTCAGACTGAGTAGACTCTTTCGACCCAGCTCCTTGTGGATGGTATTTACCGAAGGAAAGTGATTTATCCCTTGGTGATTGGTTTCTGGGAGTAGGGAAACACTATCCCAATCTTCGTTCATTGAACCTAGGACCTAATCATCCTAGACAACCTTCAAAAGACCTCATATATGGCTCTTCATTGAATTGTCCTTATAGACAAGTACTTTTTTAGTGTGAGAATTGTTTGATTATGTGAGATCTTTTAGGGACTTTATAATGAGTGTTGTTTTATTTTTATTTTTTGTGGATTTTTTTCTTAGTGTCTCCTACGATCCATTATGGCCGATCAACCTCTGCAAAGGTCTCGAAGAATTCAAGCACACTATCCTAACTAGAGAGAAGTCCCTATTCCCGGGTGAAGAATTGATTATAACAATCCACCCCCTCAGGGGGAAGAAGAGGAAAAATAGGAACATCAAATTGAACAACCGATAGAAGAAAACGCCCATAGTTCTAGGTCAAGAGTTTGAGAGTTCTTATGATGAAGGGAATTTTATGGATACTGAGGAGTAGTTACATAACTCTCCTTCTAATTGTCGAGCGAACTTGTTGCTTTCCCACTCGTTAAATATTTTAAGGAAAATCCATCTGGTATAATTTTATCCCTTTTGGGATCCACATGGATTAATTATGGAAAAATAATACTATAGAAAAATTTGGCTAGACGAGTTCTCCATAGTATCATTTAATACATTTTCTGATATGGAGAATAAATCTATAAAAAAGAACCATTATAGAGTTTTCTTTAAGTTTTTTAGAATCTTTAAAATTCAAAACACCAATGAGCATTAACTACCATGGGCTCGACAAAAAATTCACGGGATGGTAACTTGTCGAGCACCTTTCTATCTCTTCTTTAAGCTCGTTTAAAAAGAAAGAAAGCTTTGAGTTTACTTTTTTGGGCTCATTAAAATCCTATGGAGAATATTTTATCAAGCATGCTTTATCTATTTTTCAAGACCATTATAAAATGAAGAAGGTACATAAAAAGAGGAAACGGGAAGGGAGAGATATCAAATGTCTCTCACTACAAAGACAATACATCATTTTATTTTTAGGCCTTCAGCCCTACAACCTGTGTATGTCATTCTTGTAACACATGATTTTGACCTTGTTGCATTAAACATGTAAATGATGTAATATCATTATAAAATCATGGTGAGGAGATCAAGGCCAAGACCCCATCGTCGATTTATTGTTCTTGTATCGACAATTAAAAATCGATGCATGTGGATCACGTGCTAGCATGGCACAATGGAAATTATAAATATGATGTAAATATGTATTTTAATCAAAATACCCACAACTAGCTATGCAAGGCAACAAGAGTATGGGGGCAATATTTTTACAAGGAATAGGGATGGAATTATTCAAACCCTTGAAGCCAATAATTTCAAGCCAAGTTTCAATGAGAGAACCCATGAACCATCAACTACCCATGTTGAATTTTGCACCCAATCATTTAATTCTTCCAGGAAGTGTTTGAAGTAGTTATTGTTTTGGGAAATAGAGAGTATGGTTGTCCAATTTTCGTGTATGGACAAGCCACCATTTTTGAAAATTTTGTTTGGCTACCTAGGAAAGAGAAAACCCACGAATTCCCCCCCAAATTGATTATTCATCCATGATTTTTGTTCTCTCACGCATTGCTTGCTTGATGGGTGTTTTCCTCCACGAAATTACTGAGTTTTCCTCAATTTTCTAGCTAGGAAAGTCATTTTTTGCATTGCAAAATGACTGGGAGGAAGGGAAAATATTTTCGGTGGTTCATAGAGGCCATTTTCTCCATTTAAATTCTTGTATACCATTGTAAAAATCATTTTGTTCCCCATTGGTTTATTTCCCCTCTCAAATTTTGTTTTGTTATGCCCAGTGATTATATGATTGTGTAAATGTTAAATTGAGTTCTGGCTATTAGGAAATTATCTTGAGGCTATGCTAACTCATATATCTTGAGGATTTCCCCTTGAACCCCACGTTTCTTGTTATGTGTGAAGATGGGTGATAATTGGGATACACGCATCCATTTTTTTGGCTTTAACTGGTGTTTAAGCAACCAAGAGTAGACAATGATTTGGAATTGGCTTGATGAACCTAGTGAAAGGTGTAACTTCACTGAAGATGATATGGCTTTGGATACTTTTCTATGCACACCCTGAAGAGCACTAGAAGGGAATGTATGGCCCAAGGCACTATGGAGTAGTGAAGGGGATAGTTCCTTGTGTTGGGAGTGTAGGTATTGTGGATGCCAAGCTAGTTAAATATTATAGAGGTACTAATAGATATGTGGTTACACTCACTAGCTTAGTTATTCCTTCCTTTCTACTGCCTAGACAAATTTATAAATCTAGATGTGGACTTGTTTGGATGAGATGTTGTATATACTTGGTTATGTGTGAGTTTGTTGTTCCCTTTTCCTTGTGGAAATCATACCCATCTCAGGGGTGGAACGTTTCACTTGCATAGCCATCTCATCGGGACAACATCATTTCAAGATAACTATTCTCTTGTACTTAATTATGCAATTTTTTAATTTCATGCCTTTGAGAATTAAACTTGTGTATCAATGTTGTGTAAATGTGGATGGAGCTTACCTCCACTGTTTATTTGTATTATACATCTACACATGCACATGATTCATTTGTTATGAATTCATAAAATGATGACGGGGCCAGTTTTGAATTAATGTTCCCTACCTTATTTCATATTGATGGAAGGGGGATGTTACAATTCTATTGTTTTTGTAACATACCCTTTAAGCCGGAAAACATTTTGTGTTAAGAAACATTATGATAACTTTTGTTGTAAAGTTTATGTTGGATAGGTGTCCAAGGATGACTATAATTTGCACAATATATTATTATTTAATAAATAAAATAGGAGACAAACACCTAAGAGGACTATTGAAAGAGTGGTTACTGATCCACTAGGTGGAATGGAATTTGGGGTAGATGTCAATGGACAAGTGGCAGCATCATGATGCAACTAACTAGCTGTTGGTATGGGACAACTCCCTTGAAATGTGGTCATAGTGCCCTGAAAGATGGGACTGGAGCTTAAGGCTCATTTATTCCAAACTGACCACTAAAAGACCTAGGCAGTCTATATAATAGCCATCAAATATTGAACTGAGGTTCATCACTTTTCCTGACGAGGAAATTTACCTTGGGGTTTTGCTGTGTTTGCACCCAAGAGATTTGATGAGGGGATATGTTGTTGTTGATCATGTTGTGAGTCTGCCAAACTCTTATTGAGTTCAGGAGGTTGATGCTGAGTGGAGAAGGTATTTTATTTCAGGAGGTTGATACCGAGTGGAGAAGGTATTTTTGAGTACCTTGCTTCTACACAGATTCCACCCACTTATTGGATCAGTAATCAAGCTCGGGGGTTCATTAGAAGTCAACAGTTGAGTTGCTTCTTCTTAAGCAGGTTGGGAGGAACAAGCCTCCTTGGGTGTTTGTCAGCCTATCGTCTTTTACAGGTTCTATTGTCTTATCTATTTTATTTTCAAGTTTTGTTATCTATTTTTGTGTATTTTAAAGCTCTGTTATCTACTAGTTTTTACTGTTTAAGTTTTATTTCAGTTTTCTGAATGATTTGATAATTCTGTATGAATCAAAATGATCTCTGCATTTTTCCCCATGCAAATAGGTACAACATCGTACTCTAGTACAGAGACAGATTAAATAGAATAGATCAAGATAGGAAAATAGCCAAGTGAATGAGAATATTAATTTATTATAAATTTCTCAAAGTTTCTACTTTCTGTTTAATTCCTGCATATACATTACAATACCCTCATTATTATTCATTTTATTAGCTAGTTGTTTTCCTAATATTTCCTTAATTATAAATATCTCTGTTTTCAAAAGAATTAGAGTTCTGTTCTAACAGTAAATATCTTATCTACATTCAGTAGTTATAATGCTCATATTTATATTAGGAAATTTATAGATTTACAGCAAAGTAATATTTCTTCTTTAGATAACAACAATTTCCAATTATTTCATGCATACTTTCATACATGGTTTTATACCATAACTACATAGTGAAAAATCAAGGCATTTGTCATTCCTTGCTATAACCCTAAACAGAGTTATCATACACTAGCCCATAGTAAACATTTTATTTTCAACAACAAGTTTAACTTTATTTCTCTTTACCTATAAAAGCACTACAATGTAAACCGGATCAAGATGTAATCTCAAACATTTCACAGTAGGAGACCTGGTTAATATTATCGGTTTGGACAACATTATGGTGTTCATTTCTTTTAACAATAGACAAACCATTTCAGACAGAAGTATCAAGATCAAAGACAAGAACAAAATGCTTACACCATAAATATGCCTGTAGATCGATTAGTTAAGAATGAATTATCAAAACGACTGTAGGAGATTCCAAACAAAATAGTGAACACAGGATTATGCCGAGACCTCAACTAAAAGCATAGTTAAGCTTTATATTCCAAAACAAAGGCTAAACCCTAGCACTGGAAATACTTTCCTATTTCTTTTAAGACGCAATAGCATTATTTTAAATAAACGAAGTGCTTATAGGCTGTAAGCCTCATCAGCATTTTCATCTATCCATTGTTCCTATAAAACAAACAGTCGTATCATTGTTTCATAAAACATTCACCCATCGATTTAAAATCAAAGATAAACACGGAGGTTGCCAAAACATATTACACTTTCAGATTAACGACGAGTTACAGATCGTGTTTGTAGGCCAAGCCCAAAATTGACGAAAAGACACAACTACAACAACGTGGGTTATAAACATTCCTTTCAGATTTCCAACTTGACAGAGCTCGAAACTTAACCTACAGGATTTACGTTTCACTTTCAAACATGGCAGTTGCCTTATGGGTCGAGGCATATCCTCCCCATACATTTAAAAGGTCTACAAACCCTATCTCTACAAATTACAAAACTCTCTGAGTTAAAAACAAAAACACACAGACATCACACCAGTCGGCCATCTTCTTCATCTACACAGGGTCTCAAGACAAATGCCGAGGCTTACCGGTTGGTATAGCTATTCTAACCTTCAATGCCAGATTTGAGGAGCCATTGCATAATACACCTGCAATAACATATTGAACGTGGTTAAAATAGTAACCAAGAAGAAGAGATTACAGTATTGAAATTTGAATAACTGTTAGTATCATCATATGCACAATATAGGGAAGGAAATCAAAACAAATTACCTTTAAAATTATAGTCGTAGCAACAATGAACGCCAAGACCTTTCAACTGCATTGAAAACCCTACTTCATTAATTGCTGGTATAGTTGAAGCCAACACAAAACCATCCACTATTTTAACACTGTAGCACAGTGGCAGGAAGGATAGTAACGAAGGCGAGGCCCTGGGCTATTCTTTTCAAACCCAATCTTAAAAGAAACAAACCCTCAACAAGTTGGGGTATCAAACCATACAAATACAAAACTCTAATACTGTCAAATGTGACTTTCACCACCATACAAGAACATAAGAGAGCTCGTCTCTATAAACTTCAGAGGTTACAAGTTCAAGACTCAGGAACAATGCCTCCACAGGCCAAAACAATAAGACTACAAACCCTCAGCCTGTTGGCCACGAAGAGCTACCACTACCAAATGACAACAAACACAATAAAATCATTGAATACAACAAGGTAGGGTTTAACCACAACATTGAAATCCCTGCCAAGATCAATGGTGTAGATCATTGGTGAGATTCATGAGATCACCAACCGGCTATCACATTTAATGATCCATCACTACCACAGCCACAATAGAGACAGATCATCAACGTTTAAATCTTCATCGAATTACAACTCAACACTCCGTTTTTACACTAAGATACATTCACGTTAACCAAGCATAATAAGCCACACACAATGGATTTCCACTATCCATAGTAGCTATAAGCATTCAGTGCTTAAGAAACAATCGCATCCACCAACCTGTAAACCATTATAACATTCACATTAAAACAACGTAGATATGGTATGGACATGTTATATCACCCTTGTAACATGAAGTTAAGGGTTGATTAGGGTTTTCACAGGGTTGTATAAGTGTCACTTAGGGTCACGAATAAGTCCACATAACAAATAAATAAATACTCCAAAGTTTACATAGCAAGACATGTTTACAAAATTATTGATATAGTTTGTATAATGTTGCTTTGTTGCATGGCATCATAGGTTTGTATAGTTCACTAGGGTAGTATAATATCACATGGGGAAACACTATTGCACATAATGCCCAACATATAATATGTTATATATATAGTTTATAATTGTTTAATCATGTCCCAACAACATATAAATGGGTTGTATAATAATCAAGAAGATTGTTTACACATACATGTTAATGTATAGTGAAATAAAAGACATGATAATAAATCAAATTATCATAACCATGGTAGGAGTATAGATCCTAGGCCAGTTAGCAAACAGTTACATGAGAGATAGATAATTATATACAGTTCAACATGAATGGAAATAAAACATAAATTTGAGTATAGAGTTGAGATAAAATCTTTCTAGACCTTCTTATGATTTAATTACAAGCTTACAGTTTACAAAGATTCTCACCAGAAGAATGTCCACAGTTTTATCTCTTCAATTAATGACAAAAGAGATTCACAGTAAAACTGTTTATTTACTTGTCGAAACCTCAAACCCTTACCTATAAACTGTCACAAGTACAAATCACATGCTTTAGAACAAATGCTAAGTAAGCCTTGGGGTATCCAAAGGACCCCTTCATCAATCAAACAAAAGTACATTAGTCAAATAGATGTTTCAATATTCATAAACAACAACAGTAGAAATTGTATGCAGCACAACATAAATTGGATAACATCAAGACATAAGCTGAAATCCGTTTGTTGCAAATTCTTATTTAATAAGCTAGCATGGTATTTATTACAGCAGGATAAATTTTGATGCTTTGTTCTATTCCGCATATATTAAATAGCATTTATTGTCATGTAGAAAAAATTTAAATTTTTTTGATTTTTCCGGGATGTTACAATTTCCTTCACTTCATTTGTCGACCATTCCTTGGTGTTAGTATCTTTCATCATGTACTCAGTTCTGAACCAAATCAAATCAATCCTTGATTGTTCCTCATGTATAATTTGTGGAGGATTCATTAATGCTTTCCTTCCAATAGGATGCAAGGGGGGAATCCCCCTTGACCCCCTTTTTTATAAATCTACAAATTTAAATATTGGGTTCAACTGCGACTGTTGAAGCAGTATAAAAATTGAGTGGGTTGTGGATTTTGAAGGGTGATGGGTTGTCCCCAAGATGCATGAAAATATTATATATATATATATATAATATATATATATGTGTGTGTGTGATAAATCTAACAAATGTGTTTATATGAACAGGTTTTGCAAATTAAGAATCATATCAGTGACTATTAAAGGATAGCATTGAGTATAATGCAGTTGGGAAATATTTGGTCCTTGGTTAGGCCAAAAAAGATCATCAACATGGATGATTCACATGGTCCCTATGAAATTGATACAAATGCCATGGGAGAGAACATACATGTCGACAATGTAGAGACAAAATTCAATGGGAGAATAATTTAAGAGATTCCCCCCGATATTGTAGCCACCATGAGGAGCCTAAGGGTGGAACTACAGAGTTGTAGAGAAGAAAAGGAGAGGTTGATTAAAGCTCCAGAAGAACATAATAAGATGAACGAATCTATGTTGCAAAGTTTGACATACATTCAAAGGAGGATTAACTCTGGGCATCACTCAACAAGTCCAGAAAAGAGTGGGAGTAATCCTAAGAGAAATCCCCGCAAGAGGTCTAATAGCTCAAGAAAATTTTCTAGAGACAAGACATATACTCCAGAAATATCTTCTAGTGGATCATATCAATATGAAGAATCCATTGAAGTTTCAAGCTATTCATCTCACAAGAATAAGAGGAAGATGAATTACAAGAACAATTCACATGGGAAATTTAAGAAGGAAAAACCTTCTACGTTTGATGGTGAGGTAAAATTTGGTCAAGCAGCTGAAGCTTGGTTGCTTCGGATGAAGAATTATTTCCAATTCCAGGACTACTGTGAAAATATAAAGGAAAGGGTGGCCATATTCAATCTAAATGGAAGAGCATCTATATGGTGGGATCACCTTAGGCAAGTGCATAAGATCAATGAAAGGAAGATTGTGTGGAAGCAGTCTAAGAAGTACTTCAAGCATAAGTACATATCTGTAAGGTACTCCGGTGATAAAATTAAAGAATTCCATGAACTGCAATTGGGGAAAATGACCATGGAAGAGTATGCAAACAAATTCTTGGAGTTGTTGAGATATGCCAAGTATATCCATATGATAAGGTGAAATTCAATGTTTTCCAAGTGGAATACCTCACTCATATAAATACATAATTGAGTTTGATGAACCTTGAACTCTAGAGGAGGCTATGATAAATTCCAAGTATTGTTATGATTAAAACAAACAAAAACTTGATATTCGTAAGGCATGGAAGGACGAGAAAAATGAGAAGTTTGACCAAATGAGGAAGGGGTTCATACCTCCTCATCTCATAAATCAGCAAAGGTAGCCACCACGGTGTGTGACTAATCCAACTAGAATGATGGGAGACAATCAACGAGAGCCAAATGAGCCAAGAGATACACTTCAATGTTGGGGATGTGGAGAGGAACATATGCTTAGGAACTATCCACATCATAATGGGAGTGTAAATCAAGTTCACAACATCCAAGGTGATGAAATTGTGGGTCAAGTTGTAAGGACCATCCCTAGAATCTATGCAGCACTGAGAGGACCTCCGGGAAAACCATTCATCAATTGTGGTTAAAGTTGAAGGTAAGATTGCTAAGCAATATGTTTCTATTTTGATTGACCCTAGATTGACCCACAGTTATATCACTTCTAAAATTGTTGAGATTTGTGCTTTTAATAAATTAAAGCATAGTAAATCATGGTTAATTCAAATAGCTATTGAACCAAGAGAAAAGTTAGTGAAATGGTAGAGAAATGTCCATTAGATATGAGTGGGATATTCACTGTAAAAATATGAATCTTATGTCACTTGGTTCTTATGATATTCTCATTAGAATGGATTGGTTAGGAGAACACATATTTAAAACTGACTACTACAAAAAGACTTTTGAATGCATCGATGAAGAAGGAAACCTAAGGTTCGTAAAAGGAATTCCAAAAGTGATTTCTATTAGGCATATTTCAGCCATGCAATAAAGAAGTTTTGTAGGAAGGGTTGTCAAGTGCATGCAGCCCATGTTTTGGAGGCAATAGAAAATCGAATTTCCAAGTTGGAGGACTATCACGTGTTGCAAGAATTCAGGGATGTGTTTCCTGATAAGATTCTAGGACTCCCTCCAAATAGAACATTGATTTTACAATTGAACTCGTGCTGAGAGTTGCACCAGTGTCCAAGACACCCTACAGGATGAGTACACCTGAATTACTAGAATTGAAAATGCAATTACAAGAGCTGTTGGAAAATAAATATATCATGCCAAGTGTGTCCCCATGGGGAGGAGCTATGCTATTTGTGAAAAAGTAAGATGGAACACTCATGTTATGTATTGACTACATGAAGTTCAACAAATTCCCGGTGAAGAACATACATCCATTAGCTTGAATTGATGACCTTTTTGATTAAAGGAGAGGGCCAAAGGTATTTTCAAATATTGACTTAAGGTCTGGT
Source organism: Larix kaempferi (assembly GCA_027924585.1). Classification (NCBI taxonomy): domain Eukaryota; kingdom Viridiplantae; phylum Streptophyta; class Pinopsida; order Pinales; family Pinaceae; genus Larix; species Larix kaempferi. Next base: position 2,331,391 of record BSBM01001180.1, read on the forward strand.
TACCATGATGTAAGAATCAAAGAGGAATATATTCATAATATGGCCTTTGGAACAAGGTATGGGAACTATGAGTTTGTGGTGTTACCATTTGGTCTCACAATTGCACCAGCTACATTCATGTGTCTCATGAATAGGGCTTTTAGCAAGTGACAAGTTTGTTCTTGCTCTTCTAGATGTCATTCTTATATATTCTAAGAATGAAGAAGAGCATGAATAAAATTTGAGAATGGCTTTGAAATTTCTAAGGGAGCATAAGTTGTATGAAAAACCTAGCAAATGTGACTTTTACAAAGATAAATTTCATTATTTCAGTCAAATTATTCCAGAGGAAGGAATATCAATGGACCCTAACAAGATTGAATCCATTATGAATTGGAAAACTCCAAGGAATGTGATAGATGTGTATCCTTTATGGGACTTGCTAGTTACTACAGGAGGTTCATTGAAGGATTTTCCAAGGTTGCTAATCCAATTACTTCCTTGCAGAAGAAGGGAATGAAATTTGAGTAGACACCAAGATGTGAGGAAAGTTTCTAGTGGTTGAAGAATCTTCTCATGAGTGCACCAATTTTGAAAATTGCATATCCAAAAAAGACTTTGTGGTGTGTACTGATGCATGCAATCAAGGAATTGGAGGATATCTTATGCAATAAAACCATGTGGTATGCTATGAGTCAAGAAATTTGAAGGATCATGAGAAGAACTATGCCAGCCATGATTTAGAACTTGCAGCCATAGTGCATGCTTTAAATTTGTGGAGGCACTACTTAATGGACATAAAATTTGTGCTAAGGATAGACCATTGTGGTCTGAAATATTTGTTTGAGTAGCCAACATTAAATGTTAGGCAAACTAGATGGATGGAATTTTTGTGCGAATTTCATTTTAAGATCAAACACATAAAGGGGAAAGAAAATAAGGTGGCTAATGCACTCAATAGAAAAGTGCATGAAATGCATGTGGCGGCCCTAAGTACCCGCCAATCAGATTTGAGGCAGCATTTTGTTAATTGTATTGTTGAAGACAAAATTTATGTGTAGATAAAGGACAAATTGCAACAAAAGAACTTTGAAAATAGGTATGAAGGGTATCATTTGGAAGGTTACTGAATTCTTACTTATGGATGAGATCCATAAAGCTCCATATTTCAGCAACCCAGGATATCAAAAAAAAATTGCTACATCTAGAAAACAATATTTTTGGCCAAGGATGAAGAAGGACATCGTTGAGTACATTTCTAATTGCATTAAATGTCAACAGGTGAATGTTGAACACCAACACCCAGTAGGTTTATTGCATTTATTGCCAATTCCAGAATGGAAAGGGGAGATAATTTCCATGGAGTTTATTATGGGGTTGTTGATGACAATAAAGCATCATGATTCCATCATGGTGGTGGTGGGAAAGTTAAGAAAGGAAACACAGTTTGTACCAGTTAATTCCACATATAAAATTGATTCCATTGCAAATATTTTCATGAAGGAAATCTTCAGATTGCATGGATTTCCCAAGGAAATAATTTCTGATAGGGATACCAAGTTCACATCAAATTTTTGGAAATGTCCTTTTACAAATTTGGGTATGCAACTCAACTTTAGCACAACATACCATCCTGAAACAGATGGGAAAACAGAAAGAGTAAATCAGGTGCTTGGAGATATGCTTCACATTTATGTAATGGACAAACCATCCAAGTGGGAGGATTATCTACACTTAGGAAGCAAACATCATTGGGCATGAGTCCATTTGAGGCTTTGTATTGTCGAAAGTGCAAGACACCAGTGACTTAGGACAATCAAGTGAACATAATTGTACTTGGGCCAGAAATGCTTAAGGAAATGGAACAAGAAGTTGCAAAGATTAGGCTGAATTTAAAAGCAGCGCAAGATAGACATAAAATCTATGCAGATAAGCATAGGGTGCATAGGGATTTCAATGTTGGGGATCATGTTTACCTTAGAGTAAGGCCAAGAAAGAGTTCCTTGAATATTGAGAGTTGTTTCAATCTATCACCTAGATATCATGGGCCATTTGAAGTGCTTGAAAGAATATGGCTAGTTGCATGGACTTGCATTACCTTCTAACAGTAGAGCTCATAATTTTTTTGATGTTTCTTTCCTTATGAAATATGTACATGATCCTAACAATGTGATTAATTGGGATGTGATCTAGGTGGAACCCAAGGGAGAGTTACAAACTAATCCATTGTTCATCCTAGATAGGAAGCTAACATTGCTCTGGAATCAAGCCATCGGATAGGTAAATGCGCAATGGAAGCACTACAATCCCGACGAGGCTACATGGGATCTAGAGGATGCCATGAGAGTGGTATATCCATTTTTGTTCAATGTTGAAGAGCATTGAGGATAGTGTTAATTTAAGGGGGAGGGGAATGTAACACCCTGATTTTGAACCCGTTGCATTAAACATGTAAATCATGTAATATCGTTATAAAATCATGGTGAGGATCTCAAGGGAAAGGCCCTACCATCGATTTATTGTTTTTGTATCAACAATTAAAAATATATGCGCGTGGATCGCATGCTAGCATGGAAAAATGGAAATTATAAATATGATGTAAATATGTATTTTAATAAAAATACCCACAACTAGCTATGCAAGGCCACGAGAGTATGGGGGAACGATTATTACAAGGAATATGGAGGGAAATATTCTAACCCTTGAAGCCAATAATTTCAAGCCAATTATCAATGAGAAAATCCATGAACCATCAACTACCCATGTTGACTTTTGCACGCAATCATTTAATTCTTCCATGAAGTGGTCAAAGTAGTTATTGTTTTGGGAAATGGAGAGTATGGTTGCCAAATGTTTATGTATGGGAAAGCCACCATTTTTAAAAAACATGTTTGGATTCTTGGGCAATAAAAGATCCATGAATTTTCTCCCCAAACGATTATTCATCCAAGATTTTTGTTCTCTGATGCAGTGCTTTCTTGCTAGGAATTTTCCTCCATGAAATTACTGAGTTTTCCTCCATTTTCTAGCTAGGAAAGTCATTTTTTGGGGTTGCAAAATGAGTAGGAGGAAGGTAAAATCATATTGGGGGTGCATAGAGGCTGTTTTTTCCATTTGAATGCTTCTATACCATTGGAAAAATCGTTTTTGTTCCCCAGTGGTCGATTTCCCCTTTCAAATTTTGTTTTGTTATGCCCAATGATTGTATGAATTTGTAAATGTTAAATTGAGTTCCAGCTGTTAGGAAATTACCTTGAGATTGTGATAGCTCATATATCTTGTTGATTTCCCCTTAATAGCCATGTGCCTTTCTATGTGTGAATTTGGATGAGAATTGGGATACACAGATCCCTTATTTTGGCTTGAAATGGTGTGTAAGCAACTAGGAGTAGACATGAATTCAGAATTGGCTTGATAAACCTAGTGAAAGGTGTAACCTCACAGAAGATGATAGGGATTTGGATACTTTTGTATGCACACCCTCAAGAGCACTAGAAGGGAAGGTATGGCTTGAGGGACTATGGAGCAGTGAAGTGGATACTTCCCTGTATTGGGTATGTAGGTATTGTGGGTGCCAAGCTAGCTAAATCTTGTAGAGGTACTAATAGATATGTGGTTGAGCTCACTGGATTAGTGATTCCTTCCTTTATACTTCCTTTATAGCCTAATAAACCTAGGTGTGGACTAGTTTGGCTGAGATATGGTATATACTTGGCTATGTGTGAGTTTGTTGTTCTCTTTTCCTTGTGGAAATCATGCCCAGATCGGGGGTGGAAGATGTGTTGAGAGATTGCTGAGCACAATTGGCTTATGGTTTGGTGGAACGTTGCACTTGCATACCCAAATGCTTGTGACAACGTCATTTCAAGATAAGTATTCTCTTGTATTTAATTATGCAATGTTTTAATTTGATGCATGTGAGAATTAAGCTTGTGTATCAATGTTGTGTGTGTGTGTGGATGGAGCTTACTTCCATTGTTTATCGGTATTATGCATCTGCATATGCACATGTTTCATTTGTTATGAATCCGTAAAATGATAATGGGGCTAGTTTTGAAATCTTGAATTTAGTTCATGTTTTGTCTCTTATGTTAGATTGATGGATGGGGGGACATTAAAATTCTATGTTTCCTTGAATTCATATGTCGGTCATTCCTTGGTGTTAGTATGTTTCATCATGTACTTAGTTTTGCACCAAATCAAATCAGTCCTTGATTGTTCCTTGTTTTGGCTGATGGAGGATGCCTTAATGCCTTCTTTCCAACATGCCTCTTCCCATCAACTTCAACTCATCATTTCTATAGGAATTAGGTTTAAAGTTTCTATAGTACCTTTGGGATTGTATGCATCAATGGAAATTTCCCTCGCTATCAAGTAGTGGGGATACATGAATGTATCCTACTCGATGAATTCTTCAATGGTTTGACTTCAACAACATCTATTCACACCCGTTAGAATGTACTATGTACCTTTGGGCCCATTTTCATTATAAGTGGATTCCCTTGCATTTGTTAATGGTTTACATCATTGACTGGTAATTAAATTGTTTCCTTGATGTTCAAATTCAGTTCATTTACTTGCATGGTTAGGATTCATACCTTTAGGTGGGTTGGATTGAAGACCTTGGGATACTAGTAGCATCCTCACTTTTTCTATTGCTTGATCAGTTGCGCAAGATTGCGCCACACTTTATTTTGGAACCTGACGAGACATAGATCAACTTTGTTCTATCATGCGTATGATATCTAGTTTGACGTAGGCCACCTTGTATCTCTTGTGTCTATGATCAATTGCTAGGCATGGATCCACTTTGTTCATTCCTGGCCATGATCCATTTATATCTCATGGATCCACTTTGTGTTTTCGTGGCCATGATATTTACATCAGTTATACATATGTATTGGATCTTCATTGTATTTTTTTGGAGGTCATGTTCTATCATTTTGAACATGGATATATATCCTAGGGATAATATTGTCTGAAATCCCTTTTATGTTTCAGGTACTTTGATGAGAATAAGATTTTTGGGTTCTCCAATTTTCTTGACTCCACATCCCAATTTTTTATAATGTATTTTGGCCACCATGTTCCCTTCTGACCTCATATGTTAGGGGTCATTAGTTATAGCCCAAATTGGCACTTCTCTGTCCTTGATGACAATTACATGATGACACTTCAAATGTCGACTGTCACTCACAAATAAGGACACTATGGATGGAAGAGATTTGATTTGGCATTGGATTCCACGGGCTTAATCATTTAGTGATTACCTAAAACCTATAAAATTTGTAACTAGTTTTGGAGACAAAACCCTCCTAATGAAATGTTAATTAGCCTTCATTCCCTAAAAATGCTTGTTTCCTTTGACTCAAGGGCATTTGAAATGCTAGTCTCCTTTTTTTGACTAGCGTTTTTTCCTAAAAATCCAAAAAATTAATAAAATTATCGAATTTGGGTAAGTTTGGGTTGTTTTCAAAACCTCCCTCTTGGTTACAATTGATTCTTCCCAATGGAAACTGTCCCCTTTAACCATATAATCAAGGGAGATGAGCCATGAAGGGGGGATTTTTCCTAAGTATTATTATGCTAGAGTAATGACTATTCCCTATCCCTTTACAATTTATGTTCTAAAAATATTACCCTAGTTAGTTTCAAACCCTTGTACATTGTAGCTTTGCTTGGGATTGTTGGAGAAGAGAAACGAGAGACCTAGAGCAAGGTTCTGTGAGGTGCCTAGAAGTTAAAGGTATCTTTTTAACTTTCTACTATTTTGAATAAAGATTGGATATCTTCCCTTCCCTAATGACTGTGTTCATTATTATCTCAGATTTGGTTACATGTTAATGTTCATTTGATTTAATGTTTATTTCTATGTTTTTATTTCAATTTCAAAAATATTTTGAATCCAAATGTGTTTGAGGAGGGTATTATATTTGTTTTACATGATCTTGGATTGAAGATCATGAGCAAATCTCAAGGATTCAAGGAAAGCTAGGACCGAACTTTAAAAAATGATGCATCCAATTCTTGTTCCTAAACTTTTTATATGTACTTGTTTCGATCGTAATTGATAATAAAGGGTTTGATTTGTGTGCAACCAACATTTAGATGTCCATCTTATTCAACATCAGTATGTTCGTGACATCTCCCCAGTCATAGGATAGAACTCTGCATAACACATGGTTTGTGAAATTGTTCATTATATATTTATTAGTGTTATTAATGTGTATATGCATTTTATTTTATTTTACCAAATATTGCTATAAATAGAAAGAATTTTGAATAATCTCTAATATCTCAATATTGATAAAAATCTCTATTGTTAGTAAAATTATGAGATATTGTATCCTCTAAATCTTGTGCCATTCGCTTGTAGATATTTTGGAACTCTCAAAAGAGATTTGCATTGCAATATAAGCCAACACATAAAATCCCTAAAATATCCAATTTTAAATCAACGATCTCTTCACCTTTTGTATTGCATTTGGAACAATATTATTTTTTACTTAATTTTTTGAGAGAAAGTTATAATTTTAACTAGTTTAATTAGATTCTACATATAAAGTTCCAAAAATATATTTGAATGTCACTCTATTATTTTTTTGAGTGAGGAGCTATAGAAAGAAAGAAAAAAAATACTTCCACTTTTTTGCTAAAAAATGAGCTCTGATACCGGCTATAGTGAACCTTTCTATATAAAAGATAGAAACTATTAGTTTAAGAAAAAATAGACTTCATCCACATAAGAACATCAAGATACAAAGAGAACCCTGGCCAAGGTAGGATGCCACCATCAAATAATTTGTATGGAAAGAATCACTCCACAATCCATTCATGCTATAATGAAATATTGAACATATCTAAAGCAATGATAATATTGTTTATATATACTTTCATTGGTGTTCTTATGAAAACGATCAAGCATCATTATATTATTACTTCTAACTATCTCATGGGCTTATCGATTATAAACCAAAAACAAGTGAGCATATTGCATAACTATGGTGACATTACATTTGTTATTTCCTTTAGGTGACTCCCCACATGCCCCATAATACTCTCCCTAGGTACATTAGATAATGCATTGTCTCGGTTGAATAAATCCAATTGTACACATTTGACATGGAAGACAAAAACAAATTGAATTTGCAAATGAACAAAGAGGATTTATAAGAAAAACATATGTTTGTAAGATCTCCATGATATATGTCCACATTACCATTTCTTCCAATTTATCAACTGTATACAAACCAGGTCAAAGCAATTAAAGTATTTTATTTGTTTCTAACTACAACCTTGGAAAAAATAGGTCAATTTGCAAAGTATTTTAGCAATAGCATATGGAGAGCTTAAGGATAGCTCAAGAACAATGCTCTCATTATTTTGGTATCAAAGGGGTGTCAAAATCTATTACCAACATGTTCTCTACTTCTTATAATGGAAAATTATCCTAATTTAGGATGGCACAATGGTGAGCGGAACATTGAGATCATAAATATTTTTACATAGATACCAAGGTAATTAGAAGGAGTGAAACAAACTATAAAGCAAGAGGCAATAGAAGACAAGTTCAAAGAATAAAATATGAAACATGACCAATTGGCCAACAAATCTGAAATGCATTACAACATTGTCTTGATATTTTATGTGAGTTCCCCATTAATGGATAGATTTCCAAATGTGTCCATTATTTAGTCAACGATTATGTTGTCAAAGAGGAGCCTGTGCAACTAATTGCAATGGCCATGCTAGGAAAGCAGAATATACATATAAAAAAAGGCCCTCGAAGGGATGTTGTTTCAATGGAGGAGGCACACAACGATCATAAATAATCCATTCTATCTTATTCACATGTTTTTGCTTCTAGAACAATATGTTAGATAGTGTATTTATAGGCATAACAATAATATTATAAAAAGTATTTTCTGGGAATTCCCAAAAAATGCTTTTGATAAAAAATCACCGCACAAAAATATATGAACTAAAAAAATATGATAAGTTCTACATACAATAGGTTTTTTTTTGAAAAAATGGTAATATTTTGAAAAATATTTGCAAAACAATTTCATGTGTTTTTTTATTCTTTTGTACATCTATAATGTTCCCTTTTTAATATAAAAAAAACTACCTTTTAATATTAAAAATTATCACTTCTCTTTAAACAAAGTCAAAAGCCAATTCTTAATATCCTAAAAACAAAATTGATAAAAAGAACTATCCATTCTTGTTAAACAAAGTCAAAATCTCATCTTTGATATCCTTAAAAAAAAATTCAAAATTATGAATGATATTACTAAGAAAAGATACTATAGTATATGTAATTTCATTTTATTTTATGTAATTTGAAAGACGTGAAAAATATATTTAAGTATTAACAATGGAACACTCCATAGAAAATTGTGACTAAAAGCTTAAAAATGGAACATTTTGCTAAGCGATATGGAAACATGACGAATTTAGAAAACAACTACCACAGAAAATGCTAAAGAACATATAATGGTGATCTTGACCACATTATAAACAATCTAAGAAGAAGTTGGATTCCAAGTTGAACTTTAACACAACCACCTACAATAAAAATTGAGCAGGTCCACATTACTTTAACCAATAAAATAATTTTTTATTAGGCTCAAAATTCGAAAACAACTGTAGTTAACTGATATTTTATACTTTTATGTGTGAATATTTTGAGGACATATTTGCTGTCTTATTCCATAAAACTAACCTTCTTGTTTCATCTCAAACCCATAAATTCGGTTCATCACTAAGGTCATGTGGTTAATGTGTGTAGGCACACCATTTCAATGAACACGACAAACCCAACTGATACTTGCATATATATAAATCTCGAAAGGCACTCCCTACATTCAAATGTATGTCTATTAAGTGGATCTGCCTTGCAATGAATTTCAAGGAATGCAATGTATAGAAAACAGTTGGTTTGCAAAGTTGTGATGGCTCAACTGTCACTTTGCAGAGTTTTGATGGCAAAATGTAACCGTTTGTTGCAGCTGTCGTGCTCAAAACTCATGGGAATGGATAGGATTGGAAAGAAATGGAATTTGATCAGGATAACTCTTGGTCAGGACATGATTATCTACCTTGGTCTCCATTGATGTCATTCTTTCATGAGCCTGCAGTGTCACATAAGCAGCAACCTCTCTTTATTTGCATGTCTTTTGATTCTCTCTTGTTCTTGTTCTTGTTTTCTTGCTGTATAATACATATTGCTTTCTTGTTGTATGAAAACATATCTAATCTCCTGCATGAAAATTGTATGAATTTTATGGTTATAGATATTCATTTTTATTTTTTGAAAAGTGTGTAAAATTAGTCACAGCAGATCTAATGAACAAGTAAATCAATCACAATAGATGAAACTCAGAAAAATGGTGTAAAACTGTGCAAAGCATGCATCAGTGCTCAATATCCCAATGAGGGTGAATAATTACAATACAATACAGTAAGAATGACTGAGCAATTCGAATCGACTAAGGAGGTCATTCGAATTACTGAATGGTGTAGCTTGGCTCCAACTAGGAGTCCTCATCATCAATCAGTGGTGGTCATCAATGCACAAGAACCAGTCAACCAAGTGTCAATATGAGTCTAACTGAGTGTAACTAGTGTAACTGAAGTGTGTAGCACTGATATAGGGAAGGAGACTCAGTGGAGGGCGCATGGGAGGCTTAACTGAAGTTAGAACAAGTCATCTAGTCAATCTGGAGGTCCAACGGAGTGAAACAGTCAGTCGGGAGTGAAACTAGCCTCAAATCAAGGAGAATCGGAGCTAACTAAGTGTAAACTGAGGTGGTAGGTGAAGAAGTGCGCCCTTCTTTGGAATTAGGTGAGAAGTGGGCACCTTCCTAACTAGGAGGGCTGAAACTTTGATGTAAGAAGCTCTTGGGTGCTAGAATGAAGTGGATAAGGTGCTGGAGGCATCAACCTGGTTACTGGGATGCATGCAAAATGCATGCAAACCCTAGAATTTGCATGCAAACCCTAATTACATGCAAGGTCCTGAAAATGATGATGTGGATATCCGAACATCCCCCCTCAAGCTAGACTATGATGTGCAAAAAAAAATAATGTAGGGCCCTGGTAACTAAGACCAAAGATCACCCCAGTACAATAATCCAAAAAAAATGCTGAAAATAAGCTAAGTGAGGAAAGAGGGAAAACCCAGTGGGAAGAAAGCCCCCCCTCAAGCTAAGAACATAATAATGGATCAATCCTTCTCCACCATGATGGAACTCACCCCCAACAGTGAATGGAGGTAAGAGAACTTCTTCTCAGTGAAGCTCTTGGTGAAGATGTCTGCAATTTGCTCATCAGTAGGGTAATATTGCAGAATGATGGTGCGATCATGTACCAACTGTCGAATGTAGTGCATACGAATCTCAATGTGTTTGGTCCTCTACCGCTGAACTGGATCTGTGGAAATCTTGATAGCACTTTGATTGTCACAAAAGAGGACAGTCGAAGTAGTGCCACCAAAACCAAACTCGGAAAGAATACCCTGCAACCAAACTGCCTGAATGCAGGCATTGACTGCCCCTCGATACTCTGCCTATGTTGAAGAAAGTGAAATGGTTGCTTGATTTTTGCTGGACCAGCAAATAGGGCCATGACCAATCATGAAAACATAACCAGAAGTGGACTTCCGATCAATGCTATCACCTGCCCAATCTGAATCAGTAAGTGACCAATGAAATCAAGCTCAGAATCTGCAGCATAATGTATGCCAAAAAGTTTCGTACCTTGCACATACTGCAAGATCTGCTTGGCTTTCCACCAATGAAGCTCATGGGACTGCTGCATATACCTTGACACGGCACTCATGGCATATGAAATATCAGGCCTTAAGTGTGTCAAGTAAATTAGTGAACCAATCAATTATCAATACATACTGCAATATGCAAGCGGTGTAGAATTTCCCTCCTCAAGACTGATTATTGAGAGGAATGGGAATGGGTTTGCCTTACATTCAGCCATATTAAACTTCAATAACAGGTCGGAAGCATACTTTTTCTGAGATATAGTGATCCCAACAAAATTTTGAGCTATCTCCAATCCCAAAAAGTGAATCAGCAAGCCCAAATCGCTCATGTCAAAAGCTAGATTTAAGGCAGTTTTTAGCTTGTTTATTGAAGTAAGAGTGCTACCAGTAATGAGAAGATTATCAACATAAAGTACAATAACCAACAAATTACCTTTAACTTGTTGAAGATACACATTCGGATCATATTCGCATCTTTTGAAATTCTGAGAAAGAAGGAAGGAGTCCATCTTTGCATACCAAGCTCTTGGGGCCTGTTTTAACCCATACAAAGATTTCTTCAATCTGCAAACTAATGATGGATCTGATGTGTAGCCTTCTGGTTGCAGAATATATACCTCTTCAGCAAGGTCTCCATGTATAAAATCACTCTTCAAATCCATGTGGTGCACTTCCCAATGCTTGGATGTGGAAATGGCCAAAACAAGGCAGATGGAATCCATCTTTGCAACCGGTGCAAAGGTCTCAGTGTAGTCCACTCCTTGGACTTGGGAGAAACATTTTTCCACCAACCTTGCTTTGTATTTTTTGATAGATCCATCAGCAGCAACTTTCGTGTGGTAGACCCATTTACATTTGACTAATTTTCTTCCAGGTGGAAGAGAAACTAGCTCCCATGTATTGTTCTTTTGAAGAGAATTGTACTCTTCATCCATGGCACTTTTCCATATCAGATCTCAGTGGGCATGATAGTATGTTGTGGGATATGAACCAGTCATCAAATAACAAATATCAGGAAGTAATGGATCAGAAATAGAAAGAACCATACCTGCTCTTTGAAAGTCTGCTCTTGTTCGTCTTGGATCAGCAGGATTTCCAATGTTCGAACCAGCAGATTGAAGAGTGTTTTGGGCCCACTTTGGTAACGGAGGAGGATCATAATGGTCGGATTCCAAACCTGATATGTCATGATCATCATGTGCTACTAAAATATCAAAAATATCAGAACTCATACCTTCATTATCGCTGCATGGATCTTCTTCTGGTGAAGGCGGTGAAACGGTAGTTTCTTCCTCGACTAGTTGCAAATCTTGAAGCAGTTCTTCAAATTGCACACTACGCTCTATGAATATATTTTTGGATCTGATATCCATGATTTTATATGCTTTTGATTATTCCCCATATCCTATCAGTATGCACTCAATACTTTGTGGATCCAAAGCTCGTCTCTTCTTGGAAGGAATTCTAACCCATGCAATAGAGCCAAAAACTCTCAAATTTGACACATCCAGTTTGTGACCAAAGAATGCTTCGAAAGGAGTCATACCTTTCACGGATGAATGTGGAACTTGGTTTTGAATGTATGCAGCAACATTGATTGCTTCAGCCCAAATATTTGCAGCCAAACCTTTTGATTCAATCATGTAAGTAGCCATCTCTTTCTATGACCAATTTTTCCTTTCCACTACACCGTTCTGCTAGGGTGTGTAGGGAACTGTATGTTGGATCTGAATTCCGATTTGGGCACAAAGTTGCGGAAACTTGGCCTTGATATATTCTCCACCATTATCAAATCTAAGATCTTTGATCTTTCTCTCAGTGGTGGTCTCAACAGAAGCCTTAAAATCCTTGAATTTTCCAAGCACTTCTGACTTGTTTTTGAGAAAAAATACCCATGTAAAGAGGGAAAGATCATCAATAAATGTCAAAACATACCTTGATCCATTTAATGACATATTGGGCAGTGGACCACTGATATCAGAATATATCAGCCCCAAAACTATAGAAGCTCTGCTAGCTTTGCCGCGATCGAACCTGTGCTCGGGGTGCTTCCCAATAATGCAACTAGTGCATATTCCCTTCGAGGAACGGAGTTGTGGAAGACCATCTACCATGGATTTGTTTGATAACAGAAGCAAATAATTATAATTAAGATGTCCAAATATTTCATGCCAAAGCCTACTAACCTCATTACCATGTGTGCGAAGAGTAGTGGGCTTTGCAAGCGGAATAAAGTGAGAAAACTCATAGCATTTTGCAATGTGGTTCGCCTTTCCGACTGCAACAAGTCTTCCACTTTTGATATAAGAAATTTCAACTATATTAGGGCTGAATGTAACTTGCTTCAATTCACCAGTGTGTGTCATTTGATACACAGAAAGAAGATTTGAAACCAAGGAAGGCACATAGAGAACATTCTGAAAGCTTCCATGGTCAACATGGATTGTACTTTTTCCCTTTGAAGAAATTTTTGAGTCATCTCCCAAATGGATGGGGATGGAGCTGTTTGGATCGAATGAAGAAAAAGAATCAATATTTGCAGCCATATGATTCAAGGCACCTGAATCTATCAAAAGAGTAGTGGGATTCGAAACAGTTGCCATGAGTGCTTGTCCTCTTTCATGATCATCATTCCTATCCTTCTTCCTTGCACCGTCAGGAAGAGTAATGTTATTCTTTTCCAAAAGAAGGGCCATTTGATCTATAGTATTCTTCATGCATGAACTTTCAGGATGAAAGCCACGGTTGCAATAAGTACATTTAGATTTTTCTTTACCCTCTTTGCCCTTTTGCTTGAATTTTGAACTGGATGGTGCATCTGTTTGCTTGCCTTTCTCTCTTTGCTTGTGAGGTTTGAATTTGGGCTTCTCTTTCTTTTGCTTTCCTTTACCATTCGAATTCTTGGGTCCTTGAACAAATAGGGTTGAATCTTTGGAGCTTATGGACCCCATTTGAATCAACTTATCATGCTCTTTTGTGACGGACTCAATGAAGGCATTCAAGGTAGGCCTCTTCCAATTTGGGGTAGTTAGCCGACCGGAATTGAAAGTAGAGACAAATACCAAATAGTCTTTACCAAGCTTGGTGAGAATATAGAGGATCAATTGCTTATCCTCTTTGATAACTCCACTATTCTTCAACTATAATGTCAAGTGCTTGAATTTTGTGAAAAACTCATTGATGGTCTCGAAATTCTCAGGATTAAGAGCAATCAATTCATTCTCTAATTGAAAAGCCCTAAGCTCATCCTGATTTCCAAAAAGTTTTTCAAGTTGCTCCCATATTGTTGTAGGAGTCTTCAATCCACTGAGATGGAAGTGAAGATATTTGGAAATAGAGAGGCAAAGAAGACCATAAGCTTCATCAAGCTTGTTGTAGTGTTTTGTTCTTTCTGACAATTGGCTTGGCTCCAATTCGAGGCTAACAGTGACTCTATAGTATCCTTTTGAACGTAACATGATCTCCATATCTTCTTTCCAATCAAAATAATTGAAAGGGGTGAGGATAGTCTTTGAAGAAGAGTATTCCATTGCTAGGAGCGAGTTCACTTTGATGTAGAAAGACTTGCCAAAGCAAGGTAGTGAATGCAATTGGAGGAGACAATAACCTACAAATCACAATCAATACAAGAACAATGAGGTCGAACAATCCACCCTTTCAGAGTTGCATCACACTTGGGATTGGAGATAAAGCAATGTTGAATGGGTCCAATGTATCAAATCCAGGATTTATTGGAAAATCAAGCTTCTGGAGTGGTATTGGAAGTATTTTCAAGCTTTGCATGCACAGGAGCGAATGCTCTTGAGATCTTTCATGCCAAACTTTTTGCAATTTTGAGCAAATTCAGGAAAATCTCCTTGTAGAACACCTATAGAAGAGAAATCTTGTCCTTGCAATGGATCTGATACCATGTAAAATTAGTCACAGCAAATCTAATGAACAAGTAAATCAATCACAATAGATGAAACTCAGAAAAATGGTGTAAAACTTTGCAAAGCATGCATCAGTGCTCAATATCCCAATGAGGGTGAATAATTACAATAAAATACAATAACAATGACTGAGCAATTTGAATTGACTAAGGAGGTCATTCGAATTACTGAATGGTGTAGCTTGGCTCCAACTAGGAGTCCTCATCATTAATCAATGGTGGTCATCAATGCACAAGAACCAGTCAACCAGGTGTCAATCTAAGTCTAACTGAGTGTAACTAGTGTAACTGAAGTGTGTAGCACTGATATAGGGAAGAAGACTCAGTGGAGGGCGCACGGGAGGCTTAATTGAAGTCAGAACAAGTCATCTAGTCAATCTGGAGGTCCAATGGAGTGAAACAGTTAGTCGAGAGTGAAACAAGCCTCAAATCAGGGAGAATCAGAGCTAACTGAGTGTAAACTGAGGTGGTAGGTGAAGAAGTGCACCCTTCTCTGGTAGTAGGTGAGAAGTGGGTGCCTTCCTGACTAGGAGGGATGAAAATCTGATGTAAGAAGCTCTTGGGTGCTAGAATGAAGTGGCTAAGGTGCTAGAGGCATCAACCTGGTGACTGGGATGCATGCAAACCCTAGAATTTGCATGCAAACCCTAATTGCATGCAAGGTCCTGAAAATGATGACATGGATATCCGAACAAAGTGATTATGAGAAAAATAATCCTTGCTATTTGATCATTCTATGGTTCCGTTTTCTGTGGAAATTTAGGTTATTAAAGGGAAGAAGCTCTTAAATAATAAAGATGATTTCGACAATTGGAAAGAAATGGAATTTGATTAGGATAACTCTTGTTCAGGACTTCCTTAGTATCCAGTTATGTCATTGTTTCATGAGCCCGTAGTCTCACATAAGTAGCGGTCTCTCTCTTTATCATGTCTTTTGCTTCTCTCTTGTTCTTGTTTTCTTGCTGTATCATATATATTGCTTTCTTGAGTATGTGGGTATCCATATTGCCACTGGTTGAGGTGGTTTTTGTTGCAGGATGCATCAAAATATTAATAAATAACATGATTGTGGTATTCATATTTTTAATTTTTAAATCATAAATAACTATTGGTTTTCTTGATTGAACTTTTTGGAATAGGTCCAAGACACCCTACAGGATGAGTAACCTAAATTACTAGAATTGAAAATACAGTTACAAGAGATGTTGGAAAATAAATATATTATGCCAAGTGTGTCCCCATGGGGAGGAGCTATGCTATTTGTGAAAAAGAAAGATGGAACACTCAGGTTATGTATTGAATACATGAAGTTCAACAAAGTCCCTATGAATAAAAAATATCCATTACCTTGAATTGATGACCTTTTTGATCAAATGAGAGGGGAAAAGGTATTTTCAAAGATTGACTTGAGGCCTGGTTATGATCATGTGCGAATAAAAGAGGAATATATTCATAATATGGCCTTTGGAACAAGGTATGGGATTTATGATTTTGTGGTGTTACCATTTGGTCTCACAAATGCACCAGCTACATTCATGTGTCTCATGAATAGTGCTTTTAGCAAGTATTTGAACAAGTTTGTTCTTGTTTTTCTAGATGACATTCTTATATATTCTAAGAATGAAGAAGAGCATGAAGAAAATTTGAGAATGGCCTTGAAATGGCTAAGGGAGCATAAGTTGTATGCAAAACTTAGCAAATGTGACTTTTATAAAGATAAAATTCATTATTTCAGTCACATTATTTTAGAGGAAGGAATATCGATGGACCCTAACAATATTAAATCCATTATGAATTGGAAAAATCCAAGGAATTTGATAGATGTGCGATCCTTTATGGGACTTTCTAGTTACTACAGGAGGTTCATTGAAGGATTTTCCAAGGTTGCTAATCCAATTACTTCCTTGCAGAAGAAGGGAATGAAATTTGATTTGACACCAAGATGTGAGGAAGGTTTCCAACGGTTGAAGAATCTTCTCATGATTGCACCAATGTTGAAAATCGTAGATCCAACAAAATACTTTTTGGTTTGTACTGATGCATGCAATCAAGGAATTGGAGGATATCTTATGCAAGAAAACCATGTGGTATGCTATGAGTCAAGAAATTTGAAGGATCACGAGAATACCTATGCCAGCCATGACTTAGAACTTGCAGCCATAGTGCATGCTTTAAAGATGTGGAGGCACTACTTAATGGGCATACAATTTGTGCTAAGGATAGACCATTGTGGTCTGAAATATTTGTTTGAGTAGCCAACATTAAATGTTAGGAAAGTTAGATGGCTGGAATTTTTGTGTGAATTTGATTTTAAGATCAAACACATAAAGGGGAAAGAAAATAAGGTGGCTAATGCACTTAGCATAAAAGTACATGAAATGCATGTGGTGGCCCTAAGTACCTGCCAATCAGATTTGAGGTAGCAGATTGTTAATTGTATTGTTGAAGACGAAATGTATGTGTAGATAAAGGACAAATTACAACAAAAAGAACTTTGAAAAGAGGTATGAAGGGTATCATTTGGAAGTTGACTGAATTATTACTTATAAGAATATAATTTATATTCCAAATGTGGTAGACTTGAGGAGGATTGTTACGGATGAAATCCATAAAGCTCCATATTTCAGTGACCCAGGATATCAAAAAACAATTGCTACAGCTAGAAAACAATATTTCTAGCCAGGGATGAAGAAGGACATCATTGAGTACATTTCTAAGTGCATTAAATGTCAACAGGTGAATGTTGAACACCAACACCCAATAGGTTTATTGTCTTTATTGCCAATTCCAAAATGGAAAGGGGAGATAATTTCCATGGAGTTTATTATAGGTTTGCTGATGACAATAACGCATCATGATTCCATCATGGTGGTGGTGGGAAAGTTAAGAAAGGAAACACATTTTATAACAGTTAATTCCACATATGAAAATGAGGTCATTGCAAATATTTTCATGAAGGAAATATTCAGATTGCATGGATTTCCTAAGGAAATAATTTCTGATAGGGATACCAAGTTCACATCAAATTTTTGGAAAGGTCCTTTTACAAATTTGGGTACGCAACTCAACTTTAGCACAACATTACATCCTGAAACAAATGGGAAAACAGAAAGGGTAAATCAGTTGCTTGAAGATATGCTTCACATATATGTAATGGAAAAACCATCCAAGTAGGAGGATTATATACACTTAGGAAGCACACATCATTGAGCATGAGTCCATTTGAGGCTTTGTATTGCCGAAAGTGCAAGACACCAGTGAATTGGGACAATCAAGTGAACATATTTGTACTTGGGCCAGAAATGCTTAATTAAATGGAACAAGAAGTTGCAAAGATTAGGTCGAATTTAAGAGTAGCACAAGATAGACATAAAATCTATGCAGATAAGCATAGGGTGCATAGGGATTTAAATGTTGGGGATCATGTTTACCTTAGAGTGAAGCAAAGAAAGATTTCCTTGAAGCTTGGGAGTTGTGGAAATCTATCACCTAAATATCATGGGCCATTTGAAGTGCTTGAAAGAATATGGCTAGTTGCATGTAGACTTGCATTGCCTGCTAACAATAGATCTCATAATTTTTTTCATGTTTATTTCCTTATGAAATATGTACATGATCCTAACAATGTGATTAATTGGGGTGTGATCTATGTGGAAACCAAGGGAGAGTTACAAACTAATCCATTGTGCATCCTAGATAAGAAGCTAACATTGCTCTGGAATCCTGCCATCGGACAGGTAAAGGCGGAATGGAAGCACTACGATCATGACAAGGCTACATGGGAGATGAAGGATGCCATGAGAGTGGCATATCCATTTTTTATCAATTTTGAAGAGCATTGAGGACAGTGCTAATTTAAGGGGGAGGGGAATGTAACACACTGATTTTGACCCCGTTGCATTAAACATGTAAATGATGTAATATCGTTATAAAATCATGGTGAGGAGCTCAAGGCCAAGGCCCTATCATCGATTTATTTTTTTTGTATCAACAATTAAAAATATATGCACGTGGATCACATACTAGCATGGAAAAATGGAAATATAAATATGATATAAAGATGTATTTTAATAAAAATATCCACAACTAGATATGCAAGGCAACAAGAGTATGGGGGAACGATTTTTACAAGGAATAGGGAGGGAAATATTCTAACCCTTGAAGCAAATAATTTCAAGCCATGCATCAATGAGAAAATACATGAACCATCAACTACCCATGTTGAATTTTTCATGCAATCATTTAATTCTTCCATGAAGTGGTCAAAATAGTTATTGTTTTGGTAAATGGAGAGTATGGTTGCCAAATTTTTGTGCATGGGAAAACCACCATTTTTTAAAAATGTGTTTGGATTCCTGAGCAAGAAAAGAACCACGAATTTGCTCCCCAATCGATTATTCATCCACGATTTTTGTTCTCTCATGCAATGCTTGCTTGCTAGGCATTTTCCTCCATGAAATTACTGATTTTTCCTCCATTTTCTAGCTGGGAAAGTCATTTTTGGGGGTTGTAGAATGACTAGGAGGAAGGTAAAATCATATTGTGGGATCATAGAGGTCGTTTTTTCCATTTGAATGCTTTTATACCATTGGAAAATTTGTTTTTGTTCCCCATTGTTCGATTTCCCCTTTCAAAATTTGTTTTTTTATGCCCAGTGATTGTATGACTTTGTAAATGTTAAATTGAGTTCCAACTGTTAGGAAATTACCTTGAGATTGTGATAGCTCAAATATCTTGTTGATTTCCCCTTAATATCTATGTGCCTTGCTATGTGTGAATTTGGATGAGAATTAGGATACACAGATCAATTGTTTTGGCTTGAAATGGCGTGTAAGCAACCAAGAGTAGACATGAATTCATAATTGGATTGATAAACCTAGAGAAAGGTGTAACCTCACAGAAGATGATAGGGATTTGGATACTTTTGTATGCACACCCTCAATAGAACTATAAGGGAAGGCATGGCTTGAGGGACTATGGAGCAGTGAAGGGGATACTTCCCTATGTTGGGCGTGTAGGTATTGTGGGTGCCAAGCTAGCTAAATCTTGTAGAGGTACTAATAGATATGTGGTTGAGCTCACTGGCTTAGTGATTCCTTCATTTCTACTTCCTTGATAGCCTAATAAACCTAGGTGTGGACTGGTTTGGCTAAGATATGGGATATACTTGGATATGTGTGAGTTTGTCGTTCTCTTTTCCTTATGGAAATCATGCCCAGCTCAGGGGTGGCATATGTGTTGAGAGATTGATGAGAACAACTAGCCTATGGTTTGATGGAACGTTTCACTTGCATACCCAAATGCTTGAGACAACGTCATTTCAAGATAAGTATTCTCTTGTATTTAATTATGCAATGTTTTAATTTTATGCATGCGAGAATTAATCTTGTGTATAAATGTTGTGTGTGTGTGTGTGGATGGAGCTTACTTTCAATTTTTATCTATATTATGAATCTGCATATGCACATGTTTCATTTGTTATGAATTTGTAAAATGATAATGGGGCTAGTTTTGAAATCCCGAATTTAGTTCATGTTCTGTCTCTTATGTTAGATTGATGGATGGGGAACATGACAATTCTATGTTTCCTTGAATTCATATGTCAGCCATTCCTTGGTGTTAGTATGTTTCAACATGTACTAAGTTTTGCACCAAATCAAATCAGTCCTTGATTGTTCCTTTTGTTGGCTGATGGAGGATTCCTTAATGCCTTCTTTCCAACAGGGCTCTTCCCATCGACTTCAACTCATCATTTCTCTAGGAATGAGGTTTAGAGTTTCTATAGTACCTTTGGGATTGTAGGAATCAATGGAAATTTACCTCACTATAAAGTAGTGGGGATACATGAAGGTATCCTACTCGATGAATTTTTGATTTCCCTTATTTGAAATTTATAAAAATGGTGAAATTTTCAATTTTTCCACTAGTTCGAACCTTGACTAGTATTGGTTTCTTGATCTCCGAATGGCTCCAAATGCTCCAAAATTGTCACGGAAGTTATATGGATTGTATTAGTACATTATTATGAGGTTCATGGATGCTTTATATTCTTCAAAATGATTCTTCAACTCTCTTTAGGATTTTGGCCAAGGTAGGGGATTTGACTAGCAATTTCTCTTAACTAGTATATGTTTCTTAAACTCCAAATAGATCCAAATGCTCCCAAATTATTACAAATGGTATATGGATGGTATAAGGACATGATTATGAGTTTAATGTATTCCTCAGAGTCTTCAAAAGGATTCTTCAACTTTCCTTTGAATTCTGTCCACTGTAGGGAATTTGACTAGCAAATAAGGGTTCAATTCCCCATGGGATAGATGCTGGAAATGGCTATCCAAATGCTATTGGAACCTCTCGAAATTATGAACAGAGGAAGGTGATATCTAGGGGAAGTAAATATAGTATCATATACATCACCATTCAATTTATTAAGTCTTCTACAACCCTCTCAAATCAAATACAAAAGACTAGTTTTTACATAGGGGGGAAATGATAGTAAATCTTCACAAATGGTTATGAAACTTAAGAATGTTGCTCCAAATGCTTGTATAATAAATATTAAAATTCTTCAAAATATTAATGGAACTCCATAAAACATTAATACATCAGACATTGACTGAACCATTTGAATTTGATACCACTTCAAGTGCAAATAACAATGTATTGGGGAAATGACACCATTTGTTCATGGTTTAGCATTTTTACATAAAATCTATTTGAGTTTCGACCTGAAAGTATTCTAAGAAGTAGAAACAGAGTATATATATCATATTACAAATATATTGGGCCTCAATAGCTATCCTAAAGATTTCACCACCTCAACAAGTGCGCCTATCCTCAAGGAGCAAGAATATGCCAAGAAATAGAAGAATGGTTGTAGAAGAAAGATGAAAGAGATGTGAGCATGAGATGCCCTGTAGCTTCAACATATAACAAAATAATCCATTAAATATCCAAATGAAAGGTATTAATGGCCTCTCCAATTTCCAATTAGGATGGGAATCTTTCACCCTCAAAATAGGTGCTAAGGCAAGTAGAGTAACACTCCACTAGCTCCCCTCTCCAAATGCAAAATGTAAAATGATCAAAAGCCACTGTCCTTCTTTATTATTGTATTTTATAAACGTATAATGTCCTCCATGGGTCGAATTCCTTCCAAGATATTCATGCCAACTCAAGTTGGGAAGATATTCCATTGTGTGCCACTTGTCCCTCCAATTCTAGCCTCCTCCTCCACCAAATTCGAATAGGTGTCTATTTGGCTTCCCTAACTCCCTTGAGCACCCTATTGGAGGCTATTTTTATCCCTGACATGTCATATATGTCAGATGTCATCATTCAGGTCTGATTTGTGTCATAGGTGTCATAGTATCTTCATCATTGTTGTCATATAGCTAGGGAATCTAATCCAAGTGTCCCACTAGCTCCAAAATGCCTCTTCCTCTTCCATGGGAGTTACTCTTCCACTCCAATTCAAACTTAATTGAGTCATTCCAAGTATATTGACCTTCCAACTCATCCCAAGAATGTTGGGATTTCTATGGATTTAAAATTACAAGAGGAGGATGCCATGTGGCATAGAAAATATAGCTTGTGTGGGTACCACATCCTCCATTTGTCTTCATGATGAATTTCCACTTTGGTTTTCTCTTATATTTATTTATTTATCTCCTTTATTAAATATTTATGCCATTCTAATTTCCAAACATCATTTATTAGCCCCCTTATTTCAAATCCCAAAGTTTCCACCCCCAACCTAGGGAACTAGTAATTTTCCTCCATGACAGTTTGTTTGGATGGGTATATTACAAACTTTGAATTGGAATTTATCTAAATGTGACTCACCTTGTCCATTTGGATCTAATTTCACATTATTACTAACTTGTACTTCATTCTTGGCAGTTATTTTACCCTTAGCATCAATTTGACAAACTATCATGAGTATGGCCAAGGGCTTAGGCCATTTGAGCGAATGCAAAATTCTGGGACATGACAAATCCTCCCTTCCCAATATTTGTTGTCCTCAAGAAATTTCAACACATGTATTTGGACGAACCTGCTTTCTTTCCAAAAAAAATATTCCCAAAAGTTCTCTTCTGGAACCAACCCATGCACTACAATTGTGTGTTTCCAAAGGCAAGGAGATGTGGATTTTATTTTTCATTTTGATATCCCCTGTAACATCACCACTAAACAGCAAAATGTTAATTAAATCCATCAAAACCATGTTTACACAATTACTCTTTACCTCTTTCATATTTTGGAAACTCTTTCTGATACCACTGCATAATTCTTTGAAGTTGCCACTGAGTTGCCCAACATTGAGTCTTCGAGATTCCATGAAGATTTTAGAGAGGAACCACCATGCTTGTTGTTGCACTAATCTGATTAAAATCACTTCATTAAGTGGGGAATCCATCTCCCATACTGCTTGTTTCCCCCAAAAAATTGAAACCAATGAGACTAAAAATTATCCTAGGGTCCCATTGCTTGTGTTGCAATCCAACAATTAGGAGTGCTCTCCAACCCATACCATTAGGAAAGAGAATTCCAGGATCCCATTTTCTTGTATGCATTCTTCCAAACATCATGAGTACAAAATATATATCATCAAAGTACATAACAACATAATAAAAATGTACATCAAGGAGGTGTCTCATCAAAGAATCATGAAAGTGCTTATACCTCCCAGTAAGTAGACCACCATTTTCCAAGTGCACACAAGCTTCAATTGACACATCAAATTTGATCCAATGGCATAGGTGAGGATCCCATGTCCTACAATGCTGCTCCAAAAGGATGTAAGTTGCATCAAAATAATCAGCCATGTGTTTTTTCATCCAAGAAATGAATGAAGAACCTCCACTAAAATCTGAACCAAGTAGGGAGCAAAGAGAACAATAAGCCTTCAAGGGGACCACATAAGTAGGATTTGTGCATCCATGAACATGTGTATCATCAAGAGATAAAAAATTATGTTGTTACCAATAAGCATTTTCTCCAATCATATATATTTTTACCCAATTAGTGGATGAAGTTCCTCCAATATCAATTGAACTAAGCAAGGAGCAAGGGAAATCATGAGTCTTCAAGTGACTCAAGTGAGCATCATAAGTGCATCCATATAGATGTGTTTCATCGAAAGGTAACAAGGAATGATACTCAAAATGTAAATAATAAATGGCTCTATTCAATTCCATCATATAAAGGAGAGATAGGAGTTTCATACTCCTCATGTGGCACCATCAAAAATAAGCCTTTCACTGGATACTTCATTAGGATGAATGCTACAAAATATGGAAGTGTAGGATGTAGGAGAATGAACCAACTCACCCAAATGATTAGAGAGTGCAGAAGTGTCCTCATGTGAATGCTCCATAATGGTAGTATCATGCACCTCCCTCAAAAGTGCAAAACTTTCCTCATAGATTGGTTTCAAGGTAGTGTAATCAACTTCTTCAAAAAATGTGTAATCATTTCCAAGAGGAAACTCAAGTTCCTCTTCCACCACATCAAGTGCTTGGATTTCATCAATATCATATTAAAACACATCAAGCACATGCAAATTTCCATGTTTCTCATGATCTAACATGCCATGAGAATCCTCCATGTAATCTACCATATTACAAATTGAAACATAGGAGGAAGAACAAGTATTTTGCAACCTTTCAAGAAGTTGCTCATTTTGAATTTTGAGTTTATGAATATCCTCATTATTCTTCAAGTATGCATCATGTAACAATTAATTAAACTCAACCATATTTTTCCTATCAAAAAGCAAAGACATGAAATTACCTTTGATGTTGCACATTGCTCTTGGAATCTTCTCCATGTCTTCAAGGAAGGATGGATCCTTCAATGAGGAAACTTTCAAACAAGAATTTGACACTAATGCTTGAGTGTCATGGAACATGCTAATGGTATCTTGGATATTATTTTCATTCATCTTTAATGATCCTTCAAGAAAAAGAGGCTCTTGTAGAGGGACCTCCTCTTCTTCTTCCTGCTTACTTGGACCAAATTCATGAAGCTCAAGTGGTGATGGGAAAGTACATCTTGTTTCTTCTTCAACTGCTACAAGGCCTTCATTTTCATGCTTTATGGAATTTTGGCTTGCAGCAACACTTTCAAAAGTAATCTCTATGTCACCAACAAAGAGGTGTGAGAACCCATTAGTAGGTACTCCTTCATAGTTCAAGCATCCATCAATAGATGCTCTTTGATTCATGTCCAAGGTAGAATGTGGCTCGAAATGATCTTCAATATTTTCAATAGAACCTTCTTCATGCTCATGTGATGTCTCTTCATCTTTTTCAGAGTCACTTGGGAGTGACTTTCGATCCTCTTCATGTACTGCTTCTTCTACTTCACCTATTTCAGAACTAGGTGGTTCATGGGTATCCTTCTTCTGCTCCTTCAAGAAAGATGATGCATTTTTCCCCTTGGTTTCCTTAATATCAATACATTTGGAATCTCTTTTTGAAGAAATCCCCAAAAATTTCATCAAGTGAGAAATATATGCATTCCCTAAAGGTTCAGATATTTCACTACTCTTTTCACCCACACACATATGATTTTCTCTCCAAGGTCTTTTACAAGAGTGGCATAATAATAACTCTCATTCCTTATGAAATTTCAATAATTGCTGCATGATGGCACCTCTTCCTCAAACCATTCACATTCTGCTTCATATTGCTCACAATAATCTTCATACTGCTCATAAGCCTTGTACTCATAGGAGTCATCATAACAGTAAGAAATGGATGCAAATTATTCTTCAACGTATGATATTAATTCATAGGTGCAAGGACCATGATCTGATACCACTATAATGTCCCTTGAAATTTATTAAAATGGTGAAATTTTCAATTTTTCCACTAGTTCGACCCTTGACTAGTATTGGTTTCTTGATCTCCAAATGGCTCCAAATGATACAAAATTGTCACAAAAGGTATATGGATGGTATTATGAAATTATTATGAGGTTCATGGATTCTTTAGAGTCTTCAAAAGACTTTTTCATCTCTCCTTAAAATTCTGGCCAAGGTAAGGGATTTGACTAGCAATTTCTCTTAACTAGTATTGGTTTCTTGATCTCCAAATAGCTCCAAATGCTCCCAAATTGTTATAGAAGGTATATGGATGGTATTATGACATTATTATGAGTTTCATGGATCCCTTAGAGTATTCAAAAGTATTTTTCAACTCTCCTTTGAATTCTTTCCACTGTAGGGAATTTGACTAGCAATTAGGGGTTCAATTCCCCATGGGGTAGATGCTGGAAATGGATCTCCAAATGCTATTAGATCCTCTCTAAATTCTGAACAGATGAAGGGGATATATATGGTACATAAATATATTCTCATATGCATCACCATTCAATATATTAAGCCAGCTACAACCCTATTAAATCATATACAAAAGACTAGTTCCGACATAGGGGGGAAATTATAGTAAATCTTCACAAATGGTTATGAAACTTAAGAATATTGCTCCAAATTATTGTATAACAAATATAAAATTTCTTCAGAATATTAATGGAACTCCATACAACATTAATACATCAGAAATTTACTGAACCATTCGAATTTGATACCACTTCAAGTGCAAATAACAAGGCATTGGGGAAATGACACCATTTGTTCATGGTTTAGCATTTTTACATCAAATTTATTTGAGTTTCGACCTGAAAGTATTTTTAGTAGTATAAACAGAGTATTAATATCATATTTCAAATATATGGGGCCTCAAGAGCTATCCCGAAAATTTCATCACCTCAACAAGTGCATCTCTCCTCAAGGAGCAAGAATATGCCAAGAAATAGAATAATGGTTGTAGAAGCAGTCTGAAAGAGATGTGACCATGAGCTTACCTCTAGCTTCAACTTGTATCCAAATGAAAGGTATGAATTTCCTCTCCAATTTCCAATTAGGATGGGAATCTTTCACCCTCGAAATTGGTGCTAAGGCAAGTAGAGTAACACTCCACTAGCTCTACTCTCCAAATGCAAAATGTAAAATGATTAAAAGCCACTATACTTCTTTGTTATTGTATTTTATAAACTTATAAGGTACTCCATGGGTTGAATTCCTTCCAATAGATTCATGTCAACTCAAGTTGTGAAGAGATTCCAATGTGTGCCACTTGTCCCTCCAATTCTATCCTCTTCCTCCACCAAATTCGAATAGGTGTCTCTTTGGATTCCATAACTCCCTTGAGCGCCCTCTTGCAGGCTATTTTTAGCCTTGACATTTCATATATGCCATATGTCAGCATTAAAGTCTGATTTGTATCATAGGTTTCATAGTATATTCATCATTTTTTTCATAGAGCTAGGGAATCTAGTCCAAGTGTCCCACTAGCTCCAAAATACCTCTTCCTCTTCCATGGGAGTTACTCTTCCACTCCAATTCGACCTTAATTGAGTCATGCCAAGTATATTGACCTTACAACTCATCCCAAGAACGTTGGGATTTCTATGGATTCGAAATTACAAGAGGAGGATGCCATGTGGCATATAAAATCTAGATTGTGTGGGTCCCACATCCTCAATGTGTATTCATGATCAATTGGCACTTTGATTGTCCCTTGTATTTATTTATTTATATCCTTTATTAAGTATTGATGCCACTCTAATTTCCAAACATAATTTATTATCCTCCTTATTTCAAATCCCAAAGCTTCCATCCCCAACCTAGGGAGCTAGTAATTTTCCTCCATGACAGTTCATTTGGATGGGTATATTACAAACTTTGAATTGGGAATTTCTCTTAATGTGACTCACCTTATCCATTTGGATCTAATTTCAAATTATTACTAACTTGGAATTCATTCTTGGCAGTTATTTGACCCTTAGCATCAATTTGACAAACTATCATAAGTATGGCCAAGGGCTTAGACCATTGTGACCCTGTAATGTCCCTTGTTAGGAATTTTATTAAAATGACAAATTTTCACTTTTTTCCCTAGTTAGACCTTTGACTAGTTTTGAGCTCTAGGTCCCCAAATAGCCTCAATTGCTCCCAAATATTCTGAGAAGGTATATGGATGATTTTATAACATAAATATGTGTTTCAGGGATGCTTTTGGACCTTTAAAATACTTCTCCAATTCCTCTTTCAATTCTGGCCAATGTAGGGAACTTTTCTAGTAATTTCCCTTTGACTAGTATTAGTATCTAGGTCTCAAATTGACTCCAAATGCCTTCAAATATTCAAGGAAGGCGTATTAATGATATTAGGACTTGAATATGATGTTTAGGGATGAGATATGGCCACCAAAGGACCTCTGCAAACTCTCTTAAGACTCTGGACCAAGTATGCAATTTTACTAGTAATTTGGGGTTCAAATCCCCCTGGGGTAAGTACTGAAATTGGCTTCCCAAATGCCTCCAAACCCACTCGAATTTATGAAAAAAGGTATGGAATGTATTAAGTATTTTATTAAGGTCTCATGTGCACCATTAATTTATTATTATATTTGTTCCAACCCTCTCCCATTCAACTACAAAAATCACCCATTCGACCCTTGGGGAAATGACACTATTTCTTCTCCCAATGCAATTAAACTGAGTAAAAATACTTCAAATTCTCAAGTACAGTACATGAAACTTGTAAAATACATCCATGGCAGTCTATTAATCACAAATGTATCATATAATCATCCATTCATTCGAAATCATCAGCACTAGGTTGGTTCACAACAAGGTAGTGGGGAAATGATATTGTTCTTTCATTAAAAATGAGATTTACACATTTCTACTTGGAATTTCGACCTGAAAATTTTTGGAGATGAAGAAAAGATTATTTAATTCATATTACAAAAGAAATGGGGCATTGAAATCTCCCCCCAAGAGTACAATAGCTCACCAAAAATGCCCTCCCTCAATAGCTCATGGCTCCGGGAATTTAGGGTTTCGGAGAATGTTGTAATTTTTGTATCAGAGACCACGAATGAATGCTCCTCATCAAAATATAAATTTAGAGACCAAGATCAAATTTTTTGGTTAGGAAAAAGGCCGGGCTTGATCAAACCCTAGTTCGAGACTTTGATCGAAAAAGTGGAAAATTAGGGCTTCTGCAAAAATGGGAATTTTTGAAATCTGTGACCATAGCTGGAAGCTCCTTGGAAAAATTGAAGTTTAGAGATTTGGATCAAACCATTTGGTTGGGTGAAGCTCCAAAAAACTCAAACCCTAATTCAGGGTCCTCCCTAGTGAATCCGGAAGATTGAAAAGCAAATTTGAGGGGTGAAACTTTGCAGTTTCCAAATTTTGAGTATACCAGGTTGATCAGCTCATCAAGGTGCATCTTTCTATCCTTTCAGAAATTTGAAATTCAAATTTTGAATTTTTAGGGTTTCCCTAACAAACCCTAATCCAGCTCCATATCCAGTTTCTACAAATCAAGTGGATTGGGTTAATCCAGAAGAAAATGAATTAGTCACCTGCATAAGTGAAGAAGTTCCTGTTTCAGAGGGAGTTGAGGGTAAGGCCTTACATAAGAAGATTACAAGCAATCTCGACAAGTATGACTTATCCAGGTATGTTTCGAGATCTGTTCATGATTAAGTTTATGGTATGTTTGTCTTCATTAAGGTTAGTACAATCTTTATTAACTTTAGACTTGTTGTATCACCTTAAAAAAATTATGAATACAGATATTCATTAATTAGGGTTTTGACACTCATGATTGTACTAATGCATTGTGGTGTTGTATGAGGTTGATGTTGTCTGCTAAGATGAAAGGTACATCGAGAAAGACAAATCATGTTCTAGTTCAAGAACATATGACCATGTTGACATCAAGACAAAGATTCATCCATTGTCATGGATCACATAGAAGATCTACTTACGAGGTATGTATAACTTGGTTCTATAATGATTAACCTATGAGATATGCAGGTTACTAGCACAAGTCATTGAAGAGAACAAGAAGACATTGCTAGACATAACTAGCAAATATGATAACCAGGTATGTTTTTCCTATATCAAGTTAGAATCCTACCTTGTGTTAGGATCTTATACTGTTGTATGGTTGATAATGATTATTCATGAAGTTAGAAATGTAAGTAATCAAGGGTTTATGCATATTATGTCTCTTACCTTGATTGATGATATGACTAACCAGAAAAGTCCTTTGGTCAAATAAGAATACGCACGAGTAAAAGAAGTATTTCCTGAAACCTTGAATACTAATGTTTATTATCTGTGTTTGAAATGATCATGACTATCAATGTTTAAGATTATTGTGTTCTG
This sequence comes from Larix kaempferi, assembly GCA_027924585.1. NCBI lineage: Eukaryota > Viridiplantae > Streptophyta > Pinopsida > Pinales > Pinaceae > Larix > Larix kaempferi. The sequence goes on from BSBM01001180.1 coordinate 2,361,339, forward strand.
ATAGTATTGAGATTATACTAATGAATGTATGTATGAGATCTCGAGGATAACACAATGATGATACTAGTAAGTATGCATAGTGATCGAGGATGGATATAATTTCAAAGACAGGTAATCCAGGAAGCAAAGATCAAGAGGGAGTACACTCCACTAGTTCCTACAAGGAAGCAAATATTGAGAGGGAGTCCACCCTACAAACAAAACAAAGATAAGTATTTGAACTTTCATTTCTTGCATATTTGTTTGTTTAAATAATATTGTTCAATGATGTATATGCTTATGTTCCTAGACTCAGGCTGTGTATTATGCATATTAGAATAATTTCATTAATGAGCAGTATACTACTAATATGCATGTGATGGGTAAGTGGCCTATGGCACTGTACAACATTCCATTGCTACTTATATAGAATGAAACCTCTTTGCTGACATGTTGGGAGTAGTGCAAACTCTTAACAATGTTCTGGTAGAGATTGGAAGGCATCTAGAAAGTTATGGGATATGGATAAATGTTGTATTGAAGCATTGGCTAAAATAATTGTATGGCTGTATGACATATTTCTTTATGTGTAAGAATTTGTTCTAAAAGCTATGAGAAGATTCTAATCATGCAATTTAACTTGTTTTGTAGGAAATATCGTATACAAGCACCTACAAAAGAATGACTACAACATTTCTTCCAACAACAAAGTTATCTATTGAAGATATTGAATATATTGAAGTTCCCAGGATCCGGGAAGAATGTCATGATCCGTTGATCATGAAGAATGATGTTTGGGATGTGGTCCAAAGACCTGAAGGGAAGTTTGTTGTGACTTCCAAGTGGATCTATAAGATCAAGCATGCTGTAGAAGGCAGCATTGAAAAATACAAAGCAAGTGATGAAATGGAAGATACACGAGATGGATGTCAAGATAGCTTTCTTGCTTGGTGTTCTTCAGATTGATGATACTTCGAGGAAGAAGTGATGGGACACATTTGCAGGAGCCATTCCAAGCATGGTGAAAGGAGGATACTTCCCATGGCTGTGGATGTAAGCGTTGTGTGATGAGCATCAGGATGATGCTCCAATTACTGCTTTGTATATGCATCATGTTGGATGCTGGATATGATCAGTTGGATCATGTATTTGTATATGCATCATGTTGGATGCTTGTTATGATCAATTGGATCATGTATCTGTATATACATCATGTTGGATGCTTGTTATGATCAGGTAGATCATGTATGATGATATGTATTAGGAGGATACATTGTATGATCAGGTAGATCATGTATGATGATATGTATCAGGTGGATACATTGTATGATCAGGTAGATCATGTATGATGATATACATTAGGTAGCTACTTGGTATGCATCAGGTGGATGCACTGTATGATCAGGATGATCATGGATTATGAGCTTCACGATGTTGCTCCATATTATATGCATCAGGATGATGTTGTGATGATGATCAGGATGATCATGTGATGATGTATCGTTAGATGATTGGGTCCTTGATGTACCTGACGAATACGAGACCAGATATCTGCTTTGCGGTGAACACCTTGAGCAATTATTTGAAAAATCCGAGGCATTTTCACAGGATAGCTGCAAAGCATATTCTGAGGTACCTGAAGGGTATAGTTGACTATGGGATCGAGTATGAGGCAAATCAAAAGTTTAACATGGAGAGTTATGTTGATTTGGATTGGGTAGGCAGTGCCATTGATCGAAAGAGCACTTCGGGGTGCTGCTTCAGTATGGGATGTGGTATGATCTCTTGGTTTAGCAGGAAGCATTCCTATGTGGCATTGAGTACAGCCGAAGAAGAGTATGTCGCAGCTTGTTCGGCTAGTTGTGAGGCAGTATATCTCAGGAAGATACTGTCTGATTTGTTTGATCTCCAACTGAGTGCTACTTGTATATATTGCGACAACCAGAGTTGTGTGAAGTTGTCGAAGAACCCAGTGTTCCATGACAAGTCGAAGCACATTGACATCAAGTATCACTATATTAGGGATATGGTGCAAAGAGGAGCAGTGAAGCTCCTGTATGTTGCGACGGACGAGCAGATAACCGATGTGTTGAGTAAGCCGCTTGCCAGAGTGAATTTTGAATACTTCAAAGGGAGACTTGGTGTACTTCAGATCGAGATACCTTCCAAGGGGAAGTGATGAGTTCGGAGACATAGATGCACACGAGCCATTCCGACATGGTGGTAGGTTGGTCCTCCCATGGTCATTGATGTAAGTGCTTGGCCATTCTCACATAGTGGTAGGTTAGTCCTCCTATGGTGTAGATGTAAGGGCTAGGCCATTCTCACATAGTGGTAGGTTAGTCCTCCTATGGTGCAGATGTAAGGGCTGGGCCATTCTCACATGGTGGTAGGTTAGTCCTCCCATGGTGAGTTGTAAGGGTTGGACGGGCTTTTTCGACATGGTGGTAGGTTAGTCTCGAGATGCTCTTGCAGGTTTTGCAGAGGCAGTGTCATTAGTCCTAGGAGATCTTGCAGGTTTTGCAGAGGCAATGTAATCAGTCCTGGGAGATCTTGCAGGTTTTGTAGAGGCAGTGTAATCAGTCCTGAGGTGTACCTACTTGATGGCTTGCTCGCAGAGATGTTGAAATACCTACATGGAGGCTAGGCCTACATCCAACATGAAAAAGGGCTGGCTCTGTAGATGATGAAGACCTGTAGGTGGTGGTCCTACATCCAGTATGAAAAAGGACTGGCTCTGTAGAACTTCCTATGACGAGTAGATGACAGATTGATTGAGATAGCAGCAGCAGTGACGATGACGATGATTCGATGACAATTATTCTATGACGATGATCTAGAGAAGAAGACTTGTGCTAGCAGATCTGTGTCGAGAAATACCTTCTTAGTTAAGAGGGAGTGTTGATGTATTTGTAACTTCAGAATGTATTTCATATATGTATATTGTATTCTTATAGAGATGTTATTATTCCTCTATACGGAAGTGTCGTCATTTATATTGTAAGTGTTGTAACTTATACTTGATGGCTTATTAGACCACCTTGTTGGGGTCAGCCATGTATAAGTCATGTGGGTTAAAGGGTTATTATACCACCCTACTGGGGGTTGGCCCTGTCAGCATTATGTTATGTGGTTAAGTTAAGGCCGACCTAGTAAAGGTTATTAGGCAAGTCAAGTCAAGAATAAATAGAGTGTGGGAGGCAGTCTATTTGATCATTCACTTTCTCACTCATACTCTCATTGGAGAGTGGCGCACTTATGGAGGAGGAGAAGCTGCTGCTAGGAGAAGACTATCTCTTATGCTTGGGTTGTATCATTGCTCTATCTATCTCTGAGGAAGTTGCGGGGTTTTTTACCTTCTTGGTTTTCCTCGGTGAAACTCAGTGTCTCTTGTGTGCTTGCATTATTGTGTCCATGTTTGATATGTTGTAGATATGTTGTACATGTTATTCTCTCAATTAAGATCCTAGATCATATTGAAATTCTGAAAAAACTAACATTATTCACAATCCCAAATCTTCCACCCCAAACCTAGGAAACTAGTAATTTCCCTCCTTGGCAATTATTTGACCTTTAGCATCAATTTGACAACTCTAATGAATATGGCCAATGTCATTAGGCCATTGTGACCCAATGCCAAATTTGGGACATGACAAATCCTCCCTTCCCAATATTGCTTGTCCTCAAGCAATTTCAAACATGGGTGTTGAATAACCTTCTTTTTGTATAATTCTTTGAAGTTACCATTGAATTGCCCAACCTTGAGTCTTTGAGTTTCCATGAATATTTTAGAGAGGAACCACCATGTTTGCTGCTGCACTATTCTGATAAAAATCACTTTATTAAGTGGGAAATCCATCTCCCATACTTCTTGTTTCTCCAAAAAATTGAAACCAATGAGACTAAGAATTATCCCAGGGTCCCATTTCTTGTATTGCACTCCAACAATTAGAAGTGCTCTCCAATTCATAGTTCCCGAATCCCATTTTCTTGTATGCATTCTTCCAAACATCATGAATACAAAATATATATCATCAAAGTACATAACAACATAATGAAAATGAACATCAAGAATATGCTTCATCAAAGAATCATGAAAGTGCTTATACCTCCAAGAGTAACCAATCAAATATGCTCCAATGACATAGGTGAGGATCCCATGCCCTATCATGTTGCTCCAAAAGGATGTGATATGCATCAAAATATTCAACCATGTATTCTTTCATCCAAAAAGTGAATGAATTTCCTTTCACCCATTTTTCATCCCCAATTGGTGTGGCTGAAAAAGAAGTATGGGGTGAGGAATTATGAACCAACTTTAAATATTTACAACTCTTACCCATCGAAATATTTAATTCATCTTCTCCATAATTGGTTGGTCCAACTATTGTGAGATCACGTTCCTCCTCCAAGGCGTTGCATCTCTCCCCATGAGGCAACGCATAATCCATATGAACAAAGACAAGTGATTGTTCTTCTTCTTGTTTGAGTGTAGCATCTTCAAGCACCTGCATATCAACATGTGCCTCATGTTCCACCATTGCATGAGGTTCCTCCTTGGCAATTATTTCATCCATTTCCTTCTTTTCCTTGAAAACAAAACCATTGCTCATTCTTTTTTCCAAGTTGCTTTCAAGTTGACTAACCAACAATTTGAACCCTTGCATTAGTTGCCTCCAATTTTCTAACAAGGATGGTTTCAATAATTTTATAAACTCCTCATTCTCCTCCAAGGTTCTTTTTTTATCCCTAGTCATAGTTTTCTCAAAATTCACTTTTTTTTTCCTTTTCCTTTTCCTAGTTCCTCCTCTTCAACAATATTACTTCTGATCCCAATGTATAAGATTGGTCCCTAAATTTTTGTCATCATAAATATTAGACCACATCAGGTGCCAAGATCATGCTTTGATACCACTGTAATGTCCCTTGTTAGGAATTTTATTAAAATGACAATTTTTCACTTTTTTCCCTAGTTAGACCTTTGACTAGTTTTGAGCTCTAGGTCCCCAAATTGCTCCAATTACTCCCAAATATTCTAAGAAAGTATATGGATGATGTTATAACATAAATATGTGTTTCAGGGATGCTTTTGGACCTTTAAAATACTTCTGCAAATCCTCTTTCAATTCTGGCCAATGTAGGGAACTTTACTAGTAATTTCCCTTTGACTAGTATTGGTATCTAGGTCTCAAATTGACTCCAAATTAATGCCTTGAAATCTTCAAGGAAGGCGTATGAATGATATTAGGACTTGAATATGATGTTCATGGATGATGTATGTGTTGATGTATTTGTAACTTCAAAATGTATTTCATATATGTATATTGCATTCCTACAGAGATGTTATTATTCCTCTATACGGAAGTGTCGTCATTTATATTGTAAGTGTCATAACTTATACTTGATGGGTTATTAGACCACCTTGATGGGGTCGGCCCTGTATAAGTCATGTGGGTTAAAGGGTTATTAGAACACCGTAGTGGATTCGTCCCTGTCATCATTATATTATGTGATTAAGTTGAGGCCGACCTAGTAAGGTTTTTAGGCAAGTCAAGTCATGTATAAATAGAGTGCGGGAGGCACTCTATTTGATCATTCTATTATTCACTCACACACTCATTGGAGAGTGGAGAACTAGTGGAGGAGGAGAAGCTTCTGCTAGGAGGACTATCTCTTGTACTTGGGTTGTATCATTGCTATATCTGTCTCTGAGGAAGTTGCGGGGTTTTTCACCTTCTTGGTTTTCCCCGGTGAAACTCTGTGTCTCTTGTGTGCTTGCATTATTGTGTCCATGATTGATATGCTATAGATATGTTGTACATGTTATTCTCTCAGTTAAGATCCTAGATCAGAATGTATTAAATTATGAAAAACTAACATGGTATCAGAGCTAGCATGAAAGAAGGCATGGTATGGCATTTATGACACTTGTTGCACTCGCGAAGCTAGGGCTTGATATAGCAAAAACCAGTCATCGTAGCACTTTCTCTAGAAATTCATTTTGGAAAGGTTTCAGGATATTAAAAATATTACAAGTCAAAGATAAGATCCCCATGTACCTTGTGTCTGAAGGAGAGCCTCTAATTCATTGTACTTTCAGATTTATGATCTGTACAATATAGGGTTTCTACCTCTTCCAAATCTCAGTCATAAATAGGTGACCTAGGAAAAAAGCTCACAACTTGGGCTAGGAAGCTCCAAATGAAATTTTGTAAAATGAAGTAGGTAGGGCACGGACTTTAATTTCACAGGTATGATTTTTAGAGGCCGAAATTGAACCAGTGACACGTGGAACTCAGTACAAGTTCGCTCTCCTGTTTTATCCCATAAACCGGTCATGTTGCGACACTTGGCATAACTCTCTCTCAGAGAATCCATTTGAGGTCAGACCTGTAGGGTTGGAAATTTAACAGGTCAGGATACCATATGAAGATGTTTTAGAACCTGTAGATCCAAAATTTCCGAGTTACACTAGAAACAATCAGGTGCGAATTTCTGTCAAAACAAAATTGGATTTTGAGCACCTTCATTCATGGCTACGGGAATTTAGGGTTTCGAAGAAAGTTAGAATTTTTGCAATCAGAGACCACGGCTGGATGCTCCTCCTCAAAATCGAAATTTAGAGACCAAGATCAAATTTTTGGTTGGGCATAAGGCCGAGCTTGATCAAACCCTAGTTCAGGACTTTGTTCGGAAAGGTGAAAAATTAGGGCTTCTGCAAAAATGGAAATTTTTGAAATCTGTGACCATGGCTGGAAACGCCTTGAAAAAATTGAAGTTTAGAGCTTTGGATCAAACTATTTGGTTGAGTGAAGCTCCAGGAAACTCAAACCCTAATTCAGGGTCCTCCCTAGTGAATCTGAAAGATTGAAAAGCAAATTTGAGGGGTGAAACTTTGCAGTTTTCAAATTCTGAGTATACCATCTTGATCAGCTCATCAAGGCGCATATTTATATCCTTTCAGAAGTTTGAAATTCAAAGTTTGAATTTTTAGGGTTTCTCTGACAAACCCTAATCCAGCTCCAGATCCAGTTTCAGCAAATCAAAGTGGATTGGGTTAATCTAGGAAGAGAATGAATTGGACACCTGCATAAGTGAAAAAGTTCCAGTTCCAGAGGGAGATGAGGCTAAGGCCTTACATAAGAATTCTACAAGCAATCTCGATAGGTATGACTTGAGGAGATACAGGTATGTTTTGAAATATGTTCATGATTAAGGTTATGATATGTTTGTATTCATATTATTGAGGTTAGTACAATATTGATTAATTTTAGACTTGTCTTATCACCCTAGTAAAAGTATGAATGCATGTATAGGGTTATGACATTTATGATTGTACTAATGCACCATGATGTTGTCCGCTAACATGTAAGGTACATCAAGAAAGGAAAATCAAGGTCTAGATCAAGAACATATACCATGGTGACATGAAGACAAAGACTCATGAAGCTCTACTTACAAGGTATGTATAATTTGGTTCCACAATGGTTAACTTATGAGATATGTAGGTCACTAGCACAAGTCATTTAAGAGAACAAGAAGACATCATGTGGGTATGTTAGACATAACCAGCTAACATATCAATCCAGGTATTTTTTTCCTATATCAAGTTAGAATCCTACCTTGTGATAGGATCTCTTATATAAGTATACTTGGTATGATTGATAATGATTATTCATGAAGGTATAGGTTTGAGTAATCATGGGTTTAGGCATATTATGCTTCTTACTTTTGATGATATGACTAACCAGAAAAGTCCTATGGTCAAATAGGAATATGCATGAGTAAAAGAATTGTGATAAATTATCTGTGTATGAAATGATCTTGACCATACATGTTTAAGATTACTTAGAATCATAATGTTTTTGATAGTATTAAGATTATACTAATGAATGTATGTATGAGACCTCGAGGATAACACAATGATGATACTAGTAAGTATGCATAGTGATCGAGGATGGATATAAGTTCAAAGATAGGTAATCCAGGAAGCAAAGATCGAGAGGGAGCACACTCCAGTAGTTCCTGCAAGGAAGCAAATATTGAGAGGGAGTCCACCCTACAACCAAACAAAGATAAGTATTTGAATTGTCATTTCTTGCTGACTTGTTTGTTTAAATAATATTGTTCAATGATGTTCCTAGACTTAGGGTGTGTATTATGCATATTAGAATAATTGCATTAATAAACAGTATACTACTAATATGCATGTGATGGGTAAGTTGCCTATGGCACAGTACAACATTCCATTGCTACTTATCTAGAATGAAACCTCTTTGCTGACATGTTGGGAGTTGTGCACGCTCTTAAGAATGTTCTGGTAGAGATTGGAAGGCATCTAGAAAGTTATGTGATATGGATAAATGTTGTATTGAAGCATTGGCTAAAATAATTGCATAACTATATGAAATATTTCTTTATGTGTAAGAATTTGTTCTGAAAACTATGAGATGTTTCTAATCATCCAATTTAACTTGCTTTGTAGGAAAGATCGTATACCATCACCTATAAAATAAGGACTACCACATTTGTTCCAACAACAAAGCTATCTATTGAAGATATCGAAGTTCCCAGGATCCGGGATGAAGTAATGGAAGAATACCATGATCCGTTGATCATGAAGAAAGATTTTTGGGATGTGGTCCCAAGACGAGACGGGAAGTCTATTGTGACTTCCAAAGATCAAGCATGCTGCAGATGGCAACATAGAGAAATACAAAGTGAGATTTGTAACTCGTGGCTTCTCCCATAAAAAGGGAATAGACTATGAAGAGATGTTTGATCCTATATCCAGATACACTTCCATCAGATCAGTACTTGCTCTGGCTGCAGTGATGAAATGGAAGATACACCAGATAGATGTCAAGACAACTTTCTTGAATGGTGTAGTTGAGGAGGAAGTGTATGTGGAGCAGCCACTTGGTTTTGAGACACATGACAGACAGTCATATGTGTGCAGGTTGAAGAAAGCCTTGCATGGCTTGAAGCAAGCTCCCAAGACTTGGTATGGTGTAGGATAGACAGCTTTCTATCCAGTTTGGGCTTTACCAAGAGTAAAGCAGATTCCAACCTTTACTACAAGGTTGAGGAAGGCAATCCAGTGATACTACTCTTGTATGTGGATGACCTATTTGTTACAGGTTATGATAGATTGATTGTCGACATGAAGAGGAAGCTTGCTGCCAAGTTCAAGATGAAGGACTTGAGGATGATGCACTACTTTCTACGCATGGAGGTGTGGTAGAGTGCAGATGGAATCTTCCTTGGACAAGGGAAGTATGCAGTAGAGAACCTGAAGAGGTTCGGGATGATGGCCTGCAAGGCCATGGCCACAGCTATGGCATCGAACCTGAAGCTTCTGTGTGATGCTTCATCTGATCCGGTTGATGTTACTATGTATTGTTAGATGATTGGGTCCTTGATGTACCTAACGAACACGAGACCAGATATTTTCTTTGCAGTGAACACATTGAGCTAGTTCCTGACGGATCCCAGAGGTGTTCACCTGGTTGCTGTAAAGCATATTCTGAGGTACCTGAAGGGTACGGTTTATTATGGGCTCAAGTATGATGTGAATCAAAAGTTTAACCTGGAGGGTTATGTTGATTCGGATTGGGCAGGAAGTGCCATTGATTGGAAGAGCACTTCGGGGTGCTACTTCAATATGGGATCCAGTATGATCTCTTGGTTTAGTAGGAAGCAGTCTTGTGTGGCATTGAGTATAACCGAAGCAGAGTATGTCGCAGCTTGTTCGGCTAGTTGTGAGGCAGTATGGCTGAGGAAGCTACTATCTGAGTTATTTGATCTCCTGTTGGATGCTACTAGTATCTTTTGTGACAACCAGAGTAGTGTGAAGGTGTCTGAGAACCCTGTGTTCCATGATAGGTCGAAGCACATCAAGATCAAATATCACTATATTAGGGATATGGTACAGAGAGGAGCAGTGAAGCTCCTGTATGTTGCAACGGACGAGCAGATAACCGATGTGTTGACCAAGCCACTGGCCAGAGTGAAGTTTGAGTACTTCAGAGAGAGGCTTGGTGTACTTCAGATCGATATTCCTTCCAAGGGGAAGTGATGAGTCTGGAGACACAGATGCACATGAGCCATTCTCACATGGTGGTAGGGGTGTCCTCCCATGGTGTAGATATAAGGATTGGGGCCATTCCAACATGGTTGAAGTGTGTCTTCCCATGGTCATTGATGTAAGAGCTATGCCATTCGAGCATGGTTGAAGTGTGTCTTCCCATGGATGCGATATAAGTGCTTTGCCATTCGAGCATGGTTGAAGTGTGTCTTCCCATGGCTGCGATATAAGTTCTATGCCATTTGAGCATGGTTGAAGTGTGTCTTCCCATGGCTGCAATATAAGTGCTATGCCATTCTCTCATGGTTGAAGTGTGTCTTCCCATGGCTTAGATATAAGTGTTGAGCCTTTCATGGATGGTTGAAGTGTGTCTTCCCATGCCGGTGAGTGTAAGTGTTGTGTGATGTGCATCTGGGTTGTGATCCGTGGATGATGAGGTGACAGTATGGTACATAGGTTTTGCAAAGGCATATAATCAATCCTAAGATGCTCTTGCAGGTTTTGCAGAGGCAGTGTAATCAGTCCTGGGAGATCTTGCAGGTTTTGCAGAGGCAGTGTAATCAGTCCTAAGGTATACCTACTTGATGGCTTGCTCGTTGAGATGACATGATCAGTATGATCATGAGTATCAAGATGATACTCCGTGGTCATGGATAGGTTGTGCAATTTAATGTAAAAGATCTTGGGAGATCTGATAGGTTGAGCTGTGTGCTCGTAATCAGTCCTAGGATGCTCTTTCGAGGTTTTTCCATGACCACATGTAATATTTTCCTGGGAGATTCGATAGGTTGAGCTGTGTGCTCGTAATCAGTCCTGGGATGATCTTTCAAGGTTTTGTGGAGGTCACATATAATATTTCCTTGGGAGATCCGATAGGTTGAGCAGTGAGCTCGTAAAAGTCTTGGGATGCTCTTTTGAGGTTTTGTTAATGCACGTAATAAGTCCTAAGGATTCCACAGTATGGCCAGTGATGATGAAGACCTATAGGTGGTGGGCCTACATCCAATATGAAAAAAGGATGGCTCTGTAGAACTTCCTATGATGAGTAGATTAGATATTGAATGAGATAGCAGCAGCAGTGACGATGATGCAGTGATGATGATCCATAGAAGAAGACTTGTGCTAGCAAATCTGTGTCGAGAAATACCTTCCTAGTTAAGAGGGAGTGTTGATGTATTTGTAACTTCAGACTGTATTTCATATATGTATATTGTATTCCTATAGAGATGTTATTATTGCTCTATACGGAAGTGTCGTCATTTATATTGTAAGTGTTTTAACTTATACTTGATGGGTTATTAGACCACCTTGATGGGGTCGGCCCTGTATAAGTCATGTGGGTTAAAGGGTTATTAGACCACCCTAGTTGTTAGGATATTCCTATACTCCATCCTAGTCCCACCAGTATTTTGATCATTTACATTTTCAGTCATGCATACACTTTTAGGGTTTGCATGCATCATTTAGGGTTTGCATGCATTTGCATGCCTTCCAGTCATCAGTCCCAGCACCTAGCCCTCAGTTAGCTAGCCTCCGAAGCTTCCTTCCACTCATTTTCAGCCCTCCTAGCCTGTCATGCACCCTCCTTTCACCTACTGCATGAGAAGGGCACCTTTCTCACCAACCAGTCCAGTTTACTTTATTTATCCACCAGTCTTTCCTTAATTTGAGGCCAGACTGACTCTTCACTGCTATTATCACTCTGATTGACCTCCGATGAGACATGACTACCTGTTCTAACTCCAGTTAGCTCGTCATGTGCCCTCCACTAAGCCTCCTTCATTCAGTTAGTGTCTCCATGTGTCAGTTACATTCAGTTACACCTACCACACTCAGTTAGACTCAGTTTGATTGACGCTTGACAGTTACTTGTGCATTGATGACTCCATCGATCATGAGACTACTAGTTGTGCTCCGATGACACTCTAGTGATCCTTTGATCACTCCATGAAGGCTAATTCGAATTGCCACCTTAGGCATTCGAATCCTCATGCATTGTATTATTTATATGTCCATTTGTGATTAATAATTTAGTGTGTGTGAAGTATTTTTGCTTCTATCTGAGTTCTACTGTATTATTATTTTGTTGCTCATTATACTGCATTGACCACTTGTTGGCCCGGTTTTGCAACCAGGCTTAGTGCTATGGGAACCTGCTAACTAGTAGCAGCAGTTTCAATATAATTAGACAAGAAACTAATCTAAACTAAACTAATCATGGATCTATGCAAGAATATAAGCAAATAATGGAAATATTTTAAAAACAAGAACAAGAAAATATTAAAGAATTTTTGTGTTGACAATGGGGCAAGCAAATGCTTGTAAGTACAATACCTCCAAGTGATGAAGGTTTGTTGAATGGCTCCAATGGTGAGCAGCTCCAATCTCCAATGGGTCCTTTCTCCAAGGCTTGCTACAATGGCCAAATACTCAAGGGAGATTTTGGCAGCATGAGGATAGGAATATGAGTGGATGATGAAATGAATAGCCCCTACCACCTTTTTATAGGTTTTGGTGGTGGGGAATACCATTTGTGGTTTTGTGGAAACCAAATGGTATTGACCAACATGGTTTAGGTACTTTTCCCTCCTTTTTCCTTTTTTGAATAAAAATAATATTTTAATTCCCTTTTTAATATTTTTGGGAATTTGGACCCTTTTTGAGGGTTTTTTATGCTTTTCAGGAAAAATAATCTTTTTTAATGGAAAAAGGGGTGTACTAAGGTCTTTTGGTGACCTTTTGTTGGTTTTAGAGGCTTAGATGGTGGAAAAGTGGACAAATGGGTCATGTGAATAAGGGAATGAGCTAGTGAGCACTTTTTAGGTGTTAACAGATTGCCCCCTGATGTGTGAGGGCAGGAGCTCATCGTATGGCCGATAGACATCATAGTTCTTTTGTCTTTTTTCAAGGGTTTGGGAAGGAGAAGAGACCGATTGGAGACTGGAGCCACGGCCCTTGGAAGCTGCAAGAAACAAAAAATATTACATGGCCTCAATATGAATGAGATATAATCTCTGATAATGGACGAGGCGGGCATTCCCATGCTCGTATCAAGACATATACATAACAATTAGTCCCAAGAAGGGGGATCTAATACATAAAAAATATACTGGTACATCATAATGGTCCAGAGGGTACATTATTTTGGGATGTACTCATGATCATGACATGGCTGATCTCAATAACTGATACACTGGAATAACTGATGAACTTGTTGGAACTGAAGGTGTCCAACATCTGTAGGGGCGTAATGACTATGAGCCATCTCTGGGAAGTATCTGTAACTGTATACTCGAGGGAGTATAAAACTGGTGTGCATCTGAATAATGTTGCCATACGCAACCCGGATATCGATAGGAACAGTGTAACTGGTTGTATCCAAAGGTAGACTCTCAAATGCGGAGGAGTCAGAAGGTGTCTGGGGTCTTCGATAAATAACTGAGCGGACCAATGCCCTGTGCGAGTCTCAACGATGCGATCAAGGTGTTGAAGTCGAGCATGTGAGAAACAACCATTTGGAGAGGCACTGAGGACTCTTCTCGAAATGATTTGTAGGCACTCATCATAAATGGTGATGAGTCCAAGACACAGGGACCTCTAGGTCTATCCTCTGGAATAAATGTGGTTGTCGTCGACAGAGGGAGACCAGCGACTAACAAGGCGATGATGGTTCCTTGATAGGAGCACGAGGTGTAGAACTGAAGTGTTGTAGTACTGATGGTAGGACTGACATACTTGTGGGGATGGGAAGTAACTGGGTCAAAAAGTTGGTAGACTCAAACTTCCTTTGTTCAGAGCATGATGACATGGTTGACCTGGCAGCGTGGGGAACTTATTTGTAGGTGTGGGGATCATTGCTTTGACTGAATGGTATATATTGACTCTGGGGGGGAGGACGAGCTGATAGGTGCTGTCGAGGGATTGTCAAGGTGACATACTGCAGAATAATCTGAACAAAGGCGACCAAAATGGAGAAGTTGCCATATCAGTAGATGTGATCTGTCGTGGCGCCAAGAGGCACCATTGATTCCTTCTTCGTAGTTTTAATGAGCTCCAAGAAGGGATAAAAGTGTGCTCTGAAATGGTACGGTCCTGTGGATTTTGTGAGCCCAGGACGGCTCATGCTCATGGTTGCTTTAATGTTTAGAGAGTCTGAAAACGGTAAGTGGACTCTATTGGTGCTTCTTTTTCGTAAGTTTAGTCTCCAAGGCCCGAAAAAGCATAAAATGATGCGGATGGAAAACTCTTCTAGCTGATGTGACTAGAGTATACCTTTTTCGTAATTAGTCTACGAGGTCCAGAAAAGGGGTAAACTTATACCAGGTAGACGCCCTTTCAGATACGTTTAACGAGCATGAAAGGAAGCAAGGTTGCTCGGCAATCTTTTCATTGTTTTAGGAGTCAGAAAAGAGCTTAACAGAAACTCCCTAAGTGCCTTTTTTGTAAAAGGGGTTGCTTGGCCCGAAAAAGGGATAAAATTATACCGAACTAAAAGGGAGTGATAAGGGCGAGAAAAGATCTCAAGCATCATTATCAGTGCGGAAAACTGGATCCGGTGACATAAGGATTGTTGAACAAGGAGAACGGTCGATGTGGCACGCAAACCGAGGCTATGTGGGGGGCATGAAAAATGCCCTGAAAATCGGGACGTGACAGCGAGAAATGATCTCACGCATCATCACGAGCGCGGAAAACTGAATCCGGTGATATAAGGCACGTCGAAAACGGAGAACGGCCGATGTGGCACGCAAATCGAGGTGACGAGGGGGCATGGAAAAAATGCCCAAAAAATCTAAAGGTGAGAGCGAGAAATGATCTCAAGCATCATCACGGGCGCGGAAAACTGAATCCGGCGATATAAGACACGTCAAAAATGGAGAACGGCCGATGTGGCACGCAAACCGAGGCTACGAGGGGGCATGGGAAAAATGCCCGAAAAATCTAAAGGTGAGAGCGAGAAATGATCTCAAGCATCATCACGAGCACGAAAAACTGAATCCAGCGATATAAGACACGTCAAAAATGGAGAACGGCCGATGTGGCACGCAAACCGAGGTGACGAGGGGGGCCAATAAATGGTCAAAAAATGGACCCCGTCAAAACGGGAAAAGGAAGGAACCTGCATGAAGTTCTCGCTGTGCTGATTCCAACGGTACCAACGGTTTGAGAAATGGACTTCGTATGATCCCGCAATGGTTGGTTGAAAATTGGTGGAATTTCTATAAATAGGGCATGGGGCCCAAATGACTTGTCATTGTTACGTGCGAGTTTGATAGAGCTGTCAGAGCTATTTCTCGATTTCCGAGAGATTTCACCGTTGGTTTTCGATTCAGCGACTTGCAGGTAACTCCATTTCCCTTAGCCTTGTCAATTATGTCTTTTTTGTTTGGCGGCGGGCCCCCGAAGGCCGCGAAATTCCATGTTGACTCTCCAACGT
Source organism: Larix kaempferi (assembly GCA_027924585.1). Lineage (NCBI taxonomy): Eukaryota > Viridiplantae > Streptophyta > Pinopsida > Pinales > Pinaceae > Larix > Larix kaempferi. The sequence goes on from BSBM01001180.1 coordinate 2,376,842, forward strand.
GGAATATCGCGGGTTTCGGGGCTGTTCCCGCGATGAACTGCGCGGGTTTTAGGCTGACAGTCATGATGTTCATCGCGACTGCGAGGTTGGAACCCGCGATGTTCATCGCGAGTTCATGGGGGATAGTCGCGATGTTCATCGCGACTGTCCGGCCAAAACCCACGATGTTCATCGCGGGTTTTTGCATGGATCCCGCGATGATCATTGCGTCTTTTGGTGGAAAAGCCGCAATGGGCATCGTGGCTTTTTATGTAAAAGTCGCGATGGGATTTTTTCAAAAAGAATTTTATGTTGGGGCTAAAAATTTCTTCTGTTTTCTGGCAGGATGTTAAGGAGACCACAGTCCTCGTGGCAGGAGCGAGAGATCGATGATGATCTTATGGCGAGGATTGAGACTGATGCAGGGGTGAGACAGACTCTGGCTATGAGCGGACTTTTGAAGTTCGCTCAGATCCCACCTATTTGTTCAGTGAGACGGCTCCTGAACAAGATTGTGCGTTGGTGGGTGCTGGCGGATGGTGCATTTATTATTGGGGGTGAGAGGTTAGAGATCACTCTCACGGATGTCTATTTTCTGACTGGGTTGCCTCGTTTGGGTGAGGTGGGTGATCTCTTACCTAGGATCCCTCCAGGTGTAGATATGGAGGACCTGTTACAGACTTTCTGTGTCGATGATGCTGTTTTGCAGAACAGCTCTATTAGTCTGCGATCCCTACATGAGTGGGATATGCGAGCTGTTGGGGCATGTGTACTGCGGATATTGGGTGCTGCTGCGCCACATCGTATGTCTGGGGGACAGACGATGATGGTGGACTCCGTTCTTCGGGGGACATATTATGCCTGGGGGCAGATGTTTCTGGCAGGTGTCCGGAGAGATCTGGACAAGGCCGTTTGAGAGGGAGGTGAGTTTTGTTATGCTTCATTTTTATGCTGTTTTTTCTTCGAGCGGGTGCCGACCTTGCGGCCACGGGTACCCATTCGTGCTGGTCTCGTGAGTGAGCCTCGTATGATGAGATGGGGGCAGACGATGCCTCGTGGTGGCGGTGGTGTCCGCGGCTTCTTCACGGAGGATTTTTATCAGCAGTGGGAGCAGATGCCTCTGGTTATTGAGGACTACCCCTATGCCGGCATGGACTATCGAGGTGACCCAGAGATGCCTCGTGCCCCAGGACAGGCCTGGAGTTTAGATGGTATGTTTTGTGTGTTATTTGATATTATATCATATGTTGTTTGGTTTATCATTGATGATTATAGTTGTATAGTATGTGATGGTTTACTTGCTTTGTGCAGATGTGGGTCCAGTGCCACCGCCTGACTACGTGGCTCGTCAGGGGCGGGCGATGGTGGTCGCCCATCCACCTGCAGCGGTACCCCCTCCGCGTGGTGGAGGATTTGCGGCTAGTGGGCAAGGGGTTGGCCCTCATGATGACGCCATAGAGGGTGTCAGATAGACCTTTTTCAGGATCCTAGCTCGACTCCCCGAGGATGGTTGGAGAGACCTGGATCGGGATATTTTGGAGGGTTGCTTCGGTGCGCCGCCCGAGTGGCGGTCGCTCTTGTTGAGGACGGCGGTGTTTGTGGCAGGGCACAGGGGTGGTGCTCGGGATGTACCTGCAGAGCCGGCTCAGATGAGGATCCGTCTACGAGATGAACCAGTGGGGCCGGCAGAGCGGAGAGTTTGGGCTCGTCCTGACCCGGCGGAGCCAGTAGAGGAGGATCCGGAGGAGCCTAGGGATCCTGCTGAGTAGATGATATTGTATCTGCCCCCAAATGCTGATGAGCATATGGGGAAGCATTTTTGTATGACAGATGTATTTTTGTATATCGAGTGCTGAGGGCACCTATGACATATTGACTATCATGGTTTATATATATGTGTGTATATATTTTGGATATATTGTTGTGTATGCACGTGGATGCACATTTGTCTTTTGTATATGCCCGTGGAGGCACATGTTATGCACGTGGATGCATTTTGTTTATGGTTATGACATGATGTGATTGGTGTGCCAGTCGAGGACATTGTTGGCCATATTGTCTGCTACACTGTTGAGGTGTCTTGGGACATGTGTGAATGAAATGGATTCAAACTGTCTAACCATTTGTTTAGTGCACAGGAATTTTCTGAAAAGACAGGGATCGCGTACCTGGTAATCATTGTTGAGCTGGGAAACTAGGAGCTATGAGTCCAAGAAAACGTTGAGGTGACGGATGCTCATTTGGAGAGCTGCGGCCAGGAGACTGGTCACGACATCGTATTCAGCTTGATTATTGGTGGCGGCACCTAAACATACTCCGTCAATGTGAATTAACTCATGTGAAGGGGAGTATATTACCCAAGCTGCGGAGGCGAGATTGGGAGACCAACGGCTTGCACCATCAGCGAAACCGACATGGCAGAGTGGAAGAGGCTCCATCTGTGGTCATGCAGAGAAAAACAAATATTTATGTTTTCTGAATTTTTTGTGAACAAAGAAAGTAAGCCTATACTAAAATGGACGATGGTGTCCATCATATTTTCTATGGGTAAAATCGTTTAAGGTACAACCCGTTGCGTGGGTTGCGTAGGGGATTGCCTTCTGAATCGGTCAGAATGTATGCCCCCTGCCCGAGGCAGGTGTGTATGATGTAGGGGCCTTGCCACATAGACACGAACTTTCCCTTTCCGGTTTTATCATGAGCTTGATCGTAAGCGAGGACAAGGTCTCCCTCAGAAAAGGTTCTTGGGTGGACGTGTTTGTCGTAACTTAGTTTCGATCGTTGTTTAGCTGCTTCCATGTTTTGAATGGCTGTGCGCCGATCTTCATCGGCCTGCTCTAGGAGTAGTAAACGTTGCTCGATCAGGGAAGTGTCCGGTAGGAGTTCAATGGCGATATGTAAGGCTAGGATCTGGCACTCAATAGGGAGGACGGATTCGACACCGTGAACTAAATGGAAAGGGGTAAAACCGGTGGCGGTTTTAGTGGAGGTGCGGTAGGCCCATAGTGCCGGGAAAAGCATGTGGTGCCAATTGGATTTGTGCTTGTCTACAGTACGTTGGAGAATGGTCTTCAAAATTTTATTGATCACTTCGACTTGGCCGTTTCCTTGGGGATAGTAAGCGGAAGAGAAATGGTGTTCAAATTTCAACATGGTTGATAATTATTTCCAGACAGCATCTTCGAAGTGAGAGCCGTGGTCAGAAACTAGTTGCTTTGGCACTCCGAAACGAGTGATAACATGGTTGAAGAAAAACCGTGCTGCAGTGTCGTCTTTGCAAATATAGGTCGGCATGGCTTCTGCCCACTTGGTGAAATAATCTACGGCCACAACGATGTGTTTGTGACCGCCGGCTGACGTGGGGTTGCAGTCGAGGAAGTCGATGGCCCATTTGCAGAATGGTCCAACAGTGATGACTGGATGAAGGGGGGCGGGGGGGGGTTCTTGCTTTGGGGGAAAATAGTTGGCAGTTCTGGCAATGTTTGACTGCGGTGATGCAATCAGTAAACAATTATGGCCAAAAATAACCTGCTCGAATGATCTTTTGAGCGGTGGCCATGCTGGAGAAATGGCCTCCGCAAGCACCGCTGTGACAATCATTGAGGACTTGTTCTGCCTCATTATGGGATAGGCATCGGCGTAGGATGGTATCAATGCCGCGTCGGTAAAGTACGTCCCCTAACAAGAGGTATCGAGGGGCGTGGTGTCGTATGCGACGGCGTCCGTCACGATCGATGTGTGGTCGAAATTTTTGCGTATGAAGGTAAGTCAAAATGTCTCCGTACCAAGGGTCGTCAGACGAAATGATGAAGATTTGCTCGTCAATCAGGTCCGTTTGGATAACGGGTGATGTCGAAGAGGATGGGAGGTCAGTGATGAGGTGAGCGAGCGCGAGGGATTTAGTGCTCTTGGGAGTTTTGAAAGTGAGGTCATATTCCTGGAGGATAATGACCCATTTAGCAACACGACTTTGTAGGAGTCGTCGGGTTAGGAGATAGACCATAGGGTTGGAGTCGGCCACGACTGTGGTATGACTGAGTAGAATGTAGTGTCGCAATTTTTGCACGGAAAAGACTACAGCTAGGGCTAATCTTTCCTTGTATGGGTAACGCAGAGGTGGGCCAGACAAGGTCTGGCTGACGTAATAAATCACATGCTCTTGGTGGGAGGCATCTTCTTGGACCAAAACTCCGGACACAACATATTCAGATGCCGAGACATAAAGGGTGAAGTCTTGAGAGAAATCCGGTGGGGATATCAAGGGGGCTTGTGTGAGAGATTTCTTGAGGGCTTCGAATGCCGTGTCTGCTTGCTCATCCCAAACAAAGGGTATGTGGGTACGAAGTAAGCGTAAGAACCCGTGGACTTTGGTGGCATAGTCAGGAACGAAGCGCCTAAGGAAATTGGACCGCCCTTGTAGAATTTGGAGTTGCCGAAGCGTGCGAGGAGGTGGAATTTCTAAGATGGCTTTGACTTTCAGGGGATCGACAGTGATTCCGTCTTGGGAAACAATGAAACCCAACAACCGGCCTGCCGGGACGCAAAAGACACACTTGTGTGGGTTCAAGCGGATTTTATATTTGCGACAACGCAGGAAAACTTGCCGAAGGTCGTTAAGGTGGTCTGATCATTTTCGGGAATGAGCTGTGAGGTCATCAAGGTAGACTCGGAGGATATGAACCAAGTCGTGAAAGCAATAGGTCATGGCCCGCTGGAAAGTGGCACCAGCGTTTTTAAGGCCAAATGGCATGACGCGGTAGGCAAAGGTGCCCCATGGGGTGGTGAAGGCAGTCTTGTACTGATCCTCTTTGCGGATGTGAATCTGGTTATATCCGGAAAACCCGTCCATGAAGGATAGGACTTCATGGCCCGCACACTCATCAATGAGTTGGTCAATTAATGGCGTGGGGAAATTGTCTTTTGGACAAGCGTGGTTTAAATCACGAAAGTCAATGCATACTCTAAGGGTGCCTTGTTTTTTGTTGATGGGAACGGGGTTCGACACCCAGGTGGTGTACGGAATAGGATAAATGAATCCTGCTTTGCGAAGTTTCTCGACCTCAGCTTTAACGGCGGGGAGTTTGGAAGGATGAATGGGTCGCTGTTTCTGGCGAACAGGGGGTACCTCAGGCCATGTATCAATGTGGTGTTCTATGATGGCGGGGTCGAGACCAGGCATCTCGGTATAGGACCAGGCAAAGACATCACGGAACTCTTGAAAGAGCTTTTTGTATGCCTGAGTTTCTGCTTGAGTGCAAGATGCGCCCAGCGAGATGAGCTCAGGTTTGCCAGGTGTTGCGGAAATGTCTATTTGTATAGTGGGGGAAATGTTGGACATGTTCCCTTCTTCAAAGGCATCTGGTGCTGGGATGGGGTCCTTTAACCAATCGACCTTAGTGGGTATGAAATCTTTCGATTCGACCGATAGTTGGTCGGATGCGGTGGATGTAGATGCTTTCGGGAGGAAGTACGAGCGATGATGCATATCATCCCAAGGGTAGTTGGGTGCAGTGAGTGTCTCCAAAATTTGCTCATCAGTATTGAAGTAGTCAGACCGTAAATCAAGGGGTTCTGGTTTGAAAGTTGTTGAAATCATATATATTGTATTGACTTCTTCCGATGAGGATGATGGCGGGGGGTAGATCTCCTCGATAAGGGGAGGAGATATCTCCAAATCTACGTTGTTTAATTCGTACAATGCTGCTCGATAGTCAGGGAGATCGGGACAATGGTGAGAGTAGTGGCCGTAAACACTGCATATGGCACAAGGATGGTTGGTGCGGAGTGATCTGTCGCGAGGCTGAGGAGGTGGCTCAAGTCTAACGACCGGGATGCCAGCGTCATCGTCCAACATATTCATATGCTCTTGGAGTGCTGGTAACTGTGGGCATTGATGAGTTGGATGGCCTATCTCATCGCACAACGAGCATTTAGGGGGAGCTCGAAACACCGGTGGGGGTTTAACTGCCTTAGGAGGTGGTATAGCAGTGTATGGTTGTGGACCTCTGCCCCCAGTGGGCTTGATAAGTGGGAGAGGGTTCGTTGACAATGAAGGGATATTGATACTAGGAGGAGGTTTCGTTGACGACGAAGGGATTGCGACACCAGGAGGAGGTTGATTTGTGGTAACAATAGGTTGTACCAGTTGGAGGATGACGTTTGGTGTCGGCGGTGGAACGGGAGGCGAAATATACCACACAGGTAATCCCAATGTTAACCCGGGTAGACTAAGGGTAACCATAACCGGGGCGCTTACTACACCCGAAGGAGGAAATAGAAAGGGGATGGTGTGGATGGGTGTAACACCGATGTGACTAGGGATCAATGGTGGTTGACTACCGGATGTTTGTGTATTCTGTGAAAGAGTACAGAGGTTTGCGACGTGGGTCTCCGGTGACGGTGGTGGAATGGCCTGGAATGTAGAGGTCATTGGTGTATCTGAGTAAAGTCCGAGTCCCACAGAAGACACAAAGGAGGTAGTTGCACTAGAAGCGGGTTGTTCAATCATGGGAAGAACATTTTCGGGTGCTGCAGGGGCATTGGGATCATAGTAGGTGAGTTGGTCAATTTTGACCACGCGTCCCTCGTGGGGGAACATCATGGTGCGAAAAACGGACGAGGCGACTGCTTTCATGGCGTACATGTAACTGCGGCCAAGTAAAAGGTTATAATTGAGCTGGGCATTAATGACCTCTATGTCAATGAGCACATTTTTCCCACCTAATTGGACGGGGACCTTGGGTAGTAAACCTTGAGGTTGAGCTGACCGGCCGTCGTAGGCCCGCAATGCAGTGGTGGATTGTTGGAGAGTAGGGGATCCCAACTTCTGCCAAACAAATGTGGACATGACGCATGTGGAGGCACCCTCGTCGATGATACATCGATGGATGACAAGATTCCGAATAGAAACAGAAACTTGGACTGCTATGGTGGAAGGCAGACGTGGTTCGGACTGGTCCAAATCAAAGGTCATCAATTTCGAATCATTTGGGTCAATCGCCCCAATGGCGGAAAGTAAAGTCTTGCGCTGCGTAGGACAGTTTTTCAAGACTTCTAACGCAGACATGGCTGCCGGAGATTGAGCTAGGTCATCTACGATGTTGTAATTTGACGCAACCTGTGCATTGGGGTTGTTGTTGATACGGCAGAGTGGGAAACGAGGTGCTTTAGATGCGCCATCGAGTGGAAGAGGTGGTATCCGTAATGTCAAATTGGTGGGATGAGCGTTAGTATCCTTATCTGCGGGGGGGGCTTCGGAGGTAGGGCCATACTGGTTCCGACAGGTTTGGATATTGACGTCGGCAGTGGACATCATCAATAAGTGGTGAGTGCTTGAATCAAACATGGGTTGATCAGGAGCGGCGTAAGTGATTTGTTGTGGTTGCACGTTGCCCTGTGGGGGGGCTAACGGCTGAGTGTTCACCACTCCTTGTGTTGGAAAAGGGTTTTGTAGCACCAAAGGTTGTTGTTGAGGTGGTGGAGGGTTGGGTGGCGGCTGAGGAGCTGCCTGCCCTTGACGATGGGCGTCATCTGTCCATAGTTGTCGAGCTCGCTCCAGATGTGGGAAAGCGTGGGTATAGTGGCCATAGACACCGCAAATAGAACAAGGATGGTTTGTTCGTAAATTAGCATTTTTGGCTTGCTTAGGTGGCCGATCAGGATTCTGATGAGCAAGCGCCGCGTTATTGTTTTGCGGAGGATGGGTAGGTTGTGGAGCTTGGTTATGGTTTTGGTTGTTTCCACGGTTACGTCCTCTTCCGCGGTTTGGTTTCCCACCCTGGTTGCGTTGGTTATTTTGGTATTGGGGCTGATGTTGTTGTGCGTACACATGCCCTTGAGCATTGGGGGGATTCTGGGGAGCCGCAGGTGCAGGAGCAGGTTGCGGTGGATAATATGTTGGTGGAGCTGGAGGTGGTCCAGCTGCCTGTTGGGGTTGTTGGTACCCCTGAGCTATTAGATGTGGTGGATTAGCTGGTGCAGCTTGCTGTGGGTACTGCATCTGCTGTGGCGAGAACTGAATGGGGTTCTGTGTCACAGGTTGGATATGGTATGTAGAAGGTACATATGCTGATGGTGCTTGCCCATAGCAATGTTGCGGACAAGAGGGTCCATGAATGTGATGGGTCTGGTTTGTTGGAGCGTAAGAAGTTGTCGCTCCGGAACTGGATGTAGCCCTAGAGAGGTCTGGGGCGGGCGTGGTGCTCACCATGCTGAAAGGTTTAGGTTGCGGTGTGATTTGGCCAATAATGCCATCAGCGGAATGTGATGCCCCCGGTGCGTCACCACGTGAAGAGTCGCCTCGTGGGGCATCAGGTATGATTGTGTATAGATAACCCGATTGGGCGTAAATGAGATCAAACTGTTGGGCTTTGAGGATGGCCTCTTCTTCAGACTGGGGTCTTTCAGATGCCACATCCTTCGCAATGAGAGGGAGGAGGGATTTTAGGAACCAATCTAAGAAGATACGGTCGTCTAACTTAATTTTGCAGAGGCTTTGGCGCCGACGCCACTCATGAATGTGGTCAGTGATGTGGGTGGCCGTGGTTTGTCTGCAAGACAGTAGGATCTCGACTCCCGCATCATAACGGACAGGTAACTGGAAAAACTGCAGGAAGGTGGAGGCAAGGGAAGTAAATGTGGCATGCGTCCCATGAGGCTGCTCGATATACCACTTAGCTGCAGAGCCAGTGAAGGTGCGCTGTAAAAGTCGGAGGCGGATCGAGTCGTCCACTATGGAGTTGGAGGAACACCATAAATGGAAGGACATAATATGGTTCTGGGGGTCCTCACCTACCTTACCCTCAAACTTAGGGATATCAGAGGGGAGTTTGGTGGGCATTTGGGGCCACGCAGGATCGTGTCTGATGGGGTCATTGGTGAGCCTAGCTAAGTCTGGCAGGTTCAGACTTGCCATGTATGGTAAGCTAGCAGATGTGGAGACTGGAACTGGGACCTTCCTAGTCATTGTGGTATGATGTAGGGGTCCAGTAGCGCCTAAAGGTATGCTAGGTATGGAGGGTGTGTGCCCTCCAATAGGTGTAGTCTGGTATGGGCCAGCGCCTCCAAGTGCAACATGGGTTACACTTGGGTTAGGAATAGCGGTAGGGATTCCTGGGATAGGGTTTGTGGAAACCAGAGGGGGTGTGACCCCTATGTTGGGCATACCCATAACAGGTGGTGGTCCTGTGTTGGGCATTCCTAAATGTGGAGTGTTGCCCATGTTGGGCATACCCAGGGGGGTGGTTGTTGCCATGGATGGCACCGCCGCAGAAGGGTCTGTGGATGTGTCACCTATGGTGCTGGTAAATAGTGGATCAAATGGTGTTCCAACCATAATGGTGGGTGGTGGTAATATAACGTAGTTTTCGGATTCTGCCTCAGAATCAGAGGTGAAGTGAGGCGTGTCAGAATCGGATGACCGTCTGGTTGACCGACGATGTGTCGAATCAAGGGATAAGGCTCTGCGTCGGTGACGTGGAGAGCCAAGGAGGCTAAACTCTGGGAGTTCTCCCTGTAGACGACGAGAGCGTCTAAAATTCTCAATGGTGAGAAAATAAGTTTTTTGTGAAAAAATCTGTTTAAGTATCAGGTGGTGATATATATAAAAAAGCTCAAAACCCTAATGCAACCAAGGGTGCAAGAAGGTGAGTGAAAAAGAAGGCTCTCAGGCCAAAAAATCAACCTCAAAAAAGGCACTTATTCTAGCAGTTGTGCTACAATAAGTGGAGGAATGCAACAAATGGTTAGAGTACCAACATGCAAATGGCTTCTAGAAAAAATAGGTGTAACTAGACCAAAGGTGGGTTGAATCATGCAAACACCTAACTAAAAGTATTGTGACTCAAACAAACGATATCCTCTGCAAGGTGATGAAATCCAAGTACAATATGAGTGTTGAGACAACTGCTAGATATCCCCCTACCGGGAGGGACACCGGGTAATCAATCCTAAAGAAAGGCTACTAGGATACTCCGTTCATGACGCGTCGAGAAAAGGTAAATCTGCCGTTTGGTCCTTTGATCGCAATATCCCAATACAGAGACATCCCGAGAACTGCAAATGGTAGCCCTTCGGTTACTGAATGGATTTCGGTATTCCACTCAGGCTTCCGGAACCATCCTCGCGACTTCAACCCTCCTAGGGGAGAGGCCTTCCCACAAACCGGTTGTGACCGCGCCAAAAAGTACTAAGAGATTTTAGCTCCCTAATTGGACAACTTCTATGTCTCAGATGTAATAACTGAGGGGTGTTATTGGAACACCTATCCCCCCAATACTACCTAGCTACAAAGTTCTTTTAGTGTTCCCCAAGTGGGGTTAAAAGTGTGTTGAAATTAGGGTACGTTTTAAGGCTTAATTCAATTAAGTGATCGAGTGAGTGCACATGAGGTATTGTAAACTGAACTTGGAAAAAGGTAAATGCTTTACAGGAAATTTTCAAAAAACAAAGGAGCTTTTGAAAATAAAAAAGCAAATATTTATGACTTTTTCAAATAAATGGAAATTAAATGCTTTTGCAAATATCAACTCAAAAAACAAAGGATCTTTTGAATTATGAAAGCAAATAATAGACTTCTTTTAAAGAAATAAATGGACTTCTTCTTTCAAGGAAATTGCTAAGGGCAAGATTTTAAAGAAGTAAACAAGAAAATTTTTAATCTAGATAAAAATGCAAAATAAATCCTTATTTCACTTTCTTGAAAGTTTTTTTTAAAAAGACTACTAGGTATGCATTTTAAATAGTAAAATTTTTTCAAGGCTGTAAAAAATGAAGAATCTAATACTGTAAAAATGTGCTATGTGGGAAGAAAGTACAGTAAAAATTAATTTTTAAAATCGAAATGGCCGAATGAAAAATTTAGCAGTGCAGGTTTTAACAGAAAAGCCGCGATGGATCGCGCGGGTTTCGGTCACACAGTCGCGCTGGACCGCGCGGAAAATGTCCGTGAAGCCGCGGTGTGCAGCGCGCAAATAGGCCGCGAACTCGCGGTGAACCGCGCGGAAAAGGGCCGCGCAGTCGCGATGTGCAGCGCGGTAAATGACCGCGATGCCGCGATGTGCAGCACGGAAACCGGCAGCAAAGCCGCGGTGAACCGCGCGGAAAAAAGACCAAAAGCCGTGATGGACCGCGCGACTGTCAGGCTAAAAACCGTGAGGCGAAAGCCGTGCACGGAAGCCGAAAAACGAACCCGAAAATTGAGAATTTTGGGCTGTTAATGGCAATATATGAGGCCAAAACATAGAACAGCAATGGATCTGCTGTCTAAGATGGCAGATCTATGGATCTAAAGGTTAAAAACTAATAAAAAACTAAGATTAAAAGCAAAACTAGAGATCTATTGTTCAAAACCCAGTGGAGTCGCCAAAAACTGTTGGCCCGGTTTTGCAACCAGGCTTAGTGCTATGGGCACCTGCTAACTAGTAGCAGCAGTTTCAATATAATTAGACAAGAAACTAATCTAAACTAAACTAATCATGGATCTATGCAATAATATAAGCAAATAATGGAAATATTCTAAAAACAAGAACAAGAAAATATTAAAGAATTTTTGTGTTGACAATGGGGCAAGCAAATGCTTGCAAGTACAATACCTCCAAGTGATGAAGGTTTGTTGAATGGCTCCAATGGTGAGCAGCTCCAATCTCCAATGGGTCCTTTCTCCAAGGCTTGCTACAATGGCCAAATACTCAAGGGAGATTTTGGCAGCATGAGGATAGGAATATGAGTGGATGATGAAATGAGGAGCCCCTACCACCTTTTTATAGGTTTTGGTGGTGGGGAATACCATTTGTGGTTTTGTGGAAACCAAATGGTATTGACCAACATGGTTTAGGTACTTTTCTCTCCTTTTTCCTTTTTTGAATAAAAATAATATTTTAATTCCCTTTTTAATATTTTTGGGAATTTGAACCCTTTTTAAGGGTTTTTTATGCTTTTCGAGAAAAATAATCTTTTTTTAATGGAAAAAGGGGTGTACTAAGGTCTTTTGGTGACCTTTTGTTGGTTTTAGAGGCTCAGATGGTGGAAAAGTGGACAAATGGGTCATGTGAATAAGGGAATGAGCTAGTGAGCACTTTTTAGGTGTTAACACCACTCTTCTTCTATTTTCTTGCTTAATCAATTACTTTCTTGTGAGGTATACATCATCTCTTAGATCTGCTGTGAGGATTTTCACATGGTATAAGAGCATGTTGAGAGTATTGTTTGTCTCCATTCCTGAGATTTTTTTGCAAGTTATTACCAAGATTTCGAGTGCAGCAGTTGCAGCAGTTTCTGCACTTTTGCAGCAGTAGCAATTGCAGATATTCTCTACTGTATTTGCAGGTCTTCTATAACTTCAATGTATTCAGAAGAAATCCCTCCTCTTTCTCCATTCAACTATGATCTTCTTTCTCCACTCAACTATGGTGAATGGAAACCACTGATGATAGCACATTTGAATAAAAATGGTCTCTTTGATCATTGTTTTGAAAGAGAGTTCGAATCCCCTGAAGAAGAGAATGACTGGTTAGATGAAGGTGGAAGAGCTATTGCAACCATGATGTTTGCTATGCATGAATGGATGTTATATGACCTCCCTGATTTTTCATCACCAAAAGAGCTATGGGCTCACCTGGATGTAATATTTGGCAGACAGAATAAAGGAATTGGTCCAAACCCCTTCAAGAGCAAGCAAAGTGATGCATTTGCCGTCCTTGATGATCTCATTGATCATGAACTAGTATCAAACACATCTCATATTGAATTTGTCCACAAAGAACTTGCAAATTCTACACTCATGCTCCAACTTTATTCTCTTTTTGTGCTAGCTCACACTCTAGATATTGCAAAAGGTCCTAAATCCTCTCTTGCACCAAAGTCTGTTGGTTTTCATCATGATCACATGATTATTTCGGAGGTAAAATCAGCTATTGGAGGTAATCCATTCGCTCTCCTCAAGCAATCACCTCTTATTTACTACTATATGATCATTATCTCATGCTTTCAGAAGGTTATTGAATATTATGGCTATTGCCATTTGCTTGGGATAATTTCTCATGCATATCATGGTTTTGATCTCACCCCTACTGGTTCAAAGGAGATCTCAAGAAACCATGGCCATTCGATTGGGATAATTTCTCATGCATTTACTAGTTTTGATCTCACCTCTTATGGTTCAAATGAGATCTCAAGAAACCATGATTCAAGTCTTGGATCTAATTTGGATTCTAAGCAATCACTACTTGGGATAATTTCTCATGCATATGATAGTTTTGATCTCACCCCTACTGGTTCAAAGGAGATCTCAAGAAACCATCCTTCAAGTCTTAAATCTGATTTGGATTTCAAGCAATCATTATTATTTGATGGTTCTTTTTGGCATAATCTCACCCATGATGGTTTTTAGGAGAAGACAAAAGACTATCTACATATTCATGTTTTTTATCCTACCTTAACTGATTCGAATCATAGGTTCAAGGATCATCCTCATAATTTTGGATTTTTTCTCATCACATTCGATCTAAAGAGCAAGTACAAGCACTTGCTTTTTGAGCATGATCCACTTCTTCCCAAGAAGAAGATACCTCCAGACATATGACCAAGCATCACACCTACTTGAGTTTGGAGCATTTATTTTTTGTGTGTGCCTTACAGTCTGTTTTGAGGGGGGGGGGGGGTATTTTTCCCATGAAATTTTTCCCACTTCCTTGGGTTATTGACTGTTATTATTCATTGTATTGGGCGACCTTTGGTCTTAGTTACCAGGGACCAGGATGGATTGAGGGGGGGTGTTAGGATATTCCTATACTCCATCCTAGTCCCACCAGTATTTTGATCATTTACATTTTCAGTCATGCATGCACTTTTAGAGTTTTCATGCATCATTTAGGGTTTGCATGCATTCCAGACATCAGTCCAAGCACCTAGCCCTCAGTTAGCTAGCTCTCGGAGCTTCCTTCCACTCAGTTTCAACCCTCCTAGCCTGTCATGTGTCCTCCTTTCACCTACTGCATGAGAAGGGTGCCTTTCTCACCTACCAGTCCATTTTACTTCAGTTATCCACCAGTATTTCCTTGATTTGAGGCAAGATTGACTCCTCACTGCTGTTATCACTCTGATTGACCTCCGATGAGACATGAATACCTGTTATGAATCCACTTAGCTCCTCATGCACCCTCCACTGAGCCTCCTTCATTTAGTTAGTGTCTTCATGTGCCAATTACATTCAGTTACACCTACCACATTTAGTTAGACTCAGTTTGACTAACGGTTGACAGTTACTTGTGCATTGATGATTCCACCGATGATGAGATAGACTACTAGTTGTGCTCCGATGACACTCCAATGATCCTTTGATCACTCCATAAAGGCTGTGATGAACCTGCAATAATTAATTAATGCAAATACACGAGATATCAGAAATAATAGAACTCAGAATCACTTTTATATTGATCACGGGCCACTTCGAGGGGGCAACCTCCTTTGAGCAAGCTCAATACAATTAACTTCATGGTGCCTTCAATGACCTCAAAACACACTTATATACTAAGTCTATGCCCAATACTATGAGTCAAAACCATTGGACATATAATACTACGGAACAACTTACAAAGCATATGCGTCCAATACTATGGGCTAATATAAACTACGGATCAACAAATACTACGGGACGACTTACAAAGCATATGCATCCAACAACAATATACTAACATAGTAAAGAGAAGGGTTGACATAGGTTCCTAACATCCCCTCTCCCTTAGAAAAAGCTTTGTCCTCAAAGCTTTGGTTGGAGAAAGTGCTGCAGAATCTGAAGGAGTGGTTCCCCGGTAGCATCCTCGAGTTGCATTTCGGGCCACTGACACCTTTGGAGTGTCAAGAAGGATTGCTTGGAAGACTGTAGATGAAGAAGAACCCTATCAGCTTCATGGAAAATGCACGCAGAACGGTGCTGATCGGCTTGTTGTTTCAGGCGAATTCTGGCCATGTGAAGATTGTATTGCAGAATGAGAAGAATCTGATCGCGGTTTCGAAGAACCGAGTCAATTTCCTGAACTGGGGAGCTGCTAAGGGTGTATGGAAGAAGAACTGGCAGTGGTTTTCCATAGACTGCTTCATATGGTGTCCTTTGAGATGTGGTATTGTACTACCAGAGCGCTGCTAGGAAATCCATAGAAGTAGTTGGCCAAAGCTGTGTAGGGATGGGCAAGGGTTTGAGCAATCCTGAAAGGAGTGTCGTTTCACCCTTGTTGACTTGGAAAGTATCATCGTCAACCACCATCTGTTGAATTGTCATTTTTAGTCCCTGCCAAAAGAAGTTACATTGTTCCCGGTCATACATTTTGCAGAACCCATAGTGCCCTGTTGATGAAGAAGCATGGAGTTCATAGAAGAGATAGCCTTGTTGAACATATTGCAACCAATTTGGAACAAGTAGAGAAAGAGCTATAAGAGAAACTGGGTCATCAATTGTGTGAGAAGGAGCATCTTCCACCATATTGTCCTTACCCTTCTTGTAAGTGATCACATAGGGATAACCCATTTTAGGTGTGTTGGGGAGGAGACCCATTGGTCCAGAAAATTTTCCAGACTCTGGAAATCAGTCTTGATGCAGAAATAATTCCCTAATAGGTATGGCTAGCACTTCTGTACTGCATGCAAAATGGCCATCATTTCCTGCTGAGAGGTAGATGTGGCTAAATTCTTACCGGAAAGGTCTCTTGAAGGCAGCAAGCGCATTGGTTTAGCAAAGATACCTGCATATCTATCCAAGGAAGTAGTGGAGACTGTTGATGGGTGCATCTGAATGGAATTGAGCTGAGCGATGACACCATGTGAATTCTTCTTAAGGATTTTTTTCAGGCGATGTGAACTGATGATGCAGAGAAACCCTGGTTGTAAGCCCATAAATTTGTGTTGTGCCCCATTGACTTTAAACTGCATCCAAAGTTCAGCAAAATCCCATAAGATGGGGCCAAGTGTGCGTAACCATTGAACGCCCAAAACCACATCACATCCGCCTAAGCACAAGGCAAACATGTCAGAGCGTAGGTTATAATCTTCCATAGAGATACGCACATTGTGACACTTCCCCTTGCAAGGTAAGGTGCCCCCATTGGCAACCATGACTTCAAAGTTGGAGCAAGGATGGACAAAACAATCAGCCTGTTTGGCAATTCGAGGGTCAATAAAGTTATGAGTGCTACCAGAATCAATGAGTATGGTAAGAGGGAGCTTCTTGAAGTATCCCCTGACCCGCATTGTTTGTGGGGTGGTGACGCCGGTTACAGCATGGAGAGAGATCTTGGGTGGGTCATCCTGAGATGGGGTGTCAACAGGCGGGTGTTGAATGTCGACCTGATCATCTACTGTATCTGTAGCTTCTTCACCAAGTTCTAAGGCAGGCGAAGAATCCACATCCAAGAGATAGAGCTTTTGTTGAACACATCTATGTCCCCGAGTGAATTTCTCATCACAATTATAGCAAATCCCTTTTTCTCGGCGTGCCTGCATTTCTATTTTAGACAAATGCTTGATAGGAGTTGGTTGAGGAGAAGGCGTGATGGGAGGTCGTTGGGAACCCATTTTTTGAAGGGAACAAAGGCGGGTTTGGAGCGTTGTTGAGCTACGATCTTGTCCTCGGCCAGCTTAGCCAACCCTAGGACTTCCATCATTGTGTTGGGACAAAACATTTTGACCTCTGAGCGGATTTCATCCTTGAGACCACTGATAAAACAACTCCTGTAGAATTCATCAAACAATCCTTCTGTGTGATTGGTCAATTTCTCAAATTTTGTCTGATACTCTCTCACTATGCCAATTTGGTGAAGTTTAGTGAGTGATCCTGTGAAATCATCAAAAGCACTAGGACCAAATCGTGGCAAAATGAGTTAGCAAAAATCTGTCCAGTTTGGCTCAGGATGAGCTTTGATGTACCAATGGTACCATTGAAGGGCTTCCAGTTCCAAATGAAAGGATGCAAGTGGAACTTTCTGGGCATCAGAAGTATTATGCAGACTGAAATATTGTTCTGCTTGATATATCCATCCAGTCGAATCAGTACCATTGAAGTGAGGAAAATAAAGCTTCGACCCACGAAAATTGCTAGAAGAAGAGAACCCTGTGGCTGCAAAAGATTTTGGCTGTCTGGTATTGTTCATGGTTGAATGCTGAAGATGGAGGCTGAGAAATTTTTCATCCAGATCTTGGAGTTTGGTTTGGATGGCTGCAAGTGCTTCCTCCATGGTGTGTGCTCCTGCACGGGTGACAACCATAACCAGTTTTTTTTTTTTTTTTTTTTTGTGGAATGGATAGAAAAACACAAACAGAAGCTGATTTAGTAAAGGGAAATTTGGATTGGGGAAACAATCGGATGGGTAATTGGGGTTTGACTAGATTTTGGACACTGTCGAAAGGACAAGAAGGCAAAAAGGGGGATTTCAGAAGCGAGGTGATAGAATGAGAAAATTTGGCAGAGAGGGACTAAGAAGCAGAATGCAGAAAGGAACTCTGTGGTAAAATTTGAAAGTGATTGGGTGAAATCTGAGGAAGTTATGGCAAACCCTAAAAATAGACAAATGTGGGATTTCGAGCTTTGGGAAGGGGAATTGGGGATAGGGTCCTCAGGAATGAAAGATGCAGAATGGGATGACAGGGGTTCCCCGAAAATTTCAAGGGAAACAGAGTGAAAACAAGGGAGATATGGAGGTTTTTTTTTTTCAGAAATGGATCGACAACAACGACGCAGAAGGGATCCGCAACAGATGGATCTGCAATGGCGTGGAAGGGATCGAAAACAACTAGATTTGAAATGGCGACTAGATCTGGAACGACTTTCAGAATAGATCTGAAACGGCTGGGTCTGGAGCAGAAGTGAACTGAAAATAGATATGGACCCCAGGTATGTACGGCTTCCTAACAGTTCAGGTGTTTCACTCGGCCACCAATGCTGTCTGACGGCTTGCATATTGGTGCAGTACCCCTCACTCCACGGTTCAGGTAAAACTGATAACCGCTTTGCCACAAACGACAGCTCTTGGTTTACCTCACGGGTGGGAACTAGTCAATCAGGTAGGGGTCGTTGCCCTTTTCGCTGGCAGGTCCTCTCAATGGGCCAGCTACTTTGGGGTTCCTGTGGTACTCCTCACAATGAGTTTTAGGGATTATGCCCAAGTACTTCCCACATTTAAGCAGATAGGGATTATTCCCAAATCCGAACCTGCAACAGATGCGAAAAAAAAAAAATTTGGCAGAAATTCCACCCAATGAGCCCAAGAAAGTGCTCTGATACCAGATGAGATGAACCTGCAATAATTAATTAATACAAATACACGAGATATCAGAAATAATAGAACTTAGAATCACTTTTATATTGATCACGGGCCACTTCGAGGGAGCAACCTCCTTTGAGCAAGCTTAATACAATTAACTTCATGGTGCCTTCAATGACCTCAACACACACTTATATACTAAGTCTATGCCCAATACTATGAGTCAAAACCATGGGACATATAATACTACGGAACGACTTACAAAGCATATGCGTCCAATACTATGAGCTAATATAAACTAAGGATCAACAAATACTACGGGATGACTTACAAAGCATATGCATCCAACAACAATATACTAACATAGTAAAGAGAAGGGTTGACATAGGTTCCTAACAAAGGCTAATTCGAATTTCCACCTTAGGCATTCGAATCCTCATGCATTGTATTATTTATATGTCCATTTGTGATTAATAATTTAGTGTGTGTGAAGTATTTTTGCTTCTATCCGAGTTCTATTGTATTATTATTCTGTTGCTCATTATACTGCATTTACCACTCTTCTTCTATTTTCTTGCTTAATCAATTACTTTCTTATGAGGTATACATCATCTCTTAGATCTGTTGTGAGGATTTTCACACTAGTGGGGTCGGCCCTGTCAGCATTATATTATGTGATTAAGTTGAGGCCAACCTAGTAAGGTTTTTAGGCAAGTCAAGTCATGTATAAATAGAGTGTGGGAGGAACTCTATTTGATCATTCTGTTCTTCACTCACACACTCATTGGAGAGTGGCGCACTAGTGGAGGAGGAGAAGTTGCTGCTAGGAGGACTACCTCTTGTACTTGGAACTCTATTTGATCATTCTATTCTTCACTCACACACTCATTGGAGAGTGGCGCACTAGTGGAGGAGGAGAAGTTGCTGTGGGGTTTTTCACCTTCTTGGTTTTTCCCAGTGAAACTCTGTGTCTCTTGTGTGCTTACATTATTATGTCCATGATTGATATGTTGTAGATATGTTGTACATGTTATTCTCTCAGTTAAGATCCTAGATCAGATTGAAATTTCTAAAAAACTAACACTATGGCCACCAAAGGACCTCTACAAACTCTCTTAAGATTCTGAACCAAGTATGCAATTTTACTAGTAATTTGGGGTTCAAATCCCCCTGGGGTAAGTACTGAAATTGGCTTCCCAAATGCCTCCAAACCCACTCAAATTTCTGAACAGAGGTAGGGAATGTATTAAGGATGTTATTAAGGTCTCATGTGCACCATTAATTGATTATTATATCTATTCCAACCCTCTCCCATTCAGCTGCAAAAATCACCCATTCGATCCTTGGGGAAATGACACTATTTCTTCTCCCAATGAAATTAAACTAAGGAAAAATACTTCAAATCCTCAAGTATAGTACATGAAACTTGTAAAATATATCCATGGCAGTCTATTAATCACAAATGTATCAGAGAATCATCCATTCATTCGAAATCATCAGCATTACATTGGTTCACAACAAGGTAGTGGGGAAATGGCACTGTTCTTTCATTAAAAATTAGATTTACACATTTCTATTTGTAATTTCGACCTAAAAATTTTTGGAGATGAAGAACAGATTATTTAATTCATATTAAAAAAGAAATGGGGCATTAGAAGCTCCCCCAAAGAGTACAATAGCTCACCAAAAATGCCCTCCCTCAACGATCAAGAATATGCCATCAAAACTTGAAATGGTTGAAGGAGTGAGCTGCAATAGAATAAACCATGAGCTGCCCTATACCTTACACCAACAAATAAAGACTCCATTAAAGCTCCAAATGAAAGGTCTGAATGACCTTTCCAATTACCAACTTGGATGAGAATCTTTCATCTTGAAATTGGCTAAGGTAAGAAACTAGTCATCCACTAGCTCTCCTTCTTCACAAATGCAATTGTAAATTCTACAAATGATCAAAAGATGGTTCCATTCTTTGTTATTGACATTTATAAACTTCTAATGTCCTCCATGGGTCGAATTCCTTCCAAGAGACTCATGCAAACTCAAGTTGGCAAGAGATTCCAAAGAATGCCACTTGTACAACAATTCCTAGTCTCCCACTTCCACCAAATCACATGTGGAAGCATCTTAGCTTCCCTAACACCCTTGAGCGCCCTCTTGGAGTCTATTTTTATCCCTAACATGTCATATATGTCATATGTCATCCTTCAGGTCTGATTTTTGTATTGGAGAAAACTCACTATGGCTTGGGAATACCACAACAGACAGATGACTACCAGAAATCTACTCAATTCTCAAGGCAATGCTATTATAAATTACAATGTTAAGATAATGGAGAAATGTAACCAACCTCGATCCAAGCATTTGATGTAGATCCCCGTTGGAGCTTTCAATCCATGCACTTGTAATCTGCAAATTAGTCTTGACAGCCAACATCCAACAAGTACAAATAATATATAATTGACATTAACATTATCAATAACAATGGTCCATAGTATCATAAGCAAATGTAGCCCAATGTATAATAAACAACATTCACACCATGAATGGACGAGAATATGAGCATTTCTATTAATGAACAAGAAGAAGTACAAGTGATATGACCTCTTGCCGGCAACCAATCTGAACCAAGATCTAGATCAATCCACTTATGCCTCCACCACTTCAATCCTCCATGAATGGCAAACTCAAACTAGAAAGGAGTTTGGAAGGTGAACATAAATGGTCCATAACTACAAAGATCAATGAGTGTAGACTCAAGATAGGGAAAAAATACACTAGAGTTCCTTTACTATTCTCTTCTTCCTCCCGTCCATAAGCCATATGTGCTCAATATATAGTCCTCTCAAAAGTAGGTGAAAGGACACATCGAGACGTTACTTGGGTAGATGGGGAGCCAAAGGTTACCCAATGACCGTTTTTTTGGGAGTAAAAAGTAATTAATAGTGGTTTTTACCAGTTTACTTGATACCCGCGAGCTATAGTGATTCAACTTGTGGGTACGCATGCTATAGTGATGCAACATGCGGGTAGGAACAAAAATAGGGCAAACTGGTATCTCTGAAGGATATAAGTGGATCTAAGTCACTGAAATGGATCCTACAGGCCAAATAATGTTGATGCACACAGGGTGGAAAATTACGATGTAACAATTTGTGTCATAGGTGTCATAGCATCTTCATCATTGTTGTCATAGAGCTAGGGAATGTAGCCCAAGTGTCTCACTAGCTCCAAATTGCCTATTCCTCTTCCATGGGTGTCACGTCCCCATCTAGACCCTATCACTTTAACATTTTAAATGATGTAATATTGTTATGAAATCGTGGTGAGGAGCCTAAGGCCAAGGCCCGGCCATCGATTTATTGATGCATATGCTTTGCGTGCTAGCCAGGCACATTGGAACTTCAACATCATGTAATATGCATTTTAATAAAAATACCCACAACTAGCTATGCAATGCAACAAGAGATGGGGGCGTGATTTTACAAGGAATTGGGAGGGAAAACATTCAAACCCTTGAGCCACTCAAGTCAAGACAAGTGTCAATGAGAGAACCCATCAAACCCTCAACTACCCATGTTGACTTTTGTACCCAATCATTGATTTCTCCCAAGAGTTGGTTGAGGTAGTTAATGCCTTGGGGAATGGGAGATATGGCTGTCCAAATTCGGGTATGGGAAAACCACCCTACATGGGAATTCCCGTTTTTCTTCTTGGGAAAGAAAAGAACCAGGAATTTCTCCCCCATTCCATTATCGATGGTCATTCCTTCTCCCTCACGAGTTGAGAGCTACCTGGGCGTTTTCCAGGCACATTTGTTGTGTTTTCCTTCATTCTCCCAGTAGAGAAGGGCGTTTTTGGTGTTGTATACCAGTGGGGAAGCAGGGGAATGGAACGGGGGGGTTCCATAGAGACCATTTTTGTTGTTAAATGCTGAGAGAGTTGGGGAGAAAAAAAATTTCCTCCCTGTGGATGCATTTCCCTTCCCACAGCTCGTTTTGGGTGAGCCACGATTTGGGGAAAATCTATGGCCATCTTGTTTGTGAATTCCATTGCTGGAAATGTGTATCTATGCCCAATGTTTGTGCTTGTTGTGTGAGAAATGAATATGTTGGGGTATGGGTATGGGTATTCATTGCTTTGGCTTGAGCTTGAGAGTAAGCATCCAGGGTTCAATTGTAGCCTGATAAACCCAGCTATGGACTGGCTTGGCTCAGATGGAATGATTATTTGGTTGTGAATGAGATTTGTTCCCCTTTTCCCTTGTGAGAATCATTCCTAGCTCGGGGGTGGCCTTTGGACGGACTCAGTATAAGCTGTCGAAGAGCCTATGGTTGGGTGGAACGTTGTAGCAACATAGCTAGTTGCTTGGGGTAGTTGCAAAATGAAGATAAGTGTTTTTTTGTCTATGTACTTACTTCTGCAATGCTTAAATTAATTACTGTTATTGATATAGTGAGTGCATATGAAAATATGTGTGTGGATGAATTTATTTCCATTGTGCATATTTGTTTGATTTACATCTGCACACTTTTGTTTTTAACTGTATGCATCTAAGGAATGGGCTGAGTTTTATGAAAAGCCCCATAGATTGGTAGCATGTTCCCTTCCTTGCATTGGGTCTAAGGGTGGGTATGTGACAATGGGAGTTAATCTTCCTCTATATTTCGACCTCATTGACTCATGACAAGTATTATTGACCTTATAACTCATCCCAAGAACATTAGGCTTCCCATAGATTCGAAATTGCAAGAAGAAGATGCCATGTGGCACATACATTCTAGCTTGTGTGGGTCCCACTTCCTCCATGTGTCTTCATGATCAAATGACACTTTGATTTTCACTTGTATATATTTATTTATCTCCTTTATTAAATATTTATGCCATCCTAATGTTCCAACATCATTTATTATCCCCATTATTCACGATCCCAGAGCTTCCACCCCAAACCTAGGAAACTAGTAATTTCCCTCCTTGGCAATTATTTGACCTTTAGCATCAATTTGACAACTCTAATGAATATGGCCAATGTAATTAGGCCATTGTGACCCAATGCAAAATTTGGGACATGACAGACCCAATGCAAAATTTTGGGACATGACAAAATTCTTCGAGGGTTTGACTTCAACAACATCTATTCACACCTGTTAGAATGTACTAGGTACCTTGGGGCCCATTTTCATTATCAGTGGATTCCCTTGCATTTGTTAATGGTTTACATCATTGACTAGTAATTAAACGGTTTCCTCAATGTTCAAATTCAGTTCATTTACTTGCATGGTTAGGATTCATACCTTTAGGTGGTTTAGATTGAAGACCTTGGGCTACTAGTAGCATCCTCACTTTTTCTATTGCTTGAGTTATGAAAGATTGTGCCACACTTTATTTTGGAACTTGATGAGACATAGATCAACTTTTTTCTATCGTGCCTATGGTATCTAGTTTAACGTAGGCCACCTTGTATCTCCTGTGGCTATGATCAATTGCTTGGCATGAATCCACTTCGTTCATTCGTGGCCATGATCCATTTATATCTCATGGATCCACTTCGTGTTTTCATGGCCATGATATTTACATCAGTTATAGATATGTATTGGATCCCCATTGTATTTTTTTGGAGGTCATGTTCTATCATTTTGAACATGGATATATATCCTAGGGATAAGATTGTCCGAAATCCCTTTTCTGTTTTAGGTACTTTGATGAGAATAATATTTTTGGGTTCTCCAATTTTCTTGACTCCACATCCCAATTTATTTATAATGTATTTTGGCCACCATGTTCCCTTCTGACCTCATATGTTAGGGGTCATTTGTTATAGCCCAAATTGGCACTTCTCTGTGCTTGACGACAATTGCATGATGACACTTCAAATTTCAACTGTCACTCACAAACAAGGACACTATGGATGGAAGAGCATTGATTTGGCATTGGATGCCATGGGCTTAATCATTCAGTGATTACCTAGCACCTATAAAATTTGTAACTAGTTTTGGAGACAAAACCATCCTAATGAAATGTTAATTATCCTTCATTCCCTAAAAATGCTTGTGTCCTTTGACTCGAGGGAATTTGAAATACTAGTCTTTTTTTTTTACTAGTGTGTTTTCCTAAAAATCCCAAAAATTAATAAAATTATCGAATTTGGGAAAGTTTGGGTGGTTTTGGAAACCTTTCTCTCGGTTACAATTGCTTCTTCCCAATGGAAATTGTCTCCTTTAACCATATTATCAAGGGAGATGAGCCACGAAGGGTGGATATTGCCTAAGTATTGTTATGCTGGAGTAATGACCATTCCCTATCCCTTTGCTATTTATGTTCTAAAACTATTACCCTAGTTAGCTTCAAACCCTTATACATTGTAGCTTTGCTTGGGATTGTTGGAGAAGAGAAACAAGAGACCTAAATCAAGGTTCTGTGAGGTGCCTAGAAGTTAAAGGTATATTTTTAACTTTCTACTATTTTGAATAAAGATTGGATATCTTCCCTTCCCTAACGACCGTGTTCATTATTATCTCAGACTTGTTTACATGTTAATGTTCATTTGATTAAAATGTTTATTTCTACGTTTTTATTTCAATTTCAACAATATTTTGTATCCAAATATGTTTGAGGATGGTATTATATTTGTTTTACATCTTCTTGGATTGAAGATCAGGAGCACATCTCAAGGATTCAAGGAAATCTAGGACCGACCTTTGTAAAATGGTGCATCCAATTCTTGTTCCTAAACCTTTTATATGTACCTGTTTCGGTCGTAATTGATAATAAAGGGTCTGATTTGTGTGCAACCAAGATTTAGATGTGCATCTTATTCAACATCAGTATGTTCGTGACATCTCCCTAGTCATAGGATAGAACTCTGCACAACACATGGTTTGTGAAATTGTTCTGAACAACTAGTTGATGTAGTTACCCTAAATTAACTATTTTTCATTATATATTAGTGTTATTAATGTGTATATTCATTTTATTTTTTTACCAAATATTGCTACAAATAGAAAGAATTTTGAATAATCTTCAATATCTCAATATTGATAAAATCTCTATTGTTAGTAAAATTATGAGATATTGTATCCTATAAATCATGTGCCATTTGCTTGTAGATATTTTGGAACTCTGAAAAGATATTTGCATTGCAATATAAGTCAACACATAAAATCCCTAAAATAACCAATTTTAAATCAACGATCTCTTCACCTTTCGTATTGCATTTGGAACAATATTTTTTTTTACTTAATTTTTTGAGAGAAAGTTATAATTTTAACTAGTTTAATTAGATTCTACATATAAAGTTCCAAAAATATATTTGAATGTCACTCTATTTTTTTTCGAGTGAGGAGCTATAGAAAGAAAGAAAGAAAAAATACTTCCACTTTTTAGCTAAAAAATGAGCTCTGAAACCAGCTATACTGAACCTTTCTATATAAAAGATAGAAACTATTAGCTTAAGAAAAAATAGACTTCATCCACATAAGAACATCAAGATAAAAAGAGAACCCTGGCCAAGGTAGGATACCACCATCAAATAATTTGTATGGAAAGAATCACTCCACAATCCATTCATGCTATAATGAAATATTGAACATATCTAAAGCAATGATAATATTGTTTATATATACTTTCATTGGTGTTCTTATGAAAACTATCAAGCAACATTATATTATTCCTTCTAACTATCTCATGGGCTTATCGATTATACACCAAAAACAAGTGAGCATATTGCATAACTATGGTGACATTACATTCGTTATTTCCTTTAGGTGACTCCCCACGTGCCCCATAATACTCTCCCTAGGTACATTAGATAATGCATTATCTAGGTTGAATAAATCCAATCATACACATTTGACGTGGAAGACAAAAAAAAATTGAATTTGCAAATGAAAAAAGAGGATTTATAAGAAAAAAAAATATGTTTGTAAGATCTCCATGATATATGTCCACGTTACCATTTCTTCTAATTTCTCAACTGTATACAAACTAGGTCAAAGCATTTAAAGTATTTTATTTGTTTCTAACTACAACCTTGGAAAAAATAGGTCAATTTGCAAAGTATTTTAGCAATAGCATATGGAGAGCTTAAGTATAGCTCATGAACAATGCTCTCATTATTTTGGTATCAAAGGGGTGTCAAAAGTTATTGCCAACATGTTCTCTACTTCTTAGAATGGAAAATTCTCCTAATTTAGGATGACACAATGGTGAGCGGAACATTGAGATCATAAATATTTTTAGATAGATACCAAGGTAGTTAGAAGGAGTGAAACAAACTATAAAGCAAGAGGAAATAGAAGAAAACTTCAAAGAAGAAAATATGAAACATGACCAATTGGCCAACAAATTTGAAATGCATTACAACATTGTCTTGATATTTTATGTGAGTTCCCCATTAATGGATAGATTTCCAAATGTGTCCATTATTTAGGCAAAGATTATGTTGTCAAAGGGGAGCCTGTGCAACTAATTGCAATGGCCATGCTAGGAAAGCAGAATATGCATAGAAAACAAGGCCCTCGAAGGGATGGTGTTTCAATGGAGGAGGCACACAAAGATCATAAATCCGATCATAAATAATCCATTCTATCTTATTGACATGTTTTTTGCTTCTAGAACAATATGTTAGATAGTGTAGTTATAGGCATAACAATAATCCTATAAAAAGTATTTTTTGGGAATTCCCAAAAAATGATTTTGATAAAAAATCACTGCACAAAAATATGTGAACTAAAAAAATCTAATAAGTTCTACATACAATAGGGTTTTTTTTTTTTTTAAATGGTAATATTTTGAAAAATATCTACAAAACAATTTCATATGTTTTTTTATTCTTTTGTACATCTATAAAAGCCAATTCTTAATATCCTTAAAAAAAATTGATAAAAAGACCTATCCATTCTTGTTAAACAAAGTCAAAATCTCATATTTGATATCCTTAAAAAAAAATTCAAAATTCTGAATGATATTACTAAGAAAAGATACTATAGTATATGTAATTTCATTTTATTTTATGTAATTTGAAAGATGAGAAAAATATATTTAAGTATTAATGATGGAACACTCCATAGAAAATTGTGACAAAAAGCTTAGAAATGGAACATTTTGCTAAGCGATATGGAAACATGACGAATTTAGAAAACAACTACCACAAAAAATGCTAAAGAACATATAATGGTGATCTTGACCACATTATAAACAATCTAAGAAGAAGTTAGATTCCAGGTTGAACTTTAACACAACCACCTACAATAAAAACTGAGCGGGTTCACATTACTTTAACCAATAAAATAATTTTTTATTAGGCTCAAAATTTGAAAACAGCTACAATTAACTTATATTTTATACTTTTATGTGTGAAGATTGTGAGGACATATGTGCTGTCTTATTCCATAAAACTAACCTTCTTGTTTCATCTCAAACCCATGTTTCGGTTCATCACTAAGGTCATGTGGTTAATGTGTGTAGGCACACCATTTCAATGAATGCGACAAACCCAATTGATACTTGCATATATATAAAGCCCGAAAGGCACTCCCTACATTCAAATGTATGTCTATTAAGTGGATTTGACTTGCAATGAATTTCAAGGAATGCAATGTATAGAACGGTTGGTTTGCAAAGTTGTGATGGCTCAACTATCACTTTGCAGAGTTTTGATGGAAAAATGTAATCATTTGTTGCAGCTGACGTGCTCAAAACTCATGGGAATGGATAGGATTGGAAAGAAATGGAATTTGATCACGATAACTCTTGGTCAGGACAGTATTATCTTCCTTGGTCTCCAGTTATGTCATTCTTTCATGAGCCCGCAGTGTCATGTAAGGAGCAGTCTCTCTTTATCTGCATGTCTTTTGCTTCTCTCTTGTTCTTATTCTTGTTTTCTTGCTATATGAAAACATATCTAATCTCCTGAATGAAAATTGTATGAATTTTATGGTTATAGATATTCATTTTTTTTTTTTTTTAAGTGATTATGAGAAAAATAATCCTTGCTATTTGATCATTCTATCGTTCCGTTTTCTTTGGAAATTTAGGTTATTAAAGGGAAGAAGCTCTTAAATAATGAAGATGATTTCGACAATTGGAAAGAAATGGAATTTTATCAGGATAACTCTTGGTCAGGACGGCCTTAGTCTCCAGTTATGTCATTGTTTCATGAGACCGCAGTCTCACGTAAGTAGCAGTCTCGCTCTTTATCATGTCTTTTGCTTCTCTCGTGTTCTTGTTTTCTTGTTGTATCATACATATTGCTTTCTTGTTGTATCATACATATTTCTTTCTTGAGTACGTGGGTATCCATATTGCCACCAGTTGAGGTGGTTTTTGTTGCAAGATGCAGCAAAATATTAATAAATAACATGATTGTGGTATTCATTTTTTTAATTTTTAAATCATAAATAACTATTGGTTTTCTTGATTGAACTTTTTGGAATAGGTCCAAGACACCCTACAGGATGAGTACACCTGAATTACTAGAATTGAAAATATAGTTACAAGAGATGTTGGAAAATAAATATATCATGCCAAGTGTGTCCCCATGGGGAGGAGCTATTCTATTTGTGAAAACAAAAGATGGAACACTCAAGTTATGTATTGAATACATGAAGTTCAACAAAGTCCTTGTGAAGAAAAAATATCCATTACCTTGAATTGATGACCTTTTTGATCAAATGAGTGGGGAAAAGGTATTTTCAAAGATTGACTTGAGGTCTGGTTACCATCATGTAAGAATAAAAGAGGAATATATTCATAATATGGCCTTTGGAACAAGGTATGGGATTTATGATTTTGTGTTGTTACCATTTGGTCTCACGAATGCACCAACTACATTCATGTGTCTCATGAATAGTGCTTTTAGCAAGTATTTGAACAAGTTTGTTCTTGTTTTTCTAGATGACATTCTTATATATTCTAAGAATGAAGAAGAGCATGAAGAAAATTTGAGAATGGCCGTGAAATGGCTAAGGAAGCATAAGTTGTATGCAAAACTTAGCAAATGTGACTTTTATAAAGATGAAATTCATTATTTCGGTCACATTAATTTAGAGGAAGGAATATCGATGGACCCTAACAATATTAAATCCATTATGAATTGGAAAACTCCAAGGAATTTGATAGATGTGAGATCCTTTATGGGACTTTCTAGTTACTACAGGAGGTTCATTGAAGGATTTTCCAAGGTTGCTAATCCAATTACTTCCTTGAAGAAGAAGGGAATGAAATTTGAGTAGACACCAAGATGTGAGGAAAGTTTCCAGCGGTTGAAGAATCTTCTCACGAGTGCACCAATGTTGAAAATTGCAGATCCAAAAAAAGACTTTGTGGTGTGTACTAATGCATGCAATCAAGGAATTGGAGGATATCTTATGCAAGAAAACCATGTGGTATGCTATGAGTCAAGAAATTTGAAGGAGCATGAGAATAACTATGCTAGCCATGACTTAGAACTTGCAGCCATAGTGCATGCTTTAAAGATGTGGCGGAACTACTTAATGGGCATAAAATTTGTGCTAAGGATAGACCATTGTGGTCTGAAATATTTGTTTGAGTAGCCAACATTAAATGTTAGGAAAGCTAGATGGCTGGAATTTTTGTGTGAATTTGATTTTAAGATCAAACACATAAAGGGGAAAGAAAATAAGGTGGCTAATGCACTTAGCATAAAAGTACATGAAATGCATGTGGCGTCCCTAAGTACCTGCCAATCAAATTTGAGGCAGCAGATTGTTAACTGTATTGTTGAAGACAAAATGTATGTGTAGATAAAGGACAAATTGCAACAAAAAGAACTTTGAAAAGAGTTATGAAGGGTATCATTTGGAAGTTGACTGAGTTCTTACTTATAAGAATAGAATTTATATTCCAAATGCGGCAGACTTGAGGAGGATTGTTATGGATGAAATCCATAAAGCTCCATATTTCAGTGACCCAGGATATAAAAAAATAATTGCTACAGCTAGAAAACAATATTTCTAGCCAGGGATGAAGAAGGACATTGTTGAGTACATTTCTAAGTGCATTAAATGTCAGCAGGTGAATGTTGGACACCAACACCTAATAGGTTTATTGCATTTATTGCCAATTCTAGAATGGAAAGGGGAGATAATTTCTATGGAGTTTATTATAGGTTTGCTGATGACAATAAAGCATCATGATTCCATCATGGTGGTGGTGGGAAAGTTAACAAAGGAAACACATTTTATAGCAGTTAATTCCACATATGAAAATGAGGTCATTGCAAATATTTTCATGAAGGAAATATTTAGATATCATGGATTTCCTAAGGAAATAATTTCTGATAGGGATACCAAGTTCACATCAAATTTTTGGAAATGTCCTTTTACAAATTTGTGTATGCAACTGAACTTTAGCACAACATGCCATCCTGAAACATATGGGAAAACAGAAAGGGTAAATCAGTTGCTTGAAGATATGATTCACATATATCTAATGGAAAAACCATCCAAGTGGGAGGATTATATACACCTAGGAAGTACACATCATTGGGCATGAGTCCATTTGAGGATTTGTATTGCCGAAAGTGCAAGACACCAGTGAATTGGGACAATCCAGTGAACATATTTGTACTTGGGCTAGAAATGCTTAATTAAATGGAACAAGAAGTTGCAAAGATTAGGCCGAATTTAAAAGTAGCGCAAGATAGACATAAAATCTATGCAGATAAGCATAGGGTGCATAGGGATTTCAATGTTGGGGATCATGTTTACCTTAGAGTGAGGCAAAGAAAGATTTCCTTGAAGCTTGGGAGTTGTGGAAATCTATCACCTAGATATCATGGGCCATTTGAAGTGCTTGAAAGAATATGGCTAGCTACATGTAGACTTGCATTACTTGCTAACACTAGAGCTCATAATGTTTTTCATGTTTCTTTCCTTATAAAATATGTACATGATCCTAACAATGTGATTCATTGGGATGTGATCTAGGTGGAAACCAAGGGAGAGTTACAAACTAATCCATTTTGCATCCTAGATAGGAAGCTAACATTACTCCGGAATCAAGCCATCGAATAGGTAAAGGCACCATGGAAGCACTACGATCATGATGAGGCTACATGGGAGATGTAGGATGCCATGAGAGTGGCATACCCATTTTTTTATCAATTTTGAAGAGCATTCAGGATAGTGCTAATTTAAGTGGGAGGGGAATGTAACACCCTAATTTTGACCCCGTCGCATTAAACATGTAAATGATGTAATATTGTTATAAAATCATGGTGAGGAGCTCAAGGCCAAGGCCCTACCATCGATTTATTGTTCTTGTATCAACAATTTAAAATATATGCACGTGGATTGCATGCTAGCATGGCAAAATGGAAAATATAAATATGATGTAAATATGTATTTTAATAAAAATACCCACAACTAGCTATGCAAGGCAACAAGAGTATGGGGGGACAATTTTTACAAGGAATAGGGAGGGAAATATTCTAACCCTTGAAGCAAATAATTTTGAGCCATGCATCAATGAGAAAATACATAAACCATCAACTACCCATGTTGACTTTTTCACGCAATTATTTAATTCTTCCATGAAGTGGTAAAAGTAGTTATTGTTTTGGGAAATGGAGAGTATGGTTGCCAAATGTTTGTTTATGGGAAAACCACCATTTTTTTAAAAATGTGTTTGGATTCCTGGGCAAGAAAAGAACCACGAATTTGCTCCCCAATCGATTATTCATCCATGATTTTTGTTCTCTCATGCAGTGCTTGCTTGCAAGGCATTTTCCTCCATGAAATTACTGGTTTTTCCTCCACTTTCTAGCTGGGAAATTCATTTTTGGGGGTTGCAGAATGACTAGGAGGAAGGTAAAATCATATTGTGGGTTCATAGAGGTCATTTTTTCCATTTGAATGCTTGTATGCCATTGGAAAAATCATTTTTGTTCCCCATTGTTCGATTTCCCCTTTCAAATTTTGTTTTGTTATGCCCAATGATTGTATGACTTTGTAAATGTTAAATTGAGTTCCAGCTGTTAGGAAATTACCTTGAGATTGTGATAGCTCATATATCTTGTTGATTTCCACTTAATATCCATGTGCCTTTCTATGCGTGGATTTGAATGAGAATTGGGATACATAGATCCCTTGTTTTGGATTGAAATGGTGTGTAAGCAACCAGGAGTAGACATGAATTCAGAATTGGCTTGATAAACCTAGAGAAAGGTGTAACCTCACAATAGATGATAGGGATTTGGATACTTTTGTATGCACACCCTCAATAGCACTATAAGGGAAGGTATGGCTTGAGGGATTATGGAGCAGTGAAGGGGATAATTCCCTGTGTTGGGCGTGTAGGTATTGTGGGTGCTAAGCTAGATAAATATTGTAGAGGTACTAATAGATATGTGGTTTAGCTCACTGGCTTATTGATTCCTTCCTTTATACTTCCTTGATATCCTAATAAACCTAGGTGTGGAATGGTTTGGATGAGATAAGGTATATACTTGTCTATGTGTGAGTTTATTGTTCTCTTTTCCTTGTGGAAATGATGCCCAGCTCGGGGGTGGCATATGTGTTGAGAGATTGATGAGAACAACAGGCCTATGGTTTGGTGGAACGTTGCACTTGCATACCCAAATGCTCGGGACAACGTCATTTAAAGATAAGTATTCTCTTGTATTTAATTATGCAATGTTTTAATTTGAGCATGCGAGAATTAAGCTTGTGTATCAATGTTGTGTGTGTGTGTTGATGGAGCTTACTTCCATTGTTTATCTGTATTATGAATCTGCATATGCACATGTTTCATTTGTTATGAATTTGTAAAATGATAATGGGGCTAGTTTTGAAATCCTGAATTTAGTTCATGTTCTATCTCTTATGTTAGATTGATGGATGGGGGACATGACAATTCTATGTTTCCTTGAATTCATATGTCTGCCATTCGTTGGTGTTAGTATGTTTCATCATGTACTTAGTTTTGCACCAAATCAAATCATTCCTTGATTGTTCCTCGTGTTGGCTGATGGAGGATTCCTTAATCCCTTCTTTCCAACAGGCCTCTTCCCATCGACTTCAACTCATCATTTCTCTAGGAATGAGGTTTAGAGTTTCTATAGTACCTTTGGGATTGTATGTATCAATGGAAATTTCCCTCGCTATCAAGTAGTGGGGATACATGAATGTATCCTACTCAATGAATTTGTGATGGCCCTTATTTGAAATTTATTAAAATGGTGAAATTTTCAATTTTTCGACTAGTTCAAACCTTAACTAGTATTGGTTTCTTGATATCCAAATGGCTCCAAATGCTCCCAACTTGTCACGAAAGTTATATGGATGGTATTAGGAAATTATTATGAGGTTCATGGATACTTTAGATTCTTGAAAATGATTCTGCAACTCTCCTTAGGATTCTGGCCAAGGTAGGGGATTTGACTAGCAATTTCTCTTAACTAGTATTGGTTTCTTGATCTCCAAATAGCTCCAAATGCCCCCAAATTGTTATAGAAGGTATATGGATGGTATTAGGACATTATTATGAGTTTCATGGATTCCTTAGAGTATTCAAAAGGCTTCTTCAACTCTCCTTTGAATTCTGTCCACTGTAGGGATTTTGATAGCAATTAAGGGTTGAATTCCCCATGGGGTAGATGCTGGAAATGGCTATCCAAATGCTATTGGACCCTCTCGAAATTATGAACAGAGGAAGGGGATATCTAGGGGAAATCAATATATTCTCATATGAATCACCATTCATTTTATTAAGTCTGCTACAACCCTCTTAAATCAAATACAAAAGACTAGTTTCAACATAGGGGGGAAATGATAGTAAATCTTCACAAATGGTTATGAAACTTAAGAATATTGCTCCAAATGCTTGTATAATGAATATTAAAATTCTTCAGCATATTATGTTAAAGTTTGAGCATTAATTCACAATACTCTAGGATCTTTACTAAGAGAATAACATGTACAGTATATCAATGCATAACAATCATAATAAGCATGACAAGCATCACAAGAATCAAAAGGATGAGAGACTAGAGACACAAAGTTTCCGTGGGGAAAACCCCAAGGCGAAAAACCCCACAACTTCCTCAGATATAGAGAAAGCAATGGCTCAACCAAAGTACAACCAAACTACACTAAGATAGTCTCCTAGTAGCAGATGATCCTCCTCCTCACTAGTGCGCCACTTTCTGAGTGAGAGAAGTATGAGTTTCTGAGTGATCAAATAGAGATCTCTCGATCTCTATTTATACTTAACTTGTTTTCCCAGTTACACTATGGGGCCGACTTGTCTAGCTAGGTACATCCACAATATAATATATATTTCAGGTCCGACCCCACACATGGTGGTCTAATAACCCATCGACAAGTACACACACTTGTGACACTTGTCAATACACATGACGACACTTCCTTATAGAGGAATAACACATCTCTTATAAGGGTACAATAAATATATATGAAGTACATAGATGAAATACATTCTGAAGTTACATATACATCAACACTCCCTCTTAACTAGGAAGGTATTTCTCGACACAGATTTGCTAGTACATGTCTTCTTCTCAGGATCATCGTCATCGATGCATCATCATCATTATCGTCACTGCTGCTACTATCTCAACCAATCTTTGAATCTACTCGTCATAGGAAGTTCTACAGAGCCAGTCCTTCTTCATACTGGATGTAATCCCACCACCTGCAGGTCTTCATCACTAGCCATACTGTGGAATCCTCAGGACTTATTACGTGCATCACAAAACCTGGCGGTAGCATCCCAGGCTATTACGAGCACACATCTCTACCTGTTGGATCTCCCAGGAGCACATTACATGTGACCCATCACAAAACCTAGTTGAAGCATCCTAGGCTATTACGAGCACACAACTCTACCAATCGGATCTCCCAGGATCACATTACATGTGATCTCACCACAAAACCTGGCTGAAGCATCTGAGGCCTTTTTCATCTTGTCCATATCTCCCGGGAGAAAATTACATGTGGTCCACCACAAAACTTGGCTGAAGCATCTGAGGCCTTTTTCATCCTGTCCAGATCTCCCAGGAGCAAATTACATGTGGTCATGGCAAAACCTGGTTGAAGCATCTGAGGCCTTTTTCATCCTGTCCAAATCTCCCAGGAGCAAGTTACATGCCATAGGAAAAAAACTCGCAAGAGAATCTCAGGATGTTACGTGTACACAACTCCGACCTGAAGATCTCCCAGGGCACAAATTACATGTCCTCCTAGAGCAATGTCTCGAAAGAGTATCCCAGGCTGTTACGGGTACACAACTTCAACTTATAGGATCTCCCAGACATGCTCATTGCACAACCTGATCCATGGCCACAAAGTATCGTCCTGATACTCACCATACATCATCCTGATGTACACATGATTATCATCACTGCATCGTCCTGATGCATGTCATCTGGAGAAGCTCGTCATCCATGATCATCCTGATCATACAATGCATCCACCTGATGCATACCAAGTATCTACCTGATACATATCACCATACACAGTGTATCCACCTGATACATAGATACATGATCCACACAATGTATCCATCAACATACATGATCTACCTGATCATACCTGATATATATCAACATACATGATCTACCTAATCACACAATGTATCCACCGGATATAAATACAGATACATGGTCCAAGCATCCAACATTATGCATATACAAAATACATATAAATGATCCAACTGATCATATCCAGCATCCAACATGATGCATACATACACAAATGATCCATACAGAGAAGAAACTAGAACATCATCCTGATGCTCATCATCCAGTGCTTACATCCACATCCATGTGAAGGATCCCCCTTCCACCATGCTAGGAATGGCTACAGCAAATGTCTCCATCACTTCTTCCTCAAAGTGTTGTCGATCTGAAGAACACCAAGCCTCTCTCTGAAGTACTCAAACTTCACTCTGGCTAGTGGCTTCGTCAACACATCTGCAATCTGCTCATCTGTCGCAACATACAGGAGCTTCACTGCTCCTCTCTACACCATATCCCTGATATAGTGATATTTGATCTCTATGTGTTTCGACCTGTCATGAAACACTGGGTTCTCAGACAGCTTCACACAACTCTGGTTATCACAGAAGATACCAGTAGCATCCAATGGGAGATCAAATAACTCAGACAGTAGCTTCCGAAGCCATACTGCCTCACAACTAGCTAAATAGGCTGCAACATACTCTGCCTCAATTGTACTCAGTGCTACGCAGGACTGCTTCCTGCTAAACCAAGAGATCACACCTGATCCCATATTGAAGCAGCACCCAGATGTGCTCTTCCTATCTGCAGCACTGCCTGCCCAATTTGAATCAACATAACCTTGCAGGTTAAACTTTTGATTCGCTTCATACTTGATCCCATAATCAACTGTACCCTCTAGGTACCTCAAAATATGCTTTATAGCAATCAGGTGAACACTCCTCGGATCTATCAAGAACTGACTCAGTGTGTTCACAGCAAAGCAAATATCTGGTCTCGTGTTCATCAGGTACATCAAGGACCCAATCATCTGACGATACATAGAGATATCAACTGGCTCAGATGAAGCATCACATAGAAGCTTCAGGTTCGATGCCATAGGTGTGGCCATGGCCTTGCAGTCCATCATCCCGAACCTCTTCAGGATCTCTACTGCATACTTCCCTTGTCCAAGGAAGATTCCATCTATACTCTGCCACACCTCAATGCCTAGAAAGTAGTGTATCATCCACAAGTTTTTCATCTCGAACTCAGCAGCAAGCTTCCGCTGCGTGTCGGAAATCAATCTATCATCTCTTGTTACAAACAAGTCATCCACATACAAAAGTAGTATCATTGGATTTCCTTCCTCAACCTTGTAGTAAAGGTTGGAACCTGCTTTACTCTTGGTAAAGCCCAAACTGGATAGAAAGTTGTCTATCCTACAAAGTTCTGCACATATATGACTCCCTGTCATGTGCCTCAGAACCAAGTGGTTGTTCCACATATATTTTTTCTTCAACTACACCATTCAAGAAAGTTGTCTTGAAATCCATCTGGTGTATCTTCCATTTCATCACTTTTATTCTTCTCTATGCTGCCATATACAACATGCTTGATCTTGTAGATCCTCTTGGAAGTCACTACAGACTCCCCTTCAGGTCTTGGTACTGCATCCCAAACATCATTCTTCATGATCGACAGATCATGGCATTCTTCCATTTCTGCATCCCAGATCCTGGGAACTTCAATATCTTCAATAGATATCTTTGTTGCTAGAACAAATGTTGTAGTCCTTCTTTTGTAGGTGAAGGTATACGGTCTTTCCTACAAGACAAGTTAAATTGCATGATTAGAAACATCTCATAGTTTCATAACAAAATCTTACACATAGGAATATATGTCATACAATCATGCAATTATTTTAGCCAATGCTTCAATACAACATTCATCTATATCCTGTAACTTTCTAGATGCCTTCCAATCTCTACCAGAACATTGTTTAAGAGTTTGCACTACTCCCAACATGTCAGCAAAGAGGTTTCATTCTAGATAAGTAGCAATGGAATGTTGTACAGTGCCATAGGCCTATTTATCCATCAAATGCATATTAGCAGTATATTGTTCATTAATGCAATCATTCTAATATGCATAATACACAACCTAAGTCTAGGAACATAAGTATATACAAAATTATTTAAATAATCAGATATACAAGAAATGACAATTCAAATACTTATCTTTGTTTGTTTGTTGGGTAGACTCCCTATGAATCTTTGCTTCCTTGTAGGAGCTGCTGGATTCCAACTTTGAAGTAGCTTCTTCTACTCCTTTTTGTTGTGGATTGTAAGGAGTGGTCAACTCCCTCTTAATCCCTGAATCACTGCATAACTTCTGGAAGTCTTCTGAAGTGAATTCTCCACCATTGTCGAATCTAATGGTCTTGATCTTCTTTTCAGTGTGGTTTTCTATCAAGGCTTTGAATTCCTTGAGTTTGCTGAATACTTCATCTTTGTTCTTCAAGAAATAAGTCCAAAGTCTTCCTAGAGAAATCATCAATGAAAGAACCATAGTGCACATACCCACTGAGATAACTGGATGACACCGAACTGCATACATCAAAGTGGATAATTTCCAAAATTCCTTATGCCTTGCTTTTACTGCTTGGAAATGCCTTCTTTATGTTCATTCCTTTTGCACATCCTTTGCAAACACCTTCATGCTTGGTATTGATTTCAGGAAGACCTGTACAGCTTTGCTTGCAATTGGTAGTGCTCTGTAGTGCACATGTGCAAGCCTTCGATGCCAAAGTTCATTTGGCTCCATGGAATCATGCACCATGGCATGTTCAAGTTGTCCCTTCACTTTATACAATCCTCCCTCTTACTCTCCAATCACCACTGCATCATCTATGGTTTTACCTTTTGGCCACATTAGGACTTGGCCATCCACAAATGCAACTCTCATACATTTTGCATCTAATGCGGATATGGAGAGTAGATTCTTCTTGAGCCCAAGTACATACAAAACATCTTTCTTCTTCAAAGACTTCCCAGAGTCTAGATTGTAGGAGGCCTCACCACTTCCTTTGATACGGTATTGGTAGTCATCCCCAAGTTTCACCTTATGGGGTGACTCATGTTCAGATAGGTTAGCAAAGGATTCTTTAAACCCAGTCATGTGTTTGGAAGCCCCACTGTCAATTAACCAATCATTACAACCATGGGAGATAGTACATGTGATAGCAGAGATTAGAACATACTCTTCTTCGCTTGATGAGTTATCATCATCACTTTCTGCTCTAGCCTTCTTCTTGGGAGGTTCATCATCCTCGGCAGCATGAGCATGAAACCTTCTTTTGATGCCCTTCTTCTTCTTGTTGAAGTTGTTGTTGTCCTTCTTGTTCTTGGGACAATTTATGGCAATATGTCCTTTTTCATTACAGGTGAAGCATATTCTTCTTTCTTTATAGTGATGTGAAGATTTCTTGGAGTGAGATGGCTCTCTCTTGAACTTCCCTTTCTTGGTGTGAGCTGTGAGAGCTTGATCTTCATTCCCCATCTTTTCTTCTCGTGCCACAATCCTTGCTTATTCTTGTGAGCATTCTTCCCATAGTTTGCTGAAGGATACCAACTTCTTTCTTGCACAGATTCCTTGAATAAAGGAGTCCCATGACCTAGGTAGGCCATTCATAGTGGTCATGACAACTTCACCATTCTCCACCATTTCATCCACTGCTACTATTTGTTCCTTGATCTGGGAAACCCTAGAAAAATAAGATTGAATGGATTCTCCATTCTGAAGTTTTACCCCTTTCAATTGGTTTCGCACAGTCATCTTCCGATTT
Organism: Larix kaempferi; assembly: GCA_027924585.1. NCBI lineage: Eukaryota > Viridiplantae > Streptophyta > Pinopsida > Pinales > Pinaceae > Larix > Larix kaempferi. Next base: position 2,416,395 of record BSBM01001180.1, read on the forward strand.
ATGTTCTTCCCTTCAAATAGCTTGGATAGAGAATCAAACATCTCTTTGGGTGTCTTCAGAGATGACACATAGGGGATGAGATGGTCTTTGATAGAATCAGCAATGATTCTCTTTGCCTTGACCAAGTTCTTCTTATGCAAAATCTTAGCCTCTTCATCCTCTGGGATAGGGATGTCTTCTTTTACATATGAGTCCAACTCATTCTCTTCCAGGATTAACCCAATCCTATACTTCCAGGCTCGGAAGTTATCATCCCCTTCAAGATTATCCTCAAGCTTGGTGTGGTGAGACATCTTAAAGAGTACTTCAAATCGAAATAGAAAAGATTTAGGTCTTACCACTTGACTTGTTGAAAACTAGATCTGGTCCCGGATTAGGGTTTGTCAGAGAAACCCTAAAAATTCAAAATGTGAATTTCAACTTTCTGAAAGGATAGAAAGACGCGCCTTGATGAGCTAATCAGCCTGGTGTATTAAGAATTTGAGATCTACAAAGCTACACCCTTCATAAATTCCTTTTTGTCTTCCTGGGATCACTAAGGAGGACCCTGAATTAGGGTTTGAGTTTCCTAGAGATCTACTCAGCCACAAATCTCGATCCAAAGCTCTAAACTTCGAGTTTTGCAAGGAGCTTCCAGCTATGTCTTCAGATTCCAGAAATTCCTATTTTTTTGGAAACCCTAATTTTTAGGGCCAAATCTGAAAATGCTCAGAATTGAATTCTGACTGGACAGATAGATTCTCCTTGATGAGTAGAGTAAATCTACTATACTACTTTTCCAAAATCTGTGGAGAGAAACCCAATAAACAAGAAACCCTTGGTTTCCGTCACTGCACAATGTCTTCTTCTCAGGTTAGCTCTGATACCATGTTAAATTTTGAGCATTAATTCACAATACTCTAGGATCTTTACTGAGAGAATAACATGTACAATATATCAATGCATAATAATCATAATAATCATGACAAGCATCACAAGAATCAAAAGCATGAGAGACAAGAGACACAGAGTTTCCGTAGGGAAAACCCTAAGGTGAAAAACCCCACAACTTCCTCAGAGATAGAGAGAGAAATGGCTCAACCAAAGTACAACCAAAATACACTAAGATAGTCTCCTAGTAGCAGATGATACTCCTCCTCACTAGTGCGCCACTTTCTGAGTGAGAGAAGTATGAGTTTTCAAGTGATCAAATAGAGATCTCCCGATCTCTATTTATACTTAACCTGTTTTCCCAGTTACACTATGGGACCGACTTGTCTAGCTAGGTACATCCACAATATAATATATATTTCAGGGCCGACCCCACACATGGAAGTCTAATAACCCGTCGGCAAGTACACACACTTGCGACACTTGTCAATACACATGATGACACTTCCTTATAGAGGAATAACACAACTCTTATAAGGGTACAATAAATATATATGAAGTACATAGATGAAATACATTCCGAAGTTACATATACATCAACATATTAATGGAACTCCATACAACATTAATACATCAAACATTGACTTAACCATTCGAATTTGATACCACTTCAAGTGCAAATAACAAGGTATTGGGGAAATGACACCATTTGTTCATGGTTTAGCATTTTTACGTCAAATCTATTTGAGTTTCGACCTGAAAGTATTCCGAGAAGTAGAAATAGAGTATATATATCAGATTACAAATATATGGGGCCTCAAGAGCTATCCGAAAGAGTTCATCACCTCAACAAGTGCACCTCTCCTCAAGGAGCAAGAATATGCCAAGAAATAGAAGAATAGTTGTAAAAGCAAGCTGACATTTCATATATGTCAGATGTCAGCATTCAGGTCTTATTTTTTTCATAGGTGTCATAGCATCTTCATCATTGTTGTCATAGAGCTAGGGAATCTAGTCCAAGTGTCCCACTAGCTCCAAAATGCCTCTTCCTCTTCCATAGGAGTTACTCTTCCACTCCAATTCGACCTTAATTGAGTCATGACAAGTATATTGACCTTCCAACTCATCCCAAGAACATTGGGCTTACCATGGATTCAAAATTACAAGAGGAGGATGCCATGTGGCATAGAAAATCTAGCTTGTGTGGGTCCCACATCCTCCATGTGTCTTCATGATCAATTTCCACTTTGATTTTCCCTTATATTTATTTATTTATCTCCTTTATTAAATATTTATGCCATTCTAATGTCCAAACATCATTTATTAGCCCCCTTATTTCAAATCCCAAAGTTTCCACCCCCAACCTAGGGAAGTAGTAATTTTCCTCCATGATAGTTCGTTTGGATGGGTATATTACAAACTTTGAATTGGGAATTTCTCTTAATGTGACTCACCTTGTCCATTTGGATCTAATTTCACATTATTACAAACTTGGACTTCATTCTTGGCAGTTATTTGACCCTTAGCATCAATCTGACAAACTATCATGAGTATACCCAAGGGATTTAGGCCATTTGACCCAATGCAAAATTTTGGGACATGAAAAATCCTCCCTTACCATTATTGCTTGTCCTCAAGCAATTTCAACACATGTATTTGGAAGAACCTGCTTTCTTTAAAAAAAAATTCTTCCCAAAACTTCTCTTATGGAACCTTGAGTAGAGCAACCCATGCACTACAATTGTGTGTTTCCAAAAGCAAGGAAATGTGGATTTTCTTTTTCATTTTGATATCCCCAGTAACATCACCACTAAACAAAAAAATGTTAATTAAATCCATCAAAACCACTTTTGCACAATTACTCTTTACCTCTTTCATATTTTGGAAATCCTTTCTGATACCACTGAATAATTCTTTGAAGTTTCCATTGAGTTTCCCAACATTGAGTCTTCGAGATTCCATGAAGATTTTAGAGAGGAACCACCAAGCTTGTTGTTGCACTACTCTAATTAAAATCACTTTATTAAGTGGGGAATCCATCTCCCATACTGCTTGTTTCCCCAAAAAATTGAAACCAATCAGACTAAAAATTATCCCAGGGTCCCATTGCTTGTGTTGCAATCCAACAATTAGGAGTGCTCTCCAACCCATACCATTAGGAAAGAAAATTCCTGGATCCCATTTCCTTGTATGCATTCTTCCAAACATCATGAGTACAAAATATATATCATCAAAGTACATAACAACATAATAAAAATGTGCATCAAGGAGGTGCCTCATCAAAGAATCATGAAAGTGCTTATACCTCCCAGTAAGTAGACCACCATTTTCCAAGTGCACACAAGCTTCAAGTGACCCATCATATCTGATCCAATGACATAGGTGAGGATCCCATGTCCTATAATTCTACTCCAAAAGGATGTAAGATGCATCAAAATAATCAGCCATGTGTTCTTTCAACCAAGAAATGAATGAAGAACCTCCACTAAAATCTTAACCAAGTAGGGAGCAAATAAAACAATAATCCTTCAAGGGGCCCACATAAGTAGAATTTGTGTATCATCACGAGATAACAAATTATGTCGCTTCCAATAAGAATTTTATCCAATCATATATATTTTCACCCAAGTAGTGGATGAATTTCCTCCAATATCAATTGAACTAAGCAAGGAGCAAGGGAAATCATGAGTCTTTAAGTGACTCAAGTGAGCATCATAAGTGCATCCATATAGATGTGTTTCATCATAAGGTAACAAGGAATGCTGCTGAAAATGTAAATAAGAAATGGCTCTACTAATGCCATCATATAAAGGAGAGATAGGAGTTTCATACTCCTCATGTGGCACCATAAAAAATAAACGTTTCACCCATACTTCATTAGGATGAATGCTGCAAAATATGGAAGTGTAGGATGTAGGAGAATGATCCAACTCACCCAAATGATTAGAGAGTGCAGAAGTGTCCTCATGTGAATGCTCCATAATGGTAGTATCGTGCACCTCCCTCAAAATTGCAAAAATTTCCTCATAGGTTGGTTCCAAGGTAGTGGAATCAACTTCTTCAAAAATGTCTAACCATTTCCAAGAGGAAACTCAAGTTCCTCTTCGACCACATCAAGTGCTTGGATTTCATCAATATCATATTCAAACACATCAAGCAAAAGCAAATTTCCATGTTTCTCATGATATACCATGTCATGAGAATCCTCCATGCAATCTACCATATGACAATTTGAAACATAGAAGGAAGAACAAGTATTTTGCAACCTTTCAAGAAGTTGCTCATTTTGAATTTTGAGTTTATGAATATCCTCATTATTCTTCAAGTATGCATCATGTAACAATTCATTAAACTCAACCATATTTTTCCTATCAAAAAGAAAAGACATGAAATTACCTTTGATGTTGCACATTGCTCTTTGAATCTTCTCCATGTATTCAAGGAAGGATGGATCCTTCAATGAGGAAACTTTCCAACAAGAATTTGACACTAATTCTTGAGTGTCATGGAGCATGCTAATGGTCTCTTGGATCTTATTTTCATTCATCTTTAATGATCCTTAAAGAAAAAGAGGCTCTTGTAGAGGGACCTCGTCTTCTTCTTCCTGCTTACTTGGACCAACTTCATGAAGCTCAAGTGGTGATGGGAAAGTTGATTTTGTTTCTTCTTCAACTACTACAAGGTCTTCATTTTCATGATTTATGGAATTTTTTCTTGCAGCAACACTTTCAAAAGTGATCTCTATGTCAGCAACATAGAGGTGTGAGCACCCATCAGTAGGTACTCCTTCATAGTTCAAGCATCCATCAGTAGATTCTCTTTGATTCATGTCCAAGGTAGAATGTGTCTCGAAATGATCTTCAATATTTTCAATAGAAACTTCTTCATGCTCATGTGATGTCTCTTCATCTTTTTCAGAGTCACTTGGGAGTGACTTTCGATCCTCTTCATGTACTGCTTCTTCTACTTCACCTATTTCAGAACTAGGTGGTTCATGGGTCTCCTTCTTTTGCTCCTTCAAGAAATATGATGCATTTTTCCCCTTGGTTTCCTTAATATCAATACATTTGGAATCTCTTTTGAATAAATCCCAAAAAATCTCATCAAGTGGGAAATATATGCATTCCCTAAAGGTTTAGATATTTCACTACTCGTTTCACCCACACACATATGATTTTCTCTCCAAGGTCTTTTACAATAATGGCATAAACCTTTCTTCACTAACTCTACATCTTCATTTTTGGGCCTATTTGCAAACACCCAATCTGAAAAGTCTTTGAAAGGAGGGTCCTTTTTTGTATTTCCCTTATACCAATCAAGATATGTCTGATATTGTTGGGGCAAGGTTTTACATGTTGCTCTCAATCTTTGTAGTCCATTCATGGGATTATCCTTCGACAGTGTGACACACTCATATTAATCAGATTCAAAGTCATAATAGTAACCCTCATTCCTTATGAAATTTCAATAATTGATGCATGATGGAACCTCTTCCTCAAACCATTCACATTCTACTTCATATTACTCACAATCATCTTCATACTGCTCATAAGCCTTGTACTCATAGGAGTCATCATAATAGTAAGACATGGATGCAAATTATTCTTCAATGTATGATATTAATTCACAGGTGCAAGGACCATGCTCTGATACCCCTTTAATGTCCCTTACTTGAAATTTATTAAAATGGTGAAATTTTCAATTTTTCCACTAGTTCGACCCTTGACTAGTATTGGTTTCTTGATCTCCAAATGGTTCCAAATGCTCCAAACTTGTCACAAAAGGTATATGGATGGTATTAGAAAATTATTATGAGGTTCATGGATTATTTATAGTCTTCATAAGGCTTTTTCAACTCTCCTTAGGATTCTGGCCAAGGTAGGGGATTTGACTAGCAATTTCTCTTAACTAGTATTTGTTTCTTGATCTCCAAATAGATCCAAATGCTCACAAATTGTTACAGAAGATATATGGATGGTATTATGACATGATTATGAGTTTCATGGATCCCTTATATTATTCAAAAGGATATTTCAAATCTCCTTTGAATTCTGTCTACTATAGGGAATTTGACTATCAATTAGGGGTTCAATTCCCCATGGGGTAGATGCTGGAAATGGCTCTCCAAATGCTATTGGATCCTCTCTAAATTCTGAATAGAGGAAGGGTATATCTAGGGGACATCAATATAGTCTCATATGAATCACCATTCAGTTTATTAAGTCTGCTACAACCCTATTAAATCAGATACAAAAGACTAGTTTCGAGAAAGGGGGGGAAATGATAGTAAATCTTCACAAATGGTTATGAAAATTAAGAATATTGCTCCAAATTCTTGTATAATGAATATGAAAATTATTCATCATATTAATTTAACTCCATACAAAATTAATACATCAAACATTGACTGAACCATTCGAATTTGATGCCACTTCAAGTGCAAATAACAAGGCATTGGGGAAATGACACCATTTGTTCATGGTTTAGCATTTTTACATCAAATATCTTTGAGTTTCGACCTGAAAGTATTATGAGTAGTATAAATAGAGTATATATATCATATTACAAATATATGGGGCCTCAAGAGCTATCCCAAAAATTTCATCACCTCAATAAGTGCGCCTCTCCTCAGGGAGCAAGAATATGCCAAGAAATAGAAGAATGGTTGTAGAAGCAATCTTAAAGAGATGTGACCATGAGCTGCCCTGTAGCTTCAAACTATAAAAAAATAATCCATTAAATATCCAAATGAAAGTTTTGAATGTCCTCTCCAATTTCCAATTAGGATGGCAATCTTTCACCCTCGAAATTGGTGCTAAGGCAAGTAGAGTAACACTCCACTAGCTCTCCTCTCCAAATGCAAAATGTAAAATGATCAAAAGCCACTATACTTCTTTGTTATTGTCTTTTATAAAATTCTAAGTTCCTCCATGGGTCTAATTCCTTCCAATAGATTCATTTCAACTCAAGTTGGGAAGAGATTCCAATGTGTGCCACTTGTCCCTCCAATTCTAGCCTCCTCCTCCACCAAATTCGAATAGGTGTCTCTTTGGCTTCCCTAACTCCCTTGAGCACCCTATTGGAGGCTATTTTTAGCCCTGACATGTCATATATGCCATATTTCAACATTCAAGTCTGATTTGTGTCATAGGTGTCATAGCATCTTCATCATTGTTTTCATAGAGCTAGGGAATCTAGTCCAAGTGTCCCACTAGCTCCAAAATGCCTCTTCCTCTTCCATGGGAGTTACTATTCCACTCCAATTCGACCTTAATTGAGTCATGCCAAGTATATTGACCTTACAACTCATCCCAAGAATGTTGGGCTTCCTATGGATTCGAAATTACAAGAGGAGGATGTCATGTGGCATAGAAAATCTAGCTTGTGTGGGTCGCACATCCTCCATGTGTATTCATGATCAAATGCCACTTTGATTTTCCCTTGTATTTATTTATTTATCTCCTTTATTAAATATTTATGCCATTCTAATTTCCAAACATCATTTATTATCCCCCTTATTTCAAATCCCAAAGCTTCCACCCCCAACCTAGGGAGCTAGTAATTTTCCTCCATGACAGTTCATTTGGATGGGTATATTACAAACTTTGAATTGGGAATTTCTCTTAATGTGACTCACCTTATCCATTTGGATCTAATTTCACATTATTACTAACTTGGACTTCATTCTTGGCAGTTATTTGACCATTAGCATCAATTTGACAAACTATCATGAGTATGGCCAAGGGGTTAGACCATTGTGACCCAATGCAAAATTTTGGGACATGACAAAATTCTTCAGGGGTTTGATTTCAACAACATCTATTCACACCTGTTATAATGTACTATGTACCTTTGGGCCCATTTTCATTATCAGTGGATTCCCTTGCATTTGTTAATGGTTTACATCATTGACTGGTAATTAAATTGTTTCCTCGATGTTCAAAATCGGGTCATTTACTTGCATGGTTAGGATTCATACCTTTAGGTGGTTTGAATTGAAGACCTTGGGATACTAGTAGCATCCTCACTTTTTTTATTGCCTGATTAGTTGTGCAAGATTATGCCACACTTTATTTTGGAACCTGACGAGACATAGATCAACTTTGTTCTATCGTGCCTATGATATCTAGTTTGACGTAGGCCACCTTGTATCTCTTGTGGCTATGATCAATTGATGGGCATGGATCCACTTTGTTCATTCATGGCCATGATCCATTTATATCTCATGGATTCACTTTGTGTTTTCATGGCCATGATATTTACATCAGTTATACATATGTATTGGATCTTCATTGTATTTTTTTGGAGGTCATGTTCTATCATTTTGAACATGGATGTATATCCTAGGGATAAGATTGTCTGAAATCCATTTTATGTTTCAGGTACTTTGATGAGAATAAGATTTTTGGGTTCTCCAATTTTCTTGACTCCACATCCCAATTTATTTATAATGTATTTTGGCCACCATGTTCCCTTCTGACCTCATATGTTAGGGGTCATTAGTTATAGCCCAAATTGGCACTTCTCTGTCCTTGATGACAATTACATGATGGCACTTCAAATGTCAACTGTCACTCGCAAATAAGAACACTATGGATGGAAGAGCATTGATTTGGCAGTGGATGCCATGGGCTTAATCATTTAGTGATTACCTAGAACCTATAAAATTTGTAACTAATTTTGGAGACAAAACCCTCCTAATGAAATGTTAATTAGCCTTCATTCCCTAAAAATGCTTGTGTCCTTCGACTCAAGGGAATTTGAAATGCTAGTCTCTTTTTTTTTCACTAGCTTGTTTTCCTAAAAATCCCAAAAATTAATAAAATTATCGAATTTGGAGAAGTTTGGGTGGTTTTGGAAACCCCCCTCTCGGTTACAACTGCTTCTTCCCAATGGAAATTGTATCCTTTAACCATATAATCAAGGGAGATGAGTCATGAAGGGGGGATTTTGCCTAAGTATTGTTATGCTGGAGTGATGACCATTCCCTATCCCTTTTCTATTTATGTTCTAAAACTGTTACCCTAGTTAGTTTCAAACCCTTATACATTGTAGCTTTGCATGGGATTGTTGGAGAAGAGAAACGAGAGACCTAGATCAAGGTTCTGTGAGGTGCCTAGAAGTTAAAGGTATAATTTTAACTTTCTACTATTTTGAATAAAGATTGGATATCTTCCCTTCCCTAACGATTGTGTTCATTATTATCTCAGACTTGGTTACATGTTAATGTTGATTTGATTAAAATGTTTATTTCTATGTTTTTATTTCAATTTCAACAATATTTTGTATCCAAATATGTTTGAGGAGGGTATTATATTTGTTTTACATCTTCTTGGATTGAAGATCAGGAGCAAATCTCAAGGATTCAAGGAAATCTAGGACCGACCTTTGTAAAATGGTGCATCCAATTCTTGTTCCTAAACCTTTTATATGTACTTGTTTCGGACGTAATTGATAATAAAGGGTTTGATTTGTGTGCAACCAAGATTTAGATGTCCATCTTATTCAACATGAGTATGTTCGTGACATCTCCCCATTCATAGGATAGAACTCTGCACAACACATGGTTTGTGAAATTGTTCCGAACAACTAGTTGATGTAGTTACCGTAACTTAACAATTTTTCATTATATATTAGTGTTATTAGTGCATATATGCATTTTTATTTTTTTTACCAAATATTGCTACAAATAGAAAGAACTTTGAATAATCTCCAATATCTCAATATTGATAAAAATATCTATTGTTAGTAAAATTATGAGATATTGTATCCTCTAAATCTTGTGCCATTCGCTTGTAGATATTTTGGAACTCTCAAAACAGATTTGTATTGCAATATAAACCAACACATAAAATCCCTAAAATAACCAATTTTAAATCAATGATCTCTTCACCTTTTGTATTGCATTTGGAACAATATTTTTTTTTTACTTAATTTTTTGAGAGAAAGTTATAATTTTAACTAGTTTAATTAGATTCTACATATAAAGTTCCAAAAATATATTTGAATGTCACTCTATTATTTTTTTGAGTGAGAAGCTATAGAAAGAAAGAAAAAAAAAAACTTCCACTTTTTTGCTAAAAAATGAGCTATGATACCATCTCTAGTTAACCTTTCTATATAAAAGCTAGAAACTATTAGCTTAAGAAAATATAGACTTCATCCACATAAGAACATCGAGATACAAAGAGAACCCTGATCAAGGTAGGATACCACCATCAAATAATTTGTATGGAAAGAATCACTCCACAATCCATTCATGCTATAATCAAATATTGAACATATCTAAAGCAATGATAATATTGTTTATATATACTTTCATTGGTGTTCTTATGACAACCATCAAGCATCATTATATTATTCCTTCTAACTATCTCATGGGCTTATCGATTATTCACCAAAAACAAGTGAGCATATTGCATAACTATGGTGACATTACATTCTTTATTTCCTTTAGGTGAGTACATTACATAATGCATTATCTAGGTTCAATAAATCCAATCATACACATTTGACGTGGAAGACAAAAACAAATTGAATTTGCAAATGAACAAAGAGGATTTATAAGAAAAAAATATGTTTGTAAGATCTCCATGATATATGTCCACATTACCATTTCTTCTAATTTCTCAACTATATACAAACTAGGTCAAAGCATTTAAAGTAGTTTATTTGTTTCTAACTACAACCTTGGAAAAAAGAGATCAATTTGCAAAGTATTTTAGTAATAGCATATGGAGAGCTTAAGGATAGCTCGAGAACAATGCTCTCATTATTTTGGTATCAAAGGGGTGTCAAAAGCTAATGCCAACATGTTGTCTAGTTCTTAGAATGGAAAATTCTCTTAATTTAGGATGACACAATGGTGAGCAGAACATTGAGATCATAAATATTTTTAGACTGGTACCAAGCTAAGAAGGAGTGAAACAAACTATAAAGCAAGAGGCAATAGAAGACGAGTTCAAAGAAGAAAATATGAAACATGACCAATTGGCCAACAAATCTGAAATGCATTACAACATTGTCTTCATATTTTCTGTGAGTTTCCCATTAATGTATAGATTTCCAAATGTGTCCATTATTTAGTAAAATATTATGTTGTCAAAGAGGAGCCTATGCAACTAACTGCAATGGCCATGCTAGGAAAGCAGAATATGCATAGAAAACAAGGCCCTCGAAGGGATGGTGTTTCAATGGAGGAGGCACACAATGGTCATAAATTTGATCATAAATAATCCATTCTATCTTATTCACATGTTTTTGTTTCTAGAACAATATGTTAGATAGTGTAGTTGTAGGCATAACAATAATCCTATAAGAAGTATTTTATGGGAATTCCCCAAAAACGCTTTTGATAAAAATCATTGCAAAAATATATATATGAACTAAAAAAATCTGATAAGTTCTACATACAATAGGGTGTTTTTGGAAAAGGTAATATTTTGAAAAATATCAACCAAATAATTTCATATGTTTTTTTATTCTTTTGTACATCTATACTGTTCCTTTTTTTAATATAAAAACATCTACCTTTTAATATTAAAAATGATCACTTCTCCTTAAACAAAGTCGAAAGCCAATTCTTAATATCCTTAAAAAAAATTGATAAAAAGAACTATCCATTTTGGTTAAACAAAGTCAAAATCTCACCTTTGATATCCTTAAAAAAAAATTCAAAATTCTGAATGATATTGCTAAGAAGAGATACTATAGTATATGTAATTTGAAAGACAAAAAAAATATATTTAAGTATTAATAATAAGCTAGCTAGCAACCATGTAAAAGACGTGAAACAGTCCATAGAAAATTGTGACGAAAAGCTTAGAAATGAAACATTTTGCTAAGCTATATGAAAACACGACGAATTTAGGAAACAACTACCTCAAAAAATGCTAAAGAAAATATAATAGTGAGCTTGACCACATTATAAACAATCTAAGAAGAAGTTGGATTCCAAATTGAACTTTAACACAGCCACCTACAATAAAAACTCAGCAGGTCCATATTACTTTAACAAATAAAATAATTTTTTATTAAGCTCAAAATTCGAAAACAGCTACAGTTAGCTGATATTTTATACGTTTATGTGTGAAGATTGAGGACATAGCTGATATTTTATACGTTTATGTGTGAAGATTGAGGACATATGTGCTGTCTTATTCCGAGCTTGCCATTTTCGTGACCACCATAAAACTAACCTTCTTGTTTCATCTCAAACACATGCTTTCGGTTCAGCAGTAAGGTCATGCGATTAATGTGTGTAGGCACACCATTTCAAATGAACGCGACAAACCCAAGTGATACTTGCATATATATAGCGCCCGAATGGCACTCCTTACATTCAAATGTATGTCTATTAAGTGGATCTGCCTTGCAATGAATTTCAAGGAATGCAATGTATAGAAAACGGTTGGTTTGCAAAGTAGTTGTGATGGCTCAACTTTAAGTTTGCAGAGTTTTGATGACAAAATGTAATCGTTTGTTGTAACTGTCATGCTCAAAACTCATGGGAATGGGTAGGATTGGAAAGAAATGGAATTTGATGAGCCCTCAGTCTCACGTAAGTACAAAGGCAAAAAACCATTACTATTGTCTTTTATTGATCCGGTGGAAGCTCTAGACAACTGAGCCCAACGAAAAAGAAAAAGAATAATGGCAGACAACCGCAGAAGGATGGAGAATTCTTCAACGAGTTTGCTGCCACCACCCAATTCTGGATTTGGTCACAAAAGGCCACAACATGGACGCAATCATAGTCACAACATCGAGAAAATTGATCATGTGTGTAATATTTTTGACTTTTTAAATATAAAATTGTATATATCAGTTATGTCATTATTAAATAATATTTTATTATTTTTAATTCTTTTAAATGGTTTATGATTAAACTATTATTATTTTAAAATTTTTATTTATTTTTAAGCAGTAAGGCGTTTTATTTCAACTTTGGGGTGGGGTGGGCGTTGCAGATTTTCCAATTTGGGGTGGGGTGGGCCTATTCTTGTAACGGATGGCAGATTGAAACGTTTGGGTATCTGTAACCGTTTCGCATCTCTCCAGCCACGTTATCAAACCATTAATATTCCCTCATTTCGTTAACAAACCTATCAAGCAACCGCACAACAGTTGTTTGTTTAAATGTTGAGGTTCCAGGGAGAATTTCTTCTGTAACTGGATTTGCACAGAATGGTAACTATTTGAGGTTGCTACATGAAGACTTTCTTCAGCTCATCAAAGGAGAATTTCTTGTGGAAGTTGCTACCCAAAGTTTGTTCTTTTCCTTCAATATCCACGCTATTATATTATGAGAAGGTATTATTTTCATCCATTTATGGGTCTACGCAATTTACATCTCGCAGAGCTCAGACCGCTCATATCATTTTTTTTGTTTTTCGCTCTCTGGTCAGCAAAAATAATGGAAGTGGCATCGAAGTTCGGTAGGAAACTCCACCTCTTTTATCAAATAAATGCGTATATAATTCACCCAGTGCTTCACCTGGGACATTATAGTTCAGTTTTTTGTAAAACCAATTTGTGCGAGCATTCTGATCCATTCTTTTAGTATAACGGACATTTTATAATCTCATGGTGGTTGAAGAATTATATTGATTTTTTAGTTCCGAGTATTGCTTGCAAGGTGATTTTATTGGTTGTGTTGATTTTGATTGTTGAATGTTGTTCATGATATTTTTGTTATCCTATGTTTGGATTTCTTGTTGTTATACTGTGGGTTTTGGTCTAGGAAATTTGTTCCTGTTTTGGTTTCGATTGCAGAACTTTAAATTTACATTTCTTGACATATATCAATGCGGCAGGCTGGGTAGCTTAATTAGGATTATATCCATGTGTGAGAAGTTTGGGTTGCTTAAGGATCCATATTCACTTGGGTAGCTTAAGGATATTACGACAGGGAAGTCTTGTGGATGAGCTTCTGTAGATTCATGAAAGGGCGACTTTGTAGACATCCAACATAGGGGTGAGGACACTACACTACACAGTTAGTGGGTGGTAGATAGAATCCCGAGGTCAGAGTGGAGAGGTTAATCGGAGCTGATAAGGTCCATTTTCTCCAGAAAGTAATTTACTACGGGCACCATGTGCTGAAGAAGATTCACCATGAAGAAATTGAGGAACCCAAGGTGGAAGCTAGGATTCAAACTAAACCAGTACAAGAACTGGAGATTCCAAAGTATGTTCTCCCTTGTTATTGGTGTCAGATATGTGACAAATGCAAAACATGTTTGGTCAATCTTCACCGACACTGTGAAGATTGTAATGATTATCATCTTTGTTTTACATGTTGTCGAAAGTTTATACTTAAGTATAATATTAGAATCCTTAAAAATACCCTTCCAGTTTGTAATGTTACTCTCAAAACTTTCGACAACATGTAAGACAAAGATCATAATCATTACAATCATCACGGTGTCTGTGAAGATTGACCAAAAATGTTTTGCATTTGTCACATATCTGACGCCAATAACGAGGGAGAACATACTTTGGAATCTCCAGTTCTTGTACTGGTTTAGTTTGAATCCTAGCTGCCTCGACCTTGAGTTCCTCAATTTCTTCATAGTGAATCTTCTTCAGCACATGGTGCCCGTAGTAAATTACTTTCCGGAGAAAATGGACCTTATCAGCTCCGATTAATCTCTCCACTTTGACCTCGGGAGTTTTTTGTAGACATGCCACAGTTAGTGCGTGGTAGATAGAATTTCGACCAACAATGGCATGCATACCAGCCAGTGGGGATCTGCAGATCCGCTAGAAGAACTTTTGTAGATTACCATCTGTAATGATGAGAAACCAGACAAACCCCACAGTAAGCGTAAGGGTATATTAGAGGCAGAACAGATATGACGGTATTTGATAGTTTCTTGACTCTTTGACTCCTGGAAAATTAACATTCAGAAAATTAACATTAAGAGTATGCTATTGCTAATTTTGTATAATTTTCTAAAATTCAAATTGAATGAATATTTTATGGAAATGTAAGACACAATAATTTTTGGTGTGAAACATTGAAGAAGGAAATGAAGAAGTGTTAATTTTGTATAATTTTTTAAAAGTGTTAATTTTGTATAATTTTCTAAAATTTAAATTAAATGAATATTTTATGGAATTTATGGAAATGTAAGATATCATAATTTTTGGTGTGAAGCATTGGAAAAGGAAATGAGAGAAGTTGAGATGAATGAAGTTGGAACTTGGTTGAACATTCTAAGGATAATAAGTGGTGAGGGTAAAAGATAGATATAAACAAGCATAAGAGTAAGAGCTACTCCTTAGAATGTATGGATAAGAATTTATACTCCTTAGAATGTATGGATAAGAATTTCGAATAGACTATGCATAAACCTCATTTGCTTGATGTGATACAATAATATAAGTGTTAACTTTAATAGCCCATTATAAGTGGGTATCTCACCAAATAAACGTAAAATCAACATTTTTAATGAGAAACGTTTATGTTTCGCAGCCAATTATTTAAAGTAAAGGAAAAATAATTTCATCTACAAATTAAATAAGTCATAATATGGCTTTAAACAATCTTCTAGGTATTCAAAAATTAATCATTATCTCTAACAAGATGGACTTCTTAGTATTAAAATGAATCAACATGAAAAAATAATTATAACTATTTTTTTCTTCATGTGGATGGCTTGACTTTTATAGGTATATAGCTATACAAATAGGGAACTAACCTGAAGCATGAATTCGATCATTCAATGATGGTCCTGTTTGAAATGATTAATTTTAGCTTAATGCATTGCTTTGATGGTATTGAGGTATATCAATGATTTGATGGTATCTTTATTTGTGAATCAACTTAGGCCTAACATCTATTGAACTGATTTATAATGAACAAGTGAAGGATAAGTGAAGAAATAGTGGTTTTGTATATATATAGTGAAAATTTGAAAAAATAAATTTAACAATAAATAGATTGAAGATAAATTCCAATTTTGGCAATTACAAATTTACAATTTTAACAACTATGATTTGAGGAAAATTTACATTTTTCAAGACAAAAAGAAATTTCAATAATTAATTGATTGCAATTTCAACAATCAAAATTGATAGTTTCAACAATTTAAAAATTATAAAAATTGTAAATTTTTATAAAAAATATTCATGTCAATAAATAATTGATTGCAATTTTGATAATTACATTTGCAATTTTATGATTTGTTCATTTAAATTTGAAATTGCAATTTCAGCCTTTAATTAATCAAGATGCGAACTATCTAAATCACTCGCACTTGTGTT
Source organism: Larix kaempferi (assembly GCA_027924585.1). Classification (NCBI taxonomy): domain Eukaryota; kingdom Viridiplantae; phylum Streptophyta; class Pinopsida; order Pinales; family Pinaceae; genus Larix; species Larix kaempferi. The sequence goes on from BSBM01001180.1 coordinate 2,432,535, forward strand.
TTTTCTACTGAGATATTTAATTCGAAAGTTTCAATATCTTCAAAAGATATCCATAGCTATGTGATTTAATAATTATCACATAGCATGATAATCTTTCAAAGTAAGGTTTGATTTGTTGTCTTGTGATTTATGTTCTCCTCAATAAGTTTGAAAGAACACTCAATTTTATATAAATTCTGTGTATGATTCTTCTTCTTTATAAATCTGAAAAAGAAATTCATGGTTAAATGTTAATATGTTAAATGTTAAAAGAAATTTTGGTTTTCCTAAATAAGTTTAAAAGAACACTCAAATTTATATAAATTATGTGTATGATTATTGGGTTGAGCTATGTTTTGCTTTTCCGTAAATCTGAAAAAGAATTTATAGTTAAATATTAATATGTTAGATGTTAAAAGAAATTTAGGTTATTCTAAATATATTTAAAAGAACACAATTTTATTTTCCCCGAAATCATTTCTCTTGGAATACTATACTATTTGGGAAATGTATTACATCTTAATTTTTTTTGTCGGATCATTTTTTCAACTATAATCTTTATTTAATTAATTTTTTTCAACTGAGATTGATAATCAATAGATCGATTTATAATATGCTATAGATCATTAATATTTACTTGATCATCATACAATAAATCTCGATTGAAGATAACTTGAGGATAAATTTTGTATTCATAGATAATCAAGATTCCAACTATCTAAATCGCAATTGTGTTTTATCTATAGATTATTTGTCTATAGATGACATAGATTCTACTCATGATTTCGGTTAAGTGATTGTTGTAGATGACATTGTTAATGCAATAACATAATTTTATATTTATATATTAACATTATTTAAATTTTGGTGATGTATATCAATTAGTTTATTTTGATATCCACTTTATTAAGATTTGTGTAATCAAGATTTTTTTGAAAAGAAATGAAATTTTAAATATAAAATTGTATATATCATTTATGTTATTATTCAATTTTGAATATAAAATTATATATATCAACTATGTCATTATTCAATAATATTTTATTATTTTATAATTTTTTTAAATAGTTTATAATTAAACTATTATTATTTTAAAATTCTTATTTTTATTGTGTCTAAAATTTTTAATTACCTAGTAAAAATATAACATAAAAGATATAATATATATATATATAATGTTAAAAATATAATATATATTTCAAATTTTAAAAGATTTTATATATATATGTTTTCTAATATATTTTATAGATATTAAATTAATTAATTATCTAAAATTATTAACTTCAATTATTTAAAATTAAATATAATTTTTAAAATATGTTTTAGTTTTTTAAATAACAATATATAGAGGATTATATATCTTCAATGGAGGTTTTTTTTTTCTAGTTGATTGATTTTGAATCATCATTTCTTTAAGAGAATATATTACCTCAACTTAACTCAGTGGGTTAGCTCAAGTGATTGAGTGTTGTAATTGCAAGTAGAAGGTCTCAGGGTCAAATCCCTGTGTGGTTATGCAAGGGCCTCACTTCATATCCCCACTGGGTTAGGCCCTGTAATGAGGGACGATGGTATACTTTAAGTACCATTTTCGAAACGAGGGGAAGTACATGAGGATTTCCATGATGTGTTCCATTGAAAAAAAAAATATCACAATCCCTATTTTAATCTTATGAACCAATAATTTATTGACAATTTTGCAACCATTATATTTTGTAGTAATGTGATTCTTCCTAATATTTTAGTCAATGAATTTGAAAGACAAACATTGGAAACATGCTTTGAACAACATGATGGTTAAATGATTAGTGTCAAAATAAGCTAGTTTGTAATTCATTTTTCTTTTATATAACATCATCAACACCTTGATGGAGTTCTAGGGAAGTGATAGTTAACATGATGGGGTTCTTTCAATTGATGATGTGGTGGGAGGAGGTAGTTATGGGTTTGTGCTCCATTACTTCGACTCATGGAAAACTATGGGAACAATTTTGAAGTAATCATAATAGCTCCCAAACCTAGCTAGCCCTTCAAACATTGGCAAGTTGATGCTAATGGAAGAGACAAGAGTGATGATGGTGATATTCAAAGAAGGAGATGGGTTCGGGATCTCAAAAAATAAAATAAAAGACTATATTAGAGATTGTCTAATTGAAATACTACCTTTCTAACTCAATGGAACTCGTCTCATTCATCGTATTCCACTGATATGGATGGACATCACACATTTACTCAATAAATTTCAATCATATACATCACACATTGACTCAATAAAGGTCAATCATATAATCCATATAAAATAAAGGAAAGTTGAATTAAATTAATTACTAAACACTTTATAAGTAAAGTAACATTCTTCTTTTTTCAATATCCCACCTATGTTGAACTTTTCTAAAATCATCCATCATGTAGATTTCAATGATAATAGAACCCTCTCTATATTACTATTATTTCATTACTTGTGATAATAAAATAGAATATAACATCATAACACGTCCTCATTTTGTGTACACGAACATTTTTTTTAAATTGTTTTAAATTTATTTAAAGTGTAATTTTATATAAAAATAAAAAATAAAAAATATAATGCAATGCCATATTACATTTAAATTTGTAAGGTTAAAAAGAAAATATCAAAATACTAATATAAAATGTAACTTTAGTAGCAAGGTAATGATATGGTTTTATTTTCGTATTAAAAGAATAAATAACTAATATGTAATTAGGATGTTATTACTGTTACTTGTAAGGGGTTAAGGTTATATTTTTAAAATAATTATTTGTAAATATATTTTTATTTATTAATAACATTTATAAAAAATATTATCACTCTCAAAATGGATAATCATTATAAGCTTAATATAATGTTTATATAAAGTTTATATAAAATCATTTATTTATATGTTCATTTATGTGATAAATATATTTTAATGAAGAATGCATTCTAAAGTTATACATGAAAAATATTAACGTATTGGTATGATATATGTACATCTAGAATTTTCTAAAAAGAAATATTATACAACTTGTATAAAGATATCATTATGTTTTGTTTATCTGAATTGGTTAAATTATTATTAATTAAGAAGATGTTTATGAACATTTTCCTTTGCCTAGAAGAAAAGCATGTACTTTTGACATGTACTTTTTTATAAAACAAGTAATTTTGACTATTTTTAAGTAGCATTCAGCAATGCACATGCATTAATAACATGTATGCACTAACAATGCACACACATTTTTATTCTATATATTCATAAATTTGTAAAACTTGTATCACCTTTCGCATTAATACATAATTTAGAACCCGTGTTCCACAAGGAAAGGTTTAATATTAAAACCTATTTTCCTATTGTTGCAATATTTCTATTAGGCCTATCCTCTTTGTGCAAATTTTCCTAGTGGTGGGTAAAATATGACTTGGGGGTCAAAGACCCCATATAAAGGGCATGGGAAGTAAGTCATTATTACGATGCAATACCATTATTTCCGATTCAATTTGCTTAGAACTTTTCTTAAATACGGCATGGGTTTCGTGGAGATGGGAGTTCTTTCTATAGCAAAATTTTCGGTCGAAATAGACCTTACGGATGGCTTGCCGGAAGAAATCGATATCTCTCTCTGGGGAAGGATTTGACATAGAGGATATACTATTACGGTATCTCGTTTTGTTGCATTGGATGTCATTGATATGGTCATATTTCCCATCCCCCTTGAGGATCCTTCCTCTATCCCCCATGGGACCACGACGAGGAGGGATCCCACCAAAATCCCCTCCCCTAAGGCATCATATGGATATAACCTAAGACCCAGGGTGGGATCCTTGAAGCACATGAGTCTGGGGCCTATCAATGGCCTCCCCAAAAATTCTCCATGACAAAGAGGAAGGAGATCAATTTTGGATTCAGCCAGAGTAAAATCAGTATATGAGAAGAGTGCAGGACGTCATATTTGTATTATCGGGTCGCTTAGAGTAGGTAAACCCAAGAAGGGGTTCCCTTGATGTTAGTCCTCTCCATAAATATCCAGGGATTAGGGACACCATCCAAGAAATTATCCCTTAAAAGGTTGGTAGAGACATATCGACCACAGATTTTATTAATTCAAGAATGTTTGGCTACCGATGAAAAAATCATTATTGATCTCCAAAGACTCTTTACAAGATGGGCCTTCATCTGCACTGACACCTATGGTCGCTCAGGAGGCCTGATAATAGGTATGAAATCCACCTAATTTATCCTACTAAATATGTTTAAAGACGATCTATTAATGTGGACAAAAACTGATCTCTCTAGCCTAAATGATTTAGATCTAGAACAAAAGAGTACACAACATAATTATATTTCCTAGTTAGATTAAATTGCAAGGTATATCAGAGAATGAGTTACCTTATGATCGCAATTTCTTTCTCCTCGCTTGATCTACTTCTAGTTCCTTGATCTCTAGCTGCAAAACAAGATGGAGTAAGTGGAAACAAACGAACAAATATGAAAGCATATGATTATGATTCTAACTAGATCAACGGTCAAAGAATCTGATCCTAAACAATATTATAAGACATAACAAGTTTATGGAAATATATTTATATTAAATGTAATTTGTAGCAAATATAGAGCAAAGAGAGTTACAACCGATGCCTTGACATTATGACTCCAACTCAAATTATATTTCCTGAAAGATCCAAAGCCTCCTAGCTTCCTATGGATGAAGAAGATAGTCCTGACGAAATTCCACTAGCATATGGGTGCTTAATCCTTCGTCCCTTAACAATGGAGAGGGGGTTCATATATATAGGGATAAAGGGATAGAATAGGTTGAGGATTTAAGGGAGTGGCTTAAGGGATCATCCCAATAGGTTAGGGGATCGAGAGCCACGTTTCCAAGCATCTAGGGATAATCCTCCACATCACCAAGATTCGAGAAGTCGCTAGAAGCTTCCTTTTATCCATTTTAACCAAATCTGAAGCACCTTGCATGAAGGAAACATGCGTCATAAGTAGATCATTACACCTTTTATAAAGGAACACTACATTGCCAACGCACTCTCCTAAGGTGCAGAACGTTTCACCTTGGGTTCGACGCTCCTTGATAGAAGGAAGGGTGCATCAGGGTGACTACAAAAGGTTAAGGGAAAGGACAACAACCTTTCTTCCAATTTTTTAGCGAAGGAAATTCATGGATTAAGGCATAGAGATGACACATGACTCATGATGACGAGATTTTTGTGTAATAGAATACCCCCCAAAGCATGAAGCTGGTAAAATAGAACGGGTGAAATGCTTTGCAATATGAAGGATTGAGGCAAGAATCATCGGTCGGAATGGACTTCTACAATAAAACTAAATCTGTGAAATATGTCTCACATGACTCATAACATGGCTACAGACCAATACATTGCAAATCCATGATAATAAAGACCGACTGAACACAATCATGGCTACTAGACACAAGTGTAGATCCATGACGATATTGTAACACAACCACGACCAATACAAAGTGAATCCGTGTAATATGAATCAAAACAATCTCCATCCCAAACTAGGTGAGATTTATGAATTAAGCAAGGGTCTTCAAACTGAACCCACAATGAAACGAATCTAACCATGTGATTACAATGTCTTGAAGTCGAACATGGTAGAAACCACTTGATTATCGGTCATTGATGTATACTGTTAACAAGCACGAGGGAAATCACCATTGATGTTAATGATTCCCAAGGTATCATAGTACATACCATCGAATGCAAATCAATGAGATGAGGTCGAACACCCGATGGAATATTTCAATCAAGAGTTAATGATGTGAACTCATGTTGAAAGCAAGGTAACCTGCCATTAAGGCATGCAGGCCCAAGGTACTTGATTGGTTTCTAGATTCAATCCTTGGATGATGTGTTGAATTCGACAAGGATAAATCCGTCGAAGGAGGGCCATGATGTATCCCCCATCATAAACACAAAACATAATCAAATATGATTTGGAGTAAATCAGACAATAGAGCAATGCATGAGACTAACTCAGGGAAGACCAACATGATAGAAGGTAGAATGACTGCAGATAGTGAATCGATGAACATAACTCTCTTGAACATGGGCATGGTATGAATTGGTAGTATTGACATGACAAGAATAACATCAACCCCTATTGCAACTGATGATGTAAGAAATCTTTGGATGACCCAAAGGAGTAAAATGACTCACAGAATCAATGGGACTCAGAGACAAACATATTAACCCAAGTACTAAATGCATATGCAGATGAGTTTCATGTTCAAGAGTGACTAAGTACTATTGTAATTACGATGAAATACGAATAATTTCCTTATTCCCCATCATGATTGATGAGTACCTCTTTTTTTTTAACGAGCTTGAGTAGGGTAATAGATTCTCGGTATAGCTCATCCTTCGAACGAGTCCAATCCCAAATGTTTTAAGAACCTAAGATAGGATGGGTTCATCCCAAAAACGGCCCTTCAATGTCATATTTTAATGAGTCCAAAGAAGGTAAAATCAATGTCATTTCATGTGTTAGAGAGTTTAAAAAGAACTAAAGAAGACTCCAAAGATTTTTTTCATAAAATTTAGTCTCCTCATCCGAAAAAGGATAAAACAATATGAGAGAGAACTCTTCTAGTCATGATTAACTGGAGTGTTTTTTTTTTGTATATAGTACCTCCTGGTCTGAAAAAGGGGTAAAATATCACCAAAAAGATGATCATTCAAATACGTTTACAAGCATGAAGGAATCAAGTTTGATTGGTGATATTTTCATATTTAGGGAGTCTGGAAAGATCTTAAAAGGGAACTCCAAAGGGTTCCCTTTTCGTGGGAGTTTTACAAGTCCGAAAAAGTGATAAAATGTAACTTGGTGACATATTCTCATAGTTTCACAAGAAAGAGAAAGGACAAAAGTAAGATCGATGCCATTAATATTTGATTTTAATGAGCGGGATAGTAGAATAAAAAATGCTCAAAGAGTTGTTCATACTTGAAAACAAGAATGAACCAACCACGATAGTCCCTGAACAGTTAGAACACAACTTTACTTGACCTGTGAACTCCAAAAATTGAATTAGAATCAACAATGAGGTGTTTTAGCATAAATAATTACCAAACTATAGTAAAAAACCCAAAATAAAAGTATTAAAAATGGAATATTCCTTTCTTTTTATATAAAACTGAAATAGTAAAGAAATTTTCACCATTGTTTTTTACCCATTTGGAATAGTGCAAATTACCCCTTTGGAGCTCAACTTTTAGGCATCGATTGTGGGAGATACAGTCATCCATTTTTTACCTCGTCAACGTCAGGTAGGCCTAAACTCTATCCTTTATATTTCTACTGGATTAGTTTTACATTTAATCAAACATTTTTTGGTTTTGTGGGCTTGTAAAAAGGGGGATTGTGCGCCCATTGGCCAACGCGCTTTCCCCTTGTGAGAAGTGCGTTGAGGGCTTTCTGACGCACTTCCTGCATGGAAAAAGTGCGTCACCGGTGCACTGTATGTAAAGTTGGGGTGTGTCGGCGCAAACCCACATACAAAAGTAAAAAATGGGGCCCAAATAACCCAAACAAAAGGCATGGGAATGTTCTAATGTTTGTATAATTGATGTTTGGACAGGTTTTGACTTGAAAAATGGTTCAATGGAAGGAATGCAAACATGAAATGGAGGATTTCCAAGCGACCAACGATCCAGATTTAATGAATGTGTTACAAAAACGTAGGCTACTCAAGTTCTTACATGTCCAGGGCATGAGGGACCAAGTACCATTACTAGATCATTTGATTAGGCTATGGGAACTTGATCAACAACATTTCAAGGTTGGTGTCCACACTCTGAATATATATGTGGAGAACATCTATTTTATGATGGGGTTATCTAGGAGGGGATCCCCAATCTCATTATCAGGGCCATGAGGCAGTGACAAATCCACAAAGGGCTTGGTATCTGAATTTTGTATTCCAGGGACACAAATGCTTGCTGGGAATATTTTCATTAAGCAAGTGTGTGACAAACCACTACAAACAATCCTATTTACCATAGAGAGGGTTGTGGGGAGCATAGCTCCTCATCAGAACACATGTTTTATGCGATAGAGTGCATGGATCCGACAATGTTTAGCTGGTGTGAGGGTATTCTCACAATCCTAGAGGAGCAGCTCACCAAGCATCTCCGGGGTGAGTTGAAACAATTTGGATACAGATCTATCATAGTGTCGTTCTTCCTAGAACGAGTTCCATTGATGCGGCCTTAGGTATACATAGATGATATCGATCCGCGAGATCCTCACATGGTACGATGGTCCGAGGTCATGGACCACCACGGAGGCAGAGGTCCCATCATCAGTTATGGTCCCACCTTCTTTAGGTGGTTATGTGGACATCTACTCATGGTCAAGTACTACCCGTATGCAGGTACCTATTTCAGAGGTGACCTGGACTTGTTTCTTCCTAAGGGAGAACAATGGGGGAACATAGGTAAGAACGAAACTCTATTTTTTTTTTGTATTTTATAGTTTTCGATGTTTTTGGAGTAGTATTGATGCGTCATATTGTTTTGATGCATTTGTTGGTCCATCTCGATCAACAGGGTCTTATCCTATCGAGAGGAGAGAAGTGGTACGAGATAAAGGGGATGCACATTAGGTTGTAGTGGAGGAGTTGGATGAGCTAGAGGAGAACCTCTAGATACTAGTGGTGTACATACCAGATATATCCATCGATGATCTTCCTCACAGGTACCAGCGCCACACAGCTAGATTATCAGGGTGCTTCAGTTAGTTTCTTCGTAGAGTAGCCCGAGCAATTATCTGTTATCATGAGCATCCTCAGGGACATCTCATATGTGATGTATATGTACTAAAATCTATAGGTTTCATACTTTTGTATCTATGACCCTCTAAAATCCCATGTGCTTTATATTTTGTACCAGTACCACATTTTTGTACACGATGATTATATATATAAAAACACTCTTTGGAAGATTTATACATTATGTGTCTTATGATGATTGAGGACCTTATGGATGTTTGCTTATATACTGTGTGTATTTTACATGTTATGTCGTTATATGCATCTTTGATATCAATGCTTAGGAATGTGAAATGTACCAATCTAACATGAAATTGGCCAGGGAGTCAGCAACAGTGTTCATGTCTCTCGAAATTTATAGGTATTGAATTGACTCAAAGGACATTTCCAAGAGACGTACTCGTTGGAATAGGAAAAGTAGTGTGGGATCGAGAATAGCGTAGACTTGGTTAAGATGGGAGACCACTATTTGTGAATCAAGATAGACAACAAGGTGATCCACACCCAAGGGACAAGTGCCATTTAATAATTAAATTATCGCATGATACTCAGCAGCATTGTTGGTCGCAAACCCCAAGCAAGTTCCTCTTGAGCTAATCAGTTCATCGGTAGGGGAATAGAGTAACCAGGCTACCGAAATGAGGTTATGGGTGTGCCGACTAGCACCGTCTACGAATTCAAAACATGTTTCCATCTGCACATCCATGCAGAACATGGTCTAAGCAGGATGATAAGATCCTAACTCACTAAAAAATAAAGTTTCACACCAATCAAAACACAAGTCATGTAAAAAATATACAATGCACTAATGCATAAATGACTTAGGCATAGTACCACTTTAGGTAGAGCCCATTGCGAGGCTCCCCCAAATATATTCCATCATAGTCCTCAAGTTCATATGATCCTTTTTCCAACACACGATTAACTACATGGTGCAAGGACGGGTCGATCGGACCCTCTTGCTTAACAATAACACATAGTAAACACACAATGCACTCACAAAGACTAGATGTGAACTGAAAATGCCAATAAGTTGGCTTATATTACTTGAATCAAATTAAATGTTACATACAAAGAAAAATAAAACAATTCGTTCTTAGCCTGTTACAATATACATAAATAAAACTCTATTTTGTCGGTGTGTTTCTACCCTCTATCGTGATCCTCTCAGTCTTTCGATGCTATGAACAATGAAAGAAATATTGATCCCCCTCACTCTGTGCCTATGCACCAGTCTTCTACTATGCTCCACTGCAGTTCCCAAGGTCCATCGTGCTGGCTTCCCCGATATGTCCTTCTTTGTCTGCTGAATTCTCCCTGATCCTGCAAACTTGCAGTTGTCAGCACCCCTCCATGCCTGCAAAACCTTCTTAACTACCCTTAAATTACTCAACAACCCCAAATGGTTGAAGGTTGATCTCCTCGACTGCAGCGCTTCTCTGACTTTTCTACAATGGTCGGTCTTTTCACTGTCCTCCAAAATGATATCCACTCCACCGCATAGACCATTTTACCTCATTGGTCTTCGAATTAACTTTTCGGCTTCACTTAATCTCTATGGATACCTTATAATCCGCCCCATCCTCCACGCTTGGCCTCTGTCTCTTTTCTTGTCAATGTCACATCTCGACCATCTTGTCGACTTTCAACTCTTTCAACTTCTGCATCCTGTCGACTATACTTTTACAGCTTCCGCTAGACTTCCTATCTTCGACTGCTAGTCTCTTTCACACCAGTGGTCGTCAGTAATCCCCCTGGTCGACCTCCTTCTATCGATCAACTTCGACTATTTCGCCTATGCCCCGATGCCCCTACATCAGTCTCCCCAGGTGAAAAATAACTTGACTTCTCCATCAGTCTTCTATATTCTTCCTCTGAAATCCATATCGCCTCATTCATCTCATCATCCCTCCATCGAAACTAAGTATTCTTTCTTCCGCAAACTCCTTGTGCATCTGACTTCGCGCTCATTCATTACTTCGACGATATCTTCTTTGTGTCGATCTGGAATTTGTCTTGTCCAGTTGATATTCAACACTTTCGCGTTGCTGCTTGTTGAACCTTCTTCATACTTGTACATATCCGATATGTTGAATGTAGGAGAAATGTTCAATTCCTTCGGTATCTCCCACACACAAGCATTGTCCGAAATCATCTTCAGAATCTTACATGGTCCAATCTTCTTCAGCTTAAGCTTGTTGTATGTTCCTACCGGGAACCTCTCTTTCCTCAAGCGCGCATAGACAAAGTCCCCCTCGCTAAACAATTGTAGCCTCTTCTTTTTGTCGGCTCTCAACTTATATGTCGCATTTCTCTTCTCAATGTGCTTCCATACATCTTCATGCACCTCTTTCATATGCTATGCAAATGTCTCTGTGTCTGCACTCTTTCTAAACTCTGTTATATCACAACTAAATCCACCACACCATGTGGGCTTTGACCTTGAACAATATGGAATGGGCTCATACTTTTCAACTGATTCACAGAGTTTTTATATGTGAATTCTGCTTGTGCCAACACATTCTCCCATTGCTTGGGACTGTCAACCGTGAAACACCTCAGAAGGTTTCCCAAACTTATATTTACTACCTCGGTTTGTCCATCAGTCTGTGGATGGTATTCCGAGCTAAACTGCAACTTCGTATCAAGCTTCTTCCACAGGGTTTTGTAGAAATGACCCATAAACTTGGTATCTCTGTCTGATGTTATACTCTTCGATACCCATGCAATCTGAATATCTCCTTGAATAATAGTAAAACAATTCTTGTGGCGTTGCTTGTCTTCCGACACAAAATAAAGTGTTCCATTTTCAAAATTCTGTTGACTACCACAAAGATTGAGTCGTTTCCTTGCTGCATCTTCATCAATCCTAACACAAAATCCATGCTCAGTTTCTCCCATGGGACATTCGGCACTGGTAATGGTGCATACAGCCCCATATTCTAAATTTGTCTCTTCGTCAACTAGAAATTTCGACACTATTGTACCCACTTACCAACATATGTTGCCATCCATGGCCAATGGTATTTATATTTGACCAACACCTTGGTCTTGTCGATGCAAAAATGACCTGCTAATCCACCGCTATGGATTTCTTGGATTAGGTTCTCTCTCATGGAGCCCCTGGGAATACACAATTGTTTCCCCTTGAGTAGGTATCCCTCTTGGATAAAATAATCCAAGTATGGTGTTTTGTCGACACTCCATGGTTCACGACTAGCCTTCCATGCTTTCACAAAATCTCTATCGGTCTCATGCTTTGTTTTTACCGAATCTATTCCTGTCACCTGAACTGTCATCGTGTTCAGCAATGCAACTCTTCAACTCAGCATGTCAGAAACCTTATTCGACTTGCCTGACTTATGTCGCAACATGAAGGTGTATCTTTACAAGAATTCAACCCATTTCATGTGCCACTGATTCAACTTCGACTAAGTATTCAAATAACTCAGTGCTTGGTGGTCTGTATACAACACAAACTCCTTAGGAAGCAAATAATGCCTCCAATTATTTAATGCTTGCACGATAGCATAGAACTCCTGGTCGTAGACCGAATATTTCTACTTCGCTTCGTCTAACTTTTTATCTATAGAATGCAATTGATCGGCCCTCCTGGCTCAACACTGCGCCAATTGCCATTCTGCTTGCATTGAAATCGCCATGGAGAAATTTGTCGAAATCTGGGAGAGCTAATACTGAGCTCTCGGTCACCTTCTACTTCAACTTGTCAAAGTCTTTCTGGGAGGCTTCTGTCCACTTAAACTCCCCTTTTTTCATGCTCTTCAATGATGCACATATTCTACTGAATCCTCTGATGAACTTCCTATATAAACTAGCAAGTCCATGAAAACTCCGCACTCTTGTCCTACTTGTCGGTTCTGGCCACTCCAATATATCCTTCACCTTTTCTGGGTCCATCACTAACCCTTTACTCGAGATTACAAATCCCAAGTACACCAGTTCTTCCTTCATGAAGAAACACTTCTACAGGTTCACCATCAACTTCTCTTCCTGCAGCTTCCGCAACACTTGTCGAATGTGCTCCAAATGTTCGTCTTTGGTTTGACTGAAAATCAAGATGTCGTCAAGATATACTACGATGAACTTTCCCAAGAATGGCTTCAGTACTTCATTCATCAATCGCATGTACATACTGGGTGCATTAGTTAGTCCAAAGGGCATCACTAACCACTCATACAGTCCTTCCTTTTTCTTCAAGGCTTTCTTCCATCCATCTCCTTCTCTGGCCCTGATCTGGTGATATCCACTCTTCAGGTTGATCTTGGTGAAGTATCTTGCTCCACTCAAACAATCCATAAGTCGTCCATCATGGGTAATGGAAATTTATACTTGATCTTGATCTTGTTGATAGATCTAGAGTCTATACACATCCTCCATTCCCCACCCTTCTTCGGAGCTAATACTATTGGTACCGCGGACGGTCTCAGACTTTATCTGATCAATACCTTGTCCAACAACTCCTGGACTTGTTGATTGATTTCTTGACCCTCTATCGGAGTCATTCTATGTGGTAACTTGTTTGGAAAACTCGATCCTGGAATCAAGTCGATCTGATGGGATATGCTCCTCGTTGGTGGAAATCCCGTCGGTGCCTCGTCGACTATTATGCTCTCAAAATCGTCGAGCATTTCTTTGACTTAGACCAGAATTCTTTTTGTCATCGACCTTTTGACACATGGTCCTTTAGGAATGACGACAAAACATCCCGACTGTTTCTCCTCCTCTACTAGGAATTCCTTCATTGAGAACATCAGCACTCGCTTCTCCCAATAGTTTCTGTCTCCCTGTTTGCAGTCGACGCGATCCTCCTGCTTTGGATTAATCCTTCGCGTGTCATTTTTCCACATTCTGACTTTGTTGGCTCAACCATCATAGATCATCTTCCAATCATATTTCCATGGCCTCCCTAACAATAGATGACAAGCGTCCATTGGGATTACGTCGCAGTGTACACTATCTTCAAGCTTTACAACTTTAAATTTGATCATGCACTGTCTGGTTACCTTCACATGATGTCCTTTCTGTATCCAGGATATATTGTATGGATTTGGGTATTGCTGAACTCTCAAACCCAAATTGTCGATGACCTCCGTCAACACTAAATTCTCGATACTTCCACCATCAACAATGGCCTTGCAATACCTATCGATGATCAGAACTTTGGTCTGAAAGATGACCTTTTGTTGTGTTAGATCCTCCTCCTTCCATTGGTCATCCTAAACAAACGTTCTCCTGGTTGTCATGTTTCAACCTTTTCCTCTACCCTCTTTGCCACTGCCGGATGTCGATTTCGTCTTCTCATCGCCTTGATCATCTCATCGACGTCTAGGTTTCGAATCCTTCACCACATGTAGATTCTCTGGGAATTCATAGTATTTGTGTCCCACAGCTCAACACTTATAACAGACAATCACTGGTCCGTCAACTCCTTTTTTTCTACTGGACCATTTCGACCAAATGCACCCCAACCACGGGTATCTCGACCTTCCCATTGGTTTCCTTGTGCTTTCTCTCTGGTCGTTGTCCCTTTCTCATGTCATTTGTCTTCGATGACTTCTCTCCTGGTTCCACTACTTTGTCCCTTTGCGGAAACAGTCTTCGCACCTCGACCGGTCATCCTTCCTCTAGTCGATGCAGTTCTTCTTGACAACTTATCTTCATACTTGACATCTAGTTGGTAGGATTCTCCTACCATTCTGAAATTCAACAGGCTCAATGCATCTTGTATTACATACTTCAATCTGTTTACATATCTTGCGACAAATTCTTCTCCTTCATTAGTTTGATCGGATCTTATTGACAGTCTATAGAACTCTTCCATGTATTCTGTGTATTCCTTTGTAACTTCCTAAACAAGGAAATCACATAGTTGTTAGAAAGGAACTTCCCTTTCAGTTTGGAAACCATTTTCTCCCAGTAATTGATTTTCTCCTTGCCTTTCTTGACTCTGTCAACCTGTACATTGTTCCACCACAATGAGGCATGACCCTTCAACTTCAAACATGCAGTCTTAACCCTCTTAGGATCCTCTATCTGCTCTGTATCGAAGAATTTCTCCATTTCTCTGAACCAATCTATCAAGTCTTCTGGATCCTGACTTCCTGAGTAGGTAAGTACGTCCATTTTTTCCTTACCCCTCATCTCTGTCAGTGTTAGGATATTCCTATACTCCATCCTAGTCCTCCTAGCATTTCTATCATTTTCATTTTCAGTCATGCATGCAAAATTAGGGTTTGCATATCTTTTGCATGCATCCTAGTCATAAGTACCAGCACCTAACCCTCAGCAAACTAGCCCCTGGAGCTTCCTTCAGATCATTTTTACCTCTCCTAAAGCTTAGTGCGCCCTCCTTTCACCTACTGCATGAGAAGGGCGCCTTTCTTCACCTACCAGTTCAGTTTAGTTCAGTTATCTTAAGTTCTTTCCTTGATTTAAGGATTAACTGACTCCTAACTGACCTTACCACTCTAATGGACCTCCATTGTGACTAGACAATTTGTTCTGACTCCAGTTAGCTCCATCTGCGCCCTCCACTGAGCCTCCTTCACTACATTAGTGCTTCCATGTGCCAGTTACACCAACCACACTCAGTTTGACTCCCGGTTGACCATTACTTGTGCATTGATGACTTCACTGATGAGAAGATGGACTCCTAGTTATGCATTGATGACTCTCCACTGATTATGGATCTGTGCATGAAGGATAATTCGAATTACACCTAGTGAATTCGAATCCTCATACTCAGCATTGTATATTTACCAATTTACTATTCAGATTTATGTAACATGTGTAATTGTTCTGCCTCAATCAAAGCTCCTTTGGATCTATGTTCTAATGCTTCTCTCATCTTCTATTATTCCTAAATTCTTTCATTGTGAGGTTTACATCATCTCTTTGGATCTTATGTGGGCATTTTCACAGTCAGTAGCTTGATGAATTTATCTTTTGGTTCTTCTTCCACTGCTTCTCGGGCTTCCACTTCCTCTACATCCTCATCGTTGTGGTCAAGTGCATCGGGAATGCATCCACGTCTCTAGCTCTCTTTGATCGTTGCAACCTCATTGGTCAAGATTCTCATTGTTCGCATGCACTCGTCGAACATTTCACGATCAACTATAACTCCTGAACCTCGCACTCTTCATCCTACACTATAGACATTTACACCTATTTGTGCCATGATTTCAACCTCAGCTGAAATCTCCTCTCGTCCAATTGCAATCAGACCTTCACCACATGTGCAAAACTCTACCCAACCGCATCTGGAGTTGTTCATGCCTTCACAGATTCAGCCTCGCATTCAGGATGTTGCTGCTTGGATACCACCTAGTGCAAGGACGAGTCGATCAGACCCTCTTGCTTAACAATAACACACAGTAAACACACAATGTGCTCACAAAGTCTAGATGTGAACTGGAAATGCCAAGAAGTTGGCTTCTATTACTTGAATCAAATTCAATGTTACATACAAAGAAAAATAAAACAAGTTGGCCTTAGATTGTTACAATATACATAAATAAAACTCTATTATGTCAGTGTGTTTCTACCCTCTGTCGTGATCCTCTCAGTCTTCCAATCCCTTGGAGAATGAAATAAATATTGATCCCCCTCACTTTGTTCCTCCGCACCAGTATTCTACTCTGCTCCACTGCGGTTCCTGAGGTCCACCCTGCTGGCTTCCATAAGATGTCCTTCTCTATCCACCGAATTATCCCTGATCCTACAGACATGCAGTTGTCAATGCCCCTCCATGCCTGCAAAACCTTCTTAATTGGCATTAACTTCCTCAACGACCCCAAATGGTTGCAGGTCGATCTCCTCGACTATAGCACTTCTCTAAATTTTCTACACTGGATGGTCTTATCACTGTCCTCCTGACTGATATGCACTCCACCGGGTAGACCATTTTACCTCATCGGCCTTCAACTTAACTTGTCGGCTTTACTTAATCTCTACAGCTTCTATTTAATCCTCCTAGTCCTCCACACTTGGCCTCCTCCGCTTCTCTTGTCAATGTTGCATCTCGACCATCTTGTCGAATTTCAACTCTTTCGACTTCCACATCCTGTCGACTATACTTCGACAAATTAGGCTCGACTGCCAGTCTCTTTCGCACCAGTGTTCTTCAAAAATCCCCCTACTAGACCTCCTTTTGTCGATCGACTTCGACTATTTTGCCTAGGCTCTGATGCACCTGCATCACTACATATGGATTGTGCCACATGGAATCCAGTTTTCTTGCCCCCAGTTTATCATGTTTTTCGTCGTAAGTGAGGACCAAATATCCCTCATTGAAGGTACGAGGTTTGACTGATTTGTCATATTGGGCCTTGATGCTCTTCTTATGAACTTCATTGGCCAGAGCTGCATCACGATAGGTTTCGTCGAGTTTTTCCAAGTATAGAAAACATTCTTCCTCAATGATGGTGTTGGGTAAGAGTTCAACAACGAGTTTCAATGACAGAATATCACACTCTATAGGTAGTACTGCCTCTAGTCCATATACCAATTGGAAAGGCATGAAGCCAGTGGCACTTTTGATGGAAGTCCTATACGCCTAAAGGGATGAAAAAACCATGGTGTTCCAGTTGGACTTATGTGTCTCTACCATCCGCTGAATCATGGTTTTCGAGACCTTATTGATGGCCTCTACTTGTTCATTCAATTGAGGGTAGTAAGGAGCTGATTTCTCTTGTCAAAAACCTAGCCTAGTGATTAATCCATCCACCATCTTATTTTGGAAATGGGATCCATGATCAGTGACGATGGCTTTAGGGACTCCAAATCATGCAATGATGTGGTTAAACATAAAGAGTGTTGAAGTTGCATCGTCTTCTTTATACATAGGCATAGCCTCATCCCATTTGGTAAAGTAGTCGACTGCGACAATAACATAACCATGTCCTCGGCCAAGGTAGGCTTACAGTGCATGAATTCGATGCTCCATTTGGAAAAGGGACCGATGGCAATAACTAGATGTAGTGGGGTGGGATGAGAGCGCTTTTTGTGATGAAAAAGATGGTAAGGAGGACACTTTTTGACTGCTTCAATACAATCCTTGAAGATGGAAGGACAATAGTATCCAACGTTTAGTATTTTTTGAGCTGTAGCCATCCCAGAAATATGACCGCCACATGCCCCTGAGTGAAAATAATTCAGTACATGTTCAGCCTCCTCATGAGTTACGCAGCGTCGGAGGATAGAATCGACACCACCACAATACAACATCTCACCAATGATTAGGTAATATTTCGCGTGGTGATGCACACGATGACATTCGTCACAAGATAATTGAGGATTGAAACGTTGGGTCTAGAGATACAATGTGATATCCCCATACCATGGGTCATAAGTACTGATAAAAACAAGGACTCTTCGAGGAGAGAGTCCATGGGCTCAGTTTTCGTATCAGTACAGAGAAGATCGAAAATCAGCTCCGTGAAAACCAAATACTTTTTGGATTTATCCTTCTCAAACTGGAGATTGAACTCCTGAAGAATCATGATCCAGCGTGAATATTTTCCCCCTAGTACCTGGCGTGTGAGAACTTGGTACATGGGGTTAGAGTCAGCAATAATGGTGGTAGTGCCGAGGAGGATATGATGGAAGAACTTTTGGACAATAATGACTGCTGCGAGAGCTAGCTTCTCGACATGTGAATACTGTGTTTCAGAGTCAATGAGACCCTTACTGAGGTAGTAAATCACGTGCTCCTGGGCATTACTAACCCCGTGAACCAAAACCATAGCGATGGTGGTAGTGGAAGCAACAAGATAAAGGATGTAATCCTTGGTATAATTGGGTGCTTGTAACACAAGTGCATGGGTGATAGCATGTTTCAGGTTGTCGAAGGACTACTAATCATAATCATCCCAAATAAAAGGGACATCCTTCTTGAGCAACTGCATGTATCCCTGTGTCTTTTTTGGTGAAATTGCAGACGAAATGCCGTAAATAGTTTTCCTTCCCCTGCAAAATTTGAAATTTTGGTATATACATTGGGGGTGGTACAGAAACAATGGATTCCACCTTTAGGGGATTAGTATGGATCCTGTCTTTTGAAATTATGAATCCTAACAAGCATCCGGACTTGACACAAAAGGTGCACTTGTGAGGGTTGAGGTGGATATTGTACCGTCTACATCTAAGGAATACAACCGTTAGATGATCAATGTGAAAATATCGACGATTTGAATGAGCAGGAAGATCGTCTAAGTAAGGTTCCACAAAGTCCTTCATGTCATGGAAAGCATATGACATAGCCCACTGGAATGTAGCACCAGCATTTTTAAGGCCAAAGGGGAGTTGGCGATACACAAATGTACCCCATGGGAAGATTAAAGTCATCTTGTTTTGATCGATAGGGTGTATCTCTATCTGATTATATTCAAAAAAGTCATCCATACATAATAAGAAGATGATGGTTGTGACACAGTTGTCGATGATTTGGTCGATGAACGGGGTAGGGTAATTGTCCTTAGGACAAGCCTTATTCAGATCCCTGTAATCGACACAAACCCTAATGGTACCCTATTTTTTTAGTAATGGGGACGACCTTAGAGACCCAGTCCATTCAGGGTACAGGATAAATGAACCCAACCTTCAATATTTTTTCAATTGTTGCCTTTATAACTGCAGTTTTCCAAGGGTGCACAGGGCGTAGTTTTTTGTGAACAGGTTTTGCATCGGGATATGTTTGAATCTCATGCATAACGATAGCAGGATCATTCCCGGTAATTTCCTAGTATCTCCATGAAAATACGTCGTGGAATTGTTTAAACAAGTCCGTAAAAGTTGTGACTTCTTCCAAAGAACAAGTTTGGACTAAGTGAATTTGTTCCACAACTCCAGGTTTAAACGACATGTTGATCGCAATGGTAGGCGTGATGTTAGCCAAGTTTCCCTCGGTTACTGTATCCATAGTGAGGATAGGATATTGAGGGTAAGGAAATACATTCGGTGAAACAATTGTTTCAATAGCGTTACCTACTGAATCTAACAGCAGAAGGAAAGACGATCTATGGTGGAGGTCTTCCCATGGGGGTTCATCCATGCTCATAATCTCCATGATTGACTCGTCAGAATGAAAAGTATGGAGCAGAGGATCAGGTTTGGATGATCTCCACTGTAATGGTAGAGAACGTGAAGTAGATTCCATGGTAGAGTGGACATCGAGTAAATCAAGTGATGATTGGATGGCCTCATATGTAGCTTCTACGGGGCTGAGAGACATCATATATCCAATTGTATCCAAATGGTCTGGGTCGAGCACAATCCATTGATCGTTTGAGTAATGCAAGGATGAAATCATGTTCACCATGGCAACATGGGAAGGGGGATATGATGTTGGAAAGACTCCCATGAGGGATGAATCTTTAAGGATTCCTACCCCCACACTCTCATATATCTGCGTCAAGTGTCCTAAAAGAGGGACATTGTCCGCAGGATGAGTAGTTGTGTCGGGTGTACAAAAGTCTAATTGGTCAATAGTGACAATATTTCCTTGCTGGGGAAATTGCACAATGCAGAAGACAAACAATGCAACCTCATTCATGGCATAAAACCAATTGCGACCAAGTTTAGGTTGTAATCCAATGGGGAAGCAATGAATGCCACATTAATGGAAATGCTTTTTCCACCCAAATCAACAGTCAAATATTGTAGCAACCCGTGTGGTTGAAATCCACATACATCAAAGGATTTCAATGTAGTTGGGGAACGTTTCAACTCGAGAGAGCCAATGGCTCGCCAACAATATAACGACATAACCGAGGTAGAGGATCCTTCGTCTAGGAAGGTATGATGGATTCTTTTCCTAGCAACGTTAGTAACGGTTTGGAGCGCAAGTTGGTGGGAAAGCCTCGGCTTGAAATAATCTAACTTAAACATGATGGTATTGGAGGAATCTGGGTCTACAGCTCCAATCGCGAATAACATGGTCTTATGCTAGATATGGTAGTTTTGTAAGACTTCTAGCATCAACATAGCACAATGGACTTGTGCTAAATCCTCTACTATGTTGTAGTTCTGAGCATCCCGAGCATTTGGATTTAAAGTGGCTTTTCTAATTGTGCTCTTGGGTGGACGCAATACTAAATCTAGTTAAGGTCACTCTATAACAAGAGGACCTTGAGGTGATGGAATGTTAAATGTAGATGCAAAGGGTTTTTTAGGATTACCCCCATCAAATTCCTTTGGAGAAGGAGATTCATATGAACGTGATCGAGTATTCAAGTTGACCGTTTCGCTCTACATCATGAGAAATAGAGAGGTGGAGGACATTTCTCCTTGAGAATGAGATGGTTGTTGCGTGATCATCTATTTTTGTTGTGTGGGGAAGGGGTCAGTTAGGACTGTGGGTGTGGGGTTCCCCTTAAGTAAATTTTGCACTTCGTCCCAATGTGGGCACTCTTTGGTGAAGAGGTCACCACCACATAGTAAATAAGGATACTTGACCTTCTGCTTTTGTTTGGTGACATCAGGATTTTTCTGTCTAGGCTCTTGTTGGTTATAATACTTTTTTATTTTTACTTTTGTTCTTCTTTTTTCCACTGGATTTTTGAGGTGAAGAAGATTGAACTAAATTCACTTCTTAAGTGGAAGCAGGTTTGGCGTGATGTCCATCCTGTCTGGTGGGTGGAGTCGAGCTATGATAGCCTTGTAATCCACCAGATTGTGTAGCAAGTTGGGTGTGAATGGAACCAATGATTCCATCGGCATGAGGTCCCGTAGGTAGTTTTGTTGGATTGTAGGTAGGGCGAGGGGAATCAGGAAAAATATTGTATAAAGTGATGGATTGAGCATAGACAAGGTCTAAATACTGAGCACGAGCTATAGCTTGTTAATCTGTGACGGCCCCACCCATAGCTACATATTTAGATATGATAGGTAATAGAGACTTTGTAAACCAATCTGTGAGGAGCTGGTACGGAATGGGAGCTTTAAGCAGGCGTCGTCTCCTCCTCCACTCATGAATATGATTGAAAATGTGAGTGGCAGTGGTCTGACGGAGAGAAGTCAAAATATCCGTGTTGGTTTCATAGCGGATCGATAGTTGAAAATGTCTTAAAAATAAAATAGCCAAAGATCGAAAATCAGGAAAGGAGTGTGGTGGTAACTCATTGTACCGCTTTGAGGCATTACCAGTAAGGGTTCTTTGGAATAACCTCAAACAAATGGAATCATCCATTAAAGAATTGAATGAACACCACAAATGATAAGTCATTACGTGGTTCTTCGGGTCCTCACTAGGTTTTTCGTCAAACTTTGGGATATCAAATGGTAACTTCAACGGAATTGCTGACCAATTGGTGCCATGGTAAATGGGATCGCTAGTCAACCGTGATAATTCTGGCAGATCAAGTGTAGCCATAAATGGTAAATTTTGGTTTGGCTATGGATACCGGTAATAATGATAAGGAATCTCTATACCAGTAGGACTATGGACCGATTGGTCGTAAGGTCCTCCTGGGTTGGGAGGTGGACTTGAAGGGAGTCCTCCTTCACCAGAATAAGGTGGTCCTCCGCTGAAAGGTGGGGGTCTGCCTCCTCCAAAGTAGGGGGTCCTCTTCTAGGAGGTGGGGGTCCTCCTCCTACGGAGTAAGGTGGTCCTCCTCCTACGGAGTAAGGTGGTCCTCCTCCTCCAAAATGGGGTGGTCCTCCTCCTCTAGAATAAGGCGGTCCTCCACCAGAATGCAGGGGGTATGCCTCCTCCAGAATGGGGGGGTGGTGGTGGTGGTGGACCGGATGTTGGTCGAGGTGGTGGGATAACTAGTGGAGGTGGTGGGGGTGCTCCACTGACTGGAGGTCCATTCGGTGGGACGTTATGGTTCCCCCATGGGGTATTCGGGTTTCAAGGATAGGGTAATCCAGGAAAAATATTTCTGGGATAATTGGGTCCTATAGGAGGATTATGATGTCTCAGAAAAATGTGCCCCCATGGGGGTTGGGTCCAAATAGATTGTCCCCCTGTGTGATGTGTCCACATAGTTTGTCCCATGGTTGGAAGAGAACTTCCAACCATACTATAATTTGGATGTGGAGTGTGTCCTCCACTCACATTATGTCCTCTAACTAGGTGATGTCCCTTAGTTATATTAGGTCCACTAGTTAGGGGTTTCCCCCCAGTTGAAAATTCCCCACTTACTGGAGTGTTACCAAAAACTGAATGTTGAACACTAGTGCTAGGTTGACCCATAACAAATGGTTGACTACTAGAAAAGGGATTACTTCCCCTTGACTATAGACTAACATGTATATTATATCATCCCCTCGAATTTGAGGTGGGGGTGGTGGAGGTAATGTCCCATGACATAGTTAATAGTGGTTGAAGGTTTCCCTCTATAGGTTGGGGTCACATAAGGTGTTGAAACAGTCGCCTGAATTTGAGGTGTACTCATCGGGAACGATGGTTGACCTGGTTCATAAGTGGTCACAGTAGGTGTCGAAGTTCCCGATGAAGAAAATGATAAAGAACAGATAGGGGACTGTTGTTCAATACCTAACACTTCCATATTAGGTCTGTGTGGGAAACTCTGTCGTCTAAGTTGTTCACCAAATGTTCGTAAACGGTCAATAGTTCCATAAATAGGTGCAAAATAGACATCAATATGTATCCATGGAGCAATTTTAACTGAAGTTTCCATGGTTGGAAGTGACTCAAAATTGGAAACATGTCGTCCTACAGAAGTGTCCCAAAATGTTGCAGTTGGACCAAAGGTTGTTGATACCATATCATCCCGGGGTTGACTAAAAATCCAGTATGTAGCTCCAGGGTGTCCTTTCATCGAATGATGAAAATATGTGTCATCTGAAGCAGGTTGTGCCACAATCACGAGACTCATATGAACTATGATGTGTGGGTGTGCGAGGGTTGAATATTTCATCCCCGACTCCATGGTGGAAGTGTCTTCTTCGCGTGACACAGATGTGGTAGGTTGATCCATGTTTGCTCCTGAGTTCTCCTCTTGCTTAAGGGGATATTCAAGTGGCAAGTTTAAAATCCTTCAGGATCTTCTCAAAGGTTGATTGGCTAGAATTATTGGATCAAAATTTATCCTAAGAGTTTTATATACAAAAAAGAAAAAATACACTCCAAAGTCTACAAAATCTAAAGCTGCAAGAAAAATTATGTGGTGGGTGTGGATTCAATGGTTTGGAACCTCACGAGATTATCAAGGCGGTGCAACTCGCGATATACCATAGGGTCCAACAATTATACTCGACCCAATTTTTCAGAGCACTAACCAAGGAGGATTAGGACTGTACCTCTGACTGTATAACCCAACTACATGAATCACGTGCGTAGTAGCTCCCCGAGTGATGTTCTCGGTGTATTTCCATGCCAACATGGCCAATAGGTTAACTCGGATGTTTACAAGAATCCTAGAAGGGTATCCTGATATACACAAGGTACATGGGAGCTCAAATCCATAGTGGTGTTGTCTAATGCACAACCGTACGACAGGATCCTTCTGATATACTATCAAGTACGTGAAGTACCTTTCTATATACCCAAGGGTAAGTGAAAGGCCATTCGATATACTGATTGGTGCGTGGAAGAACTACAAGCCCCTGGGATGCAGTGCAGGAAAATAATGACAGCTTCCATGCTTAAAGACATCGGAACACATATCTAACTTAACACACAAGTTTCCATACAGTTTTAACCTAGTGCTACCGTTATATTTTATCCTTTATGGTTAGGTGAATGCATGAGGTGTAGAAAAGAATTTAAAAAGAATGAAAATCTAAGGTACATGCAAATGCAAATCTTTCCTTTTCTTTTAGATGAAAACTAAACTAAGGTAAGGAGATATTTTCTTTGTTTCTAAAAATGAAAAATGAACAAGTACCTTTAAGTGTTTAAAATCTACCAAAATAATCAAAAGCACTCTTTCACTAATCCAACAAAAATGAAACAAATCAACACCAAATCTAAATGTTTTTGTTTTTCTCTTTTCAATTTTAAGCGAATCTACGAAAAAAGTGAAAAGGATAATCTCTTTGAATGCAATAACTTCAATTTTCCAAACTAAAGATAAAAAAGTGGAAAAAAAAAATGAAATGCAAGAATCTGTCAATCTTTGGAATGCTTTATGAAAATTTCAACTAGACTTGAAATATTCAAAGAAATGATCAACAAGTTTTCATAACCAATCAAATACAAGATAATGATAATGTTTTAAAACTTTTCAAAGATCTTTTAATGATAAATTCCAAAGTATGAAAAAATCTCTACAACACTTTCAAGAAAGAAACTTGAAACAAAGATAATGAACAATTTTTTATTTCTTACTCAAATGCACTTAACATATCTGAGAATGATGCCACTTTCCAAATCTAATATTCAGAGAATGCAACAATACACTACTGCAAAATTTAACCAATTGGAAATTCCCAAAGAAATGTTTTCACCCAAAATCTTAGTAACACTCAAAACACAAAAAATCAAGCAAAAATCACAATAACAAAAATGGGAAGGCTTGGAAGTCAGATCGAACAAATCGAACAGATCAGGTGAAACGATCGGGAGTCACAAGAATGAGTACATCGATGGGGGATTGAAATTTCCCACAATGAATGAATGATTCACTTGACTAACTGGGACCCTAATCGACACTTAAACTTCACAATAAAGCCAAGGATGAAATATGTTGCACCTAGGGGTTCTGTGACTGTAAGGGGAAACACACAGAACTCAAAAAATCAAACCAAAAACCAACTTGAGATATTTTTATACAAAGTGCAAATCAATGGAGGGAAATGCACGTTGTGAGTGTGCACCAGTTCGTTGAGAGATCCAGAAATGCACTCTGCAAACAGGTAAACAATGTCAACGACGCGTGTTGCAAATAGCCAGAGAGCGTCAGCGACGCAGGTTGATAACTGGTAAATAGTGTCATATTTACAGTGACGCGGGGGTTACACCAACCAGTTGCATCGAGAGGGATCTGGGAAACAGTAAATAAAAATACTTCAAGAATAAAAAGGTAACAGGTCTGGTGATGATCCTAAGCAGAGCCTGGATAACCCAGGGACTCATTGATGGTCACATCCAATGGAAGGAAAGGCAATCAGAGGCTCAATCAAGAGAAATCAAGAATTGAAAACAAATCAAAACTATGACCTATAACTCCCCTGTATGGTA
Source organism: Larix kaempferi (assembly GCA_027924585.1). NCBI lineage: Eukaryota > Viridiplantae > Streptophyta > Pinopsida > Pinales > Pinaceae > Larix > Larix kaempferi. The sequence goes on from BSBM01001180.1 coordinate 2,458,492, forward strand.
GTCGTTTTTGTTTGAAGACAATCTGCTAATGCAGACAAAAACTGATCTCTCTAGCCTAAATTATTTAGATCTAGAACAAAAGAGTACACAACATAATTATCTTTCCTAGTTAGATTAAATTGCAAGGTGGATCAGAGAATGAGTTACCTTATGATTTCAATTCCTTTCTCCTCACTTGATCTACTTCTAGTTCCTCGATATCCAGCTGCAAAACATGATGGAGAAAGTGGAAACAAAAGAACAAATATGAAAGCATATGATTATGATTCTAACTAGATCAATGGTCAAAGAAGTCAATCCTAAACAATATTATAAGACATAACAAGTTTATGGAAAGATATTTATATTAAATGTAATTTGCAGCAAATACAGAGCAGAGAGAGTTACAACCGATGCCTTGACATTGTGACTCCAACTAAAATGATCTTGCCTCAAAGATCCAAATCCTCCTAGCTTCCTATGGATGAAGAAGATAATCCTAACCAAATTCCACCAGCATATGGGTACTTAATCCTTCCTCCCTTAAAAATGGAGAGGGGGTTCATATATATAGGGCTAAAGGGATATGATAGGTTTAGGATTTAGGGGAGAGGCTTAAGGGATCATCCCGCTAGGTTGGGGGATCGAGAGACACCTTTCCAAGCATCTAGGGATAAGCCTCCACATCACCAAGATTTGAGAAGTCGCTCGAATCTTTCTTTTATCCATTTTAACCAACTCCAACACACCTTGCATGAAGGAAACATGCGTCAGAAGTAGATCACCGCACCTTGTACAAAGGCACACTACATTGCCGACGCACTCTTCTAAGGTGCAGAATGTGTCACCTTGGGTTTGAGGCTCCTTGCTAGAAGGAAGGGTGCATTGGGGTGACTACAAAAGGTAAAGGGAAAGTACAACAACCTTTCCTCCAATTGTTTAGCCAAGTAAGTTCGGGGATTAAGGCATAGAGATGAAACATGACTCATGATGACAAGATTTTGGTGTAACAAAATAGCTGGGTTATTCCATCATTTCTGGGAGCTGTTCTTTTTCCTTGTGAGGCCGGTTTGGCATACTCCCATGTTAATATTTATGGTCCATATCATAATAGAGAATCATTTTGGGATCATTTCAGTGAGATCAGTCTACTGAAGGTGGACCTCCTTATTATCGAAGGCAATATGAATTTTACAATAGGGGAGGCAAAAATTTTGGGGAGAGTAGCACACCATGACCCACTTTCTGAGTATTTCTGTAATATGTTAGATACTCACTCCCTTCTTTATATCCCTCCTATACAGCTCCGACCAACATGGTGCAATACAAGGAATGGTGAGGATCACATTTCTAAACGACTAGATCGTTTTCTCATTAACAAAGGCACTCTACTATCAGAAGCATTCGTACAACATGGGTTGGGATTGGATGTCAATCCGGCTACCACCCCATCCTCTTAGAACTCAATAATGGTTTCAAGAAACCATCGAGTCAATTTAAGTTCAAGAGGCGGTGGCTAGAGAATATGGATATCAAAGAGATGGTTGTTAAAGAATGGTCAACATATGACAGGAATTAAGGAAGGTCGACATCAGTTCAATTTAATAACAATATTAAGAATATTAAAGGATTGGACATCCCATGGATTTACAACCAACTGCTTGCCATTACCAAATAACTAAAGGATATCAAAGACAGTTTAGAGCATTTATATGTTAACTATCTAGTGGGATTTACATCATATGCTACCACACTGGAAGTTTCTCAGCTGGAAAAGCATATGAAGACCATTTTAATGGATGAAGAGACCTCAACAAGAATGAAAATAAAATCTTTATGGATTCAAAAGGGTGATGAGAATACAAGTTTCTTTCATAAATTTATTCAACATAGAAAGAATGACAATTCCATTTGGGACCTATAGGACTGCTCGGGCTCATCCTATTCCGGATTCCAATCCCTTGCATAAATGGGGGTTAAACATTAGTAAAAAGGTATAATCACAAAAAAAGACTCATCTCCTCCATATGATGATTCTGACGGAGGGCTACCCGTCTATGGTTAATGAGGAATAGGCACAAGGCCTACAAAACCCTGTATTCATTGAAGAACTTCGGTCAATAGTCCAATTGATGCAACATGAGAAAATCCCAGGCCCTGATAGTTGGGCCATTGAATTTTATGAATTCTTTATGGATTTATTTAAGACTAGCATTCTTGCTTTCATTATTCGAGACTGGCATTCTTGCTGTCATTGAAGAATCAACGAAAAAGGGGAGAATCCTAGCTTCCTTCAATTCGACCTCCATCGCTCTTATTCCTAAAAAATACAAAGGGATCACATTTGAGTACTATCGACCGATATCATTGTGCAATAGTATTTATAAGATCACTACTAAGGTGATAGATAACATGATATGTGGGATTCTTTCTGATGGTATATCACAAGAGAAGCATGCTTTCCTAAAAGGAAAACTTATCCAAGATGCCATTGGCACGACACAGGAAGTTTTACACTCAACAAAGACAAAAAATACACCAACTGTTACTCTTAAAATCGACATACAACAGGCGTATGACAAAGTTAATTGGACCTACCTTAGACTAATCCTATTACAGATCGGCTTTCCACTTGCAACAATTGATTGGATCATGTCAGCGATTAAGACGGTGTCATTTTCTATTCTCACTAATGCATCTACCTTGGATTTATTTCAGCTTGAGAGGGGGTTACATCAAGGATTCCCATTGGCCCCATTTTTGTTCCTTCTTATCATCAAAGGTATGAGTCGGGCAATTCTACGAGCAAAAAGATCAGGATCCTTCTTCGGTTTCAAGATCGCGGCTAAATCCCGAGTGACACACCTCCTCTTTTTCGATGACATCTTGATCTTTGTAGATGGCTCTTGTCGGTACTTACTTTAGATCAAAAATATTCTAGACTTGTTCTATCTGTCCACTAGTATGTCCATCAATCCCCACAATTCATCCATTTCTATTATGAACATGCAGGATGTGGAAGTCAATTGGATATATCAACTTTTCCCTTTCGAGTAAGTTACTATAGAAATGGGGTTGCCATATTTGGGTTTTTTTGTTAAACCAAATGAGTACAAGATAAAGGATTGCAAATAGAAGGTCATTCGGGTCGAAAAGCACACCCAACTATGGTTTAACATTTGGTTGTCTAAAGGAGGAATATTTGTCCTCATAAACTCCATTTTGAAGGCCCTTTCGATTTATTGGATGAATATTGCGCATATTCCTACTTCCACCCTAAAAATCATCTGAAATATATGTTGTAACTTTTTATGGAAGCAATATGATAGAAATTCCTCTTTTCACTGGATTTCTTGGGATCATCTCACTCTCCCAAAACCATGGGGATGTTGGGAAATCAAGCATTTGTCGATATTTTCTATTACACTAGAGGAAACAATTATTTGGTGTATTATGAAGTGCAATAATTTTTGGACATCTGTTATCTACCATAAGTATATCTATCCTCTCTCAATAGAGGATTGGATCCAAAGTTGAAACCCCTCCCATAGGAATATCTCTAATATATGGTGAGAAACTCTTGACGCATTTGATCTTGTGGCTGATGGACTACAATGGAAACTTGGAAATAGGGCTTCGATACATCTAGGAATTGACCTATGGGTTAGATGAGAGGAATTTTACAGCCTCCTACCACATATGCTTGATCATTTACAAGACAAGGGTCTATTCTACTTGGTACAGGTATAGGATTGGTAATCTACCTATTTCCACTGGCAGGGATGGATAGACGCATCCAATATTGGTTTTGATGGTAGATATAAAGTGATATGGAACTCTTATATTGCGAGCCTCCAAGTTTCCTCTATTCGCTTGGCTAACCGACCAGATGAAATATGTTGAATATGGAAGCAGGATAGATGATTTTATACTACCAAGATAGGCTATGAAGTCTTATGCTTCAAGAGGGACCGCTCGGAACAATACTAATGGATTTTGGAAATATGGAAACCTGTATGTCCCCTAAAAATTCATTTATTTTCTTGGTTATCACTTATGAACAGGATTCTAGTCTAGCATTATTTAAAGAGGAATATATTTTCACACCCAGGTTGGTGTTTACTATGTAAATCCCATGAAGAATCTATTGCTCATTTATTTATATCCTGCTCATATACCACTCAGGTCTAGAATACGATCGCTCTGATCAAGGGAATTCATTTCGACTGGACTGGCATTGATCTAGCTTAGGCACTGTGTTCATGGCACTAAGACCCAATTGCTAAATCACGTAAGGAAATGCCATATGCAATCATTTGGCTTACCTAGAAGGCACGTAATCTGCAAATTTTTTAGGATAAATTGATCCCCCCTCAGGTATATGCACACAAGAGTCTTATTGTTATGAGCCACACTCTACAGAGTCATGTTGTTAATATCCCATCGAGGATCATGGCCAAGAATGTGGATGAAACCACACCGTAGTGCATTTTTTATGGTGTCACTAATGGTGACCCACCTTTGGGAGGTATCAAAGGGATCATTCATCATTCGCCATACCAATGGACTAATTTTGTAGAATCCACAAGCCCGGGGAAAAACAACCAGGAAGAACTATTGGCTATTAAATTTATGCTCCTATTGGATTTCTCTATTGGTATCTACAGACTTCAACTCATCGACAACTCTCTCTTAATCATAAAATGGCTTAAACATGAATGGAGACCGAGGAACATCTTCCTTGAGGTAATCTTTGAGGATGTGGAGCGAATAATTAACCTATTTCATCATATCTCCTTCCAGCATGTGCATAGGGAAAAAAACACCACGACAGATCAAATATCTATGATTGGGATACAATTTGAGGTTGGCATGTGGAAACAATGGGAATGCAACAATAACACCATTACTGAGGATTATTCGGGACCTTTCCCTTTCTGATTTTGGCACAATCTATACACTATAATGTATATTTTTTAATGGTTGTCATTATTGTACAAATGAAAAAAAACACTATCTACAAGTATAAAGCAAATATAACTGAATAGTACGTAATGGAAAATACTAAAAGTAGGGATATTCCTGAAGGACTATATTTTTGAAGAATCCTATTCATGGGCTATGTAAAATGTGTTTTCTTAATCAAAGAAAGTATGAATTTTTTTCTATGGAAAAAAATCTCCCATTCAAGACTAACATTGTTAATGCAATAGCATAATTATTTGTTCATATACAAACATTATTTAATTTTTAGGTATGTATATCAACTAGTTCATTTTGATCTTCACTTTGTTAAGGTTTGTGTGATCGAGTCAATATTTTTATAAGAGATGAAATTTCGATAATAAAAAAATTGTGTTTTGTGTGTGTGTGTGTGTGTGTGTGTGTGTGTGTGTGTGTAATTTTCTTTTTCATGTATATCATTAATTAATTTATTTTTTTAATTGATGCTTCATCGATTTTAAGGGATACATCCACATCCACCTCGAGAAATGACAACACCTATATTCAAGAGAATCAAGGTATGGCCAGAATTACATAATCCACTCATGTCATTATTCAATAATGTTTTATTATTTCATAATTTTTTAGTTGTTTATGATTCAATTATTATTGTTTTAAAATCCTTATTTTTTATTATGTCTAGGATTTCTAATGATCTAATAAAATATATAATATATGTGAAATATTTCTTATGGATATTAAATTAGTTAATTATTTTAAACTATTAGTTAATTATTTTAAACTATTAGTCAATTATTTGAAACTAAACATAATATTTAAAATATGTTTTTGTTTTTTAAGAATGTTTTTTCTTTTAAATAAGCATTGAAAATTAAGAAATAACTTCATTTTCCTTGAGATAAACTTTAATTTTCTTGAGAATAATATTATATAGAGGGTTGTATATCTCCAAGGAAGTTTTTCTCTTTCTATTTTATTGATTTTTAGTCATTATCTCTTTAAGAGAATATATTACCTCAACTTGCTCTGCATTATTTTGAACTAGGAAGAGGTACCTCGTACCATCACAATCTCTATTTGAATATTTTGAACCAATAATTTGTTGACAATTTTGCAACCATTCTATGATGTAGCAATGTGATTCTTCCTAGTATTTTAGTCCATGACTTTGAAAGAAAAACTTTGGAAACATGCTTGGGACAACAAGATGGTTAAATGATTAGTGTCAAAATAAGCTTGTTTGTAATTAGTTTTTTTCTTTTATATAGCATCATCAACACCTTGGTGGGGTGTTAAGGAAGTGATAGTTGACATGATGGGGGTCCTTCAAAGGATGATGTGGTGGGAGGAGGTAGCTATGGGTCTGTGCTCCATTAGATTGACTCATGTCAATTTGGGGGAATAGTTTGAAGTGATCATAATATCTCCAAAACCTATCTATCCCTGCAAAAATCGACAAATTGATGTTACTCTCATACCTTACAACTATAACCATTCTATGACCAAAATTCAATAGAACATCCAAGACAAGGGAAGCACAGGTCTAGTAAGGAGGCCAAATTGTACTTACAAGACTGTCAATTCCTCATTTCTTCCACTCCACTTTCTATTTTTTTCTTCTTTAAATCTCCTATGTGTTTGTGGGGAAGGTTAATTTATTCTCTAGTTGAGTGAGTGTGTGGTTCTAGAGGTGTATGGTTTGTATCCTAGTTTGTGAGGTGGACATTATATCTTCTAGGATCACAGGTACCTAAAGAACTTTATTTTGACCTCTTCACTTCCATACTTCCTCAATACAACAAACAACAAGTCCATTGCCATAATATTTACCAAGAAGAAGAGGCTAGTTTGGAGTTCTAGTTGGAATATCTCATTTTATGATAAGCAATGTGAATTCATGGACATAATGGTAGTAAAGTATACCCTATCATCACTAGATATGAAAGGAAATATGGATACTAAAGAGGGGAATGTCGATTTTATCATGCATACAAACAAGATAGGCCTTGGCCCACAACCCCATTCGTTGAAAACATGAGAAGAGGAGGAAAACCAAAGTATAACTGGAAGTTATTTCCATAATAAGAAAGTTCAAGAAGCACCTAGGGTAATCCCTAACCAAAAATACAAAATCAAATACCCTCTAAACTGGTGACTTACAATACAAACAACAAACCAATGAATGCAAGAATCATATTATTGCTTGTTTACAACAAAGATATCCGAAAAGATGATCAATGAGCCTTGTTAGACATTAAATAGAAAATAAATGTGCAATAACAGAATATATACATTGAGAAGGCACTAATGAAAATAACATTATTGTCATGAATTATTTTATTTAATATAATCTATAACAATGATGATGATGATGATGATTATGATGATGATGATGATGATTATGATGATGATGATTATGATGATGATGATGATGATGATGATGATGATTTTGATGATGATGATGATGATGATGATGATGATGATGATGGTGATGAGGATGGTGGTGATCATGATGATGATAACAATGAAGATGATGATGATGAGGATGATGTTGATGAGGATGTACATGATGATGATGATGACATAAGCATGATGATGATGATGATGACATGAGGATGATGTTGATCATAAAGATGAAGATGATGATGATGGTGGTGATGATGATGATGATGATGATGATGATGGTGATGATGATGAGGTTGATTATGATGAGGATGATGATGATAACAGTGATGATGATGAGGAGGAGGAGGAGGAGGAGGAGGATGGTGATGATGATGAGGATGATGTTGATGAGGATGAATATGATGGTAATGATGATGATGATGATGATGATGGTAATCATGATGACGATGATGAGACGTGCATGATGAACATTAATGGAAATGAGGATAATGCAGGGACATGAGTCATCCTTGAGTCTTGAAACCCTTCCATGCCATCAAGGCATGCACATAGTCTAACCATGTCAAATTCCAACACACACAAAAACAATTTGAAGAAATTTCAACATTGGCCCCGTCCACTGCTCACTATCTAGGGTCGATGAAGATGATTTTGACGACAAAGATGATGAATATGATGATGATGATGATGATGACGATGATGAAGATGATGAAGATGATGATGATGATGATGATGATGACGATGAATATGAATATGATGAAGATGATGAATATGATCATGAATATAATGATGATAACAATGAATATGAGCTTCTCCTCGTTTCGAGAATAATTTATTACTTATTAAATAGGGAAAACCACGTGAAGGTGGAAGCTCATATGGCCCTCCCCCCCTCACATAACTCCCAATTCGCCAACACCCAATTTGACATAATAAATAACATAGAAAATTACATAAACTTGAACAACATGTAATTAACCCATACAAGTAAATTATTTAAAGATAATAAAAGGAAGAAAAATATAATTACTACATACCTTGTATATTTGATCCTTTTGATATATTTCTTAATCTTCTTCTTCATCCAAATCAACATCTGACGTATCATCTCGTTCAGAATCAATGATCAAAGGATTAACCATATCAATATCATCATCAATGTCGCTTTCAATTATATCATCGTCGTCGACGTCATCATTAACATTGTCTCCCACATTTGGTTCAAATTCTTCATGTTATTCGTCTAACACATCTGCTACATCATGCTCAACCTCTGCATCATCTTCTTCTTCAATATCAAGTACTTATGCTTGTACATGATACTTTATAGGACTTTCGCTTGGATCATATCTAACAACAAATAACCAACCTACTTTACCTAGAAACTTTGAGTAAAAGACCTATTCACAAAGGCTTGGAAGAACAAGCAGATATGTTTTTGGCTCAACCATCCTTGTATTAACCATGGTAAATCCATTATAATGTTCAATAACAGTTCTATCAAGATCACGTTCATTCATTCGTAACCTGTAGCATTTGACATCAAACAAAACTAATTTGAAGGATCCAAAGTCATACTCAAGTATATCATCCAAATACCCATAGTATCTATTTTCACATTCTTCTGGATGTCTGTCACTCCTAGAGGAAACATTAATGACTTGGAAGAATGTAGTTATCCCACAATCATAAATTTTCCTCTTTTCATCCAACTTTTTAATGCGAAATTTACGACCATCGCACCACATAACCTTGTAGTGTTTCAACTTCAATATTCCAGACACGTAAAAAATGGATTGTCAATTAATAAACATATTAATCTAACTTGAAAAGTATGCCATGCAGAAAAGAAACACACCAAACATATTAATATGATAAAACACAAGTTAATATTCTTGCACGTTTATCTTTCAAACCATATGCTAAATAAATTTCCCTCTACGTAATATTAGTATCTTGATCAAGATGAGTTCTTTTAACCAAAATAGACACCCCATCCCATGATAACCTTCCTTAATTTTGTGCACATCTTTCAATCTTTACCTTCATCCAATCAAGATTGTTTGTAATGTATAAATGTAGAGCATCCCACTCTCCACCAACTATATGAAAAAAAATCACCAATAATTAGATACCATGATAAAAAAAGTACGATATAGACAAAAAGTACAATATACCAATAATAAGTACTATATATGAAAAAAAATGAAGTCAAATGTATTATAGTAGTATATCAAATTTCAATCATTTACAAATATAAGTAAACATATAATTTCTAACTCTCACACTTATATGATTTTTCAAATGCTTTTTATCAATTTTCTTCAAATGGAAGTACTAAGTAGCTAAATGGTTGCGACCCCACTTATTTGTTTGGGTTTTATTTTCTAAATTTTTAGAATTTCACTTTTCTTAAATTAGATTATGTGATTTGGGTGGTGTATTTTTATGCAAACAATTCAAGATTAAAATTATAGTATGTGTAGATTTTTTATTTAAAAGAGAAAGTGTTTTACCTCCTAAAATAACTCTCTCTTTAGCATTGAAATCCATTTATAATAAAAATTTGTGTATACTAAACTACATTGATATAAATAACTTTTAAATTTGAGTAAAACACTTTATTTTATTATTTTTTTTAAATTTTTTTTTTAGAAATAAAGATATGATGACGATGATGATAGTTAAAGTCCATTGAAAGCATGCCATCATCGTGGGTTAAGATAGAGTTCTATGCCAAAACCTAGATTTGATATACCAGTTAACCTATTTGATTTTACTTTGGCCCAATCAGTGATAACCATTCTTGGTCGCATAGAGCTTGAAATGGCCATTTCCTGCTTGTAAGCCAAATATTTCTCACATAGAGATGACGTTATGGACTAGGGCCCCATTTGTGGGCCTCGATCCCTTGAGGAAAATTTTATGCCCTAGGACTTTATATGTTTACCCTAGAACATGGACTAGGCCACGAGAGCCATCCTTTGTGCCAAACTTGAAATGAACACTATATTCCACTTACATGATAAAGATTCCCTTTATAGGAATTGCATGGTGGACATAGGCCTATTAATGTCACATGATCCCTAGAGACAAAATGGCCTAAGGTAAGGTTGATGTAGAAGAATTATCCTTACTTACATGGCATATTTGGATGTGTGAGGTTTTGAGTTTAATTAATGTTTCCTCCCACCTTGTAAATGGCCTGCTTTTGCCTTGTATTTGTCCCTTTACCTTGACACATTAATCACATATTACATTCTTTTACTCCCTCGAATTCCTCACTAGTCATGTCTTCGACAAATGAAGGTCAATGTCCAAACTATGATGATAATCTTAAAAGGTACCATGATGGAATGCCCTCACCGTTTGGCAATTTTTGTTGGTAATTGTAACTAGTATTTCAAATCCACTCCAAGTATCTATTAGGTCCACATAAAGAAACAACAAGACCAACGTGAGAACATCTCTCCATGCTTGAAACAATGCATATCTCCATTGTAGCATTCTTTTAAGCAATTTGTGATCCTCCTTGATTTTCCCATTTTATATGCAATCCCAAATCACAACATTCCACGAGAGAACATTATTCTCAAGCATGTTATTAAACATTGTTGAGCTTGTTCCATCCTACCATTATGGGAATATTTCATAAGCATTAAAGTCCAAAAATGGTGTCTCATTGAGACATTCTATAAGCCACGTGATGAGAATATTATAATCAACCCTCCACACCAATTGTTCTAAGTGAAGATGGCATTCTGTGGAAATACATCCACAAATTATTAATGCTCTAAAAGGTCCTGGAGGATCTAGCTTGCCGCATCCAACCTTTACACTCATCCTTTCTTTTCAAAGAGGGATTTTGTTGTGGTTAGTCCGTATTCTATAATGATTCAATGTTCCTAATTGGGGAGGACCTTAATCATACTTAATATTTCCAAACATTAATCTAGAATTTGTCAAGGATCAATGAACCCATATACATTAGTTATATTTCCCTTTACCCTTGAGTCTGAAGTATAAATCGCTAGTCATCTATCAATAGGTGGTAAGTTGGTCTTCTAGATACATGTTTATGGGATCCTACATCATTGCCATAACTCTTGAAAATCCTCTCAATACTCTAGTCGAGCAATCACATCCTCCCCATATCATTTTGGTGAATTTATACATGTTATACAATTTGCATTTTGTTTATTGAATAAACACTAAGTCTAGTTTTTCTACTCTTATTTTGTTTTTCAAAATTATTTGTTTCTTAGGTGCATTATTGCCCCTTATGTTCCATAAGAGAATTTTTGTTTAGAAGTCCTAGGCGTTTGAAGAAATGTCTCCTTAACTGAGGTTGTTTGTCTTGGGTTAATTAATTGCTCCCTTTTCTCCTTCAAGTTATCATTGACAAGTTTCTCACCTCGTCCCAACTTAGATTTTCTCAACTTTGTGGGATTTGTGTCTATTCATGATCATTTCTTATGGGAACCAGACAATCATTCAACATTTTTATCCTCCCATTTCCATTTATCATGTCCTAGTGTAGATTCACCAGTTGCTAACTTGAAAGGGAAATTATAAATGTTTTATTATAATACAAGGATAATAACTCCATGTCCACTTCTTCCACATCCTCCTCCTCCTCTTGCATTCAATTCTAATTTATATATCTTCTTTATGCTCTCTTTTCCTTTTCTAGACGTATCAAGGTCATTTGCAATATTACTATTTTACCATTGCCACAATCTCATTCCTTATCCTTTGTTGATTCCATTTCTTTGGTGTGGTTTCTATCTTAAATTCATTTAGTTTCATGTATATAGCCTCTTATTTGGTCTCCTAGTTGCTTTTTCTTCCTCCTCCCCTCCTTGGATATGATTTTGATATGTTGTTTGATTAGTGTGTATTGTATCCTTCATTATTAATTTCTCTTTAGTTTCATTATGATCTTGATTGTCTTCTTTATTTATTCCTTGAGATTTATATCCCTCATTATCCATATTCTCATGGTTATTCAACTCATGAGTGAGTTTAATGAAGCAAGGGACCTTGGTTTGGGTTTCTTAGTGGCACCACCTTCCCTTTACTCTAAAATACTACTCAACCATCATAGTTCCTATTTCCATTATCCTCCACTTGCACATGTTTAACATTAATGGGGTTGTCCCATAGTGAATGGAAATGCTAATTACATTTTATTTTAGTGAAAAGGGATATTCTCATAGTCTATATTTTTGACCCATCCATTATCCATATAGTCTAAATTTTGTATCATGACTTGAGAAAGTCATCTCCTTCAAAGGTACACTTTTGAACTTTATGAATCCCTCATCCTAAATGTCACTCTACTACTTCTTGTTGATGGTGGTCATCCCCTTCATCTCAATGGTTTCTATCCTCCTTGTACTTTGCTCCCAAGGTATTGAGGATTCTAAAGGATTTGATTAAGAGTTATTCTTTAATTCTAGATATAGGTACCATACTAATTGGCAATTCCATCCCTCATTGAAGCCTAAATTTGGATTCAACCTAAGTCTATCTATAATTCTAGATCACCCTATTGAGCTTTTCCTTGATGCTTCTATACACATATAATAAGTAAACATTCTTTACCCCCTACCTACCTAGGTCATCGTTGATCATCTTCAATGGTTCCCTACCATCGACAATTTATCATCTACTGAATTTACCAAGCATCACCTATGGAATTTTAGCCTCAGAAAAAAAATAAGCATGTCAAAAAAATGAAGATGGGTGTCTATTTTGGGGGGTCTCGTGAGAAAATAATTCTGATTTTTTCATGTTTTTCAACTTCGGGCGAACAAAAGTGATATTTTTGTTTAAAATTTCACTTTGCAGTAAAAATAAAACATTTATAGAATTATGTTAGCTTTCTATTCATAATTTTTTCAATTTTTTTTATTGAGATTTGATATGTCGATTTCGCAAATGTTTGACAGTGTTTTCTTATAAAATGAAAAGACTATAAAATAGTTATGATTTGTTGTGCCACTAAAATCGTTGTTAGACTTGTTTTTTGCAAAAACAGAAAATGCTACGACAATCTACACACAATGTACTAGTGCCTGACTATAAGTTTGTAACCAATGGATCTATATACTAATTATTATATTTTTTTAAAGTCGATCAATGGGGAAACTCAGTCGATTTTCAACATCTTTTTTTTTGCGCCACTTTTCTCTCAATCGGCTCTAAAAATAAAAAATCTACGAACACCCTTTTGAAGTAGACACGCCAATTAAGATTCCCACATTTTTTTCAATTTTTTTGGTGGTGTATTTTTAAAGTTATGGATTTTTCTTTTCACCATTTTTTTAAAGAGATGAATCCTAACTCGACACATGTTACGAAAATAAAACTTAAAAAATATCAATTCTTATCTATATACAACAAAATTTATACACACGTAAAGTAGATTCAATGATGAACCTAATGGTATCAAGTCCGACATTCGTTTTGTTGTGTAAGAGGTGGTTTTTCCTTTCCGAAAATGGAGAAACCTGAAAATTCTGCAGAAAGTGAATCTTCCATGTTTCAGAGAATATTCGGCCGAATAATTGTTCGTCCGAATATTTATTCGGCCAAATAACCTTATTCCGTAATGGCACCGTCAATTATAGCGAAGGTTATTCGACCGAATAATGAAACAGAAAAAAAAAACTCGTCGGCCGGAAGAAAAAAAAATAAAAAAAAATAAAAAATTATGTTTTCTATACTCGTATAAATAAACCTAAATTGATTTATTTTCGCATTGTTTTAACTTCGCTTATTTTCTGTCAAACTAATTTTGAAAGGGTTTTCAAAGAAGACATTTTTTGCAAAAGGAGGTTTTTACAAGGTATGTTTTTTTTTTTTTTTTTTCCAAAAGGCACACTGAAGGAGTTTTTTTGCAAGGCATTTTTGTAAAGGAGTTTTTTTTCTAAGGCATATTTGCAAGGAGTTTTTTCAAAATATTTATTTTCTTAGACATGTTTGCAAAATGGTTTATGCAAAGAATGTTTCTTTCCAAGGAGGTTCTTTGCAAGGTTTGTATTTAAAAAGTGTTTATTCCAAAGTATTTTTGCAAAAAAAATGTATTTTTCCTTCTTATTTCTTTGAAAGGGATTTTTTCAAAGAGTTGTTTTGGTAAGGTAATTTACAAATAGTTTTTTTCCAAGATAATTTTGCACTTTTTATTTCTTTGAAAGGGGTTTTTTCAAATAGTTGTTTTACTAAGGTATTTTGCAAAGGGTTTTTTTCCAAAGTAGTTTTGCACTTTTTATTTATTTGAAAGGGGTTTTTTCAAATAGTTGTTTTGCTAAGGTATTTTGCAAAATGTTTTTTTCCAAGGTAGTTTTGCACTTCTTATTTCTTTGATAGAAGTTTTTTCAAAGAGTTATTTACTCAAAGTATTTTTGCAAATAAGTTATTTCTTTACAAGTGTTTTTTCCAAGATATGTTTACAAATAAGTTTTTTTTCAAAGTACTTTTTCCTAGTGGCTTTTTTCCTAGATATTTTTTTCAAAGAGGTCTTTTTTCCAATGATTTTTACAAAAAAAAAATTATTTACAAGGTGTTCTTATTATTTTCCAGTGGGTAGGTGATTTATTGTCAAGGAGTTTCTTATTTCTTTCCAAGAAGGTTTTTTTCAAAGAAGATTTTTGTTCAAAGAGTTTTTTCAAAGGAAAGTTAATTCCAAAGAGATCTTCTTCCAAAGACTCTTACAAAATTTTTATAAGGTGAAGTAAATTTTAGTTCATATTTTTATAAATTCCGTAAATGTTTTTTAAATCTTAATTTATTTATTTTTACTATAAAGTAATGATTCTTTAATTTATCATCTATAGATTAAACAATCATGGGCAATAAGAGAAAACATCAAAAAAAGGGTGATTGTAAACGTGATGATAATGGTAATAGAGAAAAACAAAAACTCAGATATATTGCCAAAAAACAAAAGGTTGCTGAAACGGAAGAGAGAATTATTGAAGATATAAATACAGATTTACATGATAATGTTGAGGAAATGGAAATTGAAAATAGAGTACAAGAAGAACAAATTGAAGTTGAAAAGACCATTGTAGAAGATGTAAATAGTGATTTACATGCTAATGTCGATGAAGTCAATATTGAAGATCAAGTTCAAGATCCAAAAATTGGACCTGGTATGTATATATCATATATTTTCTAAATTCATTTTTTTTATAATGAATTTTATTTTTGGATATATGTTAAATTAAATTTAACTTGATGTATAGGTACTTTCACCATTGATGATGAAATGTTAGAAGACATTGATTGCGACAAATATGGAGAAAAACTACCAATATATGTTGCACGATATCGTGCTACAAAATTTTATGATGAAGTTCTCAATGATTACTCAATAGCAGGACAAGCACAAATTTTGAGATGTTTATTAGTGTCCAAGAAGTTAGAAGGTGCTACATCATTATTGGGTATTCACAAGGCGACAAAAGAGTCGAAATTGAAACAAAATGTGATGGAAAATATAGGTGATGCAATAAAAAAATTTGAAAAATCTAGGAAGAAAGATATCAGTGCTGCACGTAAAGCAATTCATACAGCAATTCTTTCACATAGTACTAAACAAAAACGTTTGACAACAGAACTAGCAAAAACAGTTGGAACATCAAGAAAGACATTATACAAACATAGCAAATTCAGAATGCAAATAGATGAAAATAATGAACTTGCTTGCTAGGCAATTATTTGTAGACAACCTTACAAAGATAGATTGGGAGCAGGTGTTAAAGATATTGTACAAGAATATTGGTTGGAACATGCTCAAGTTTCACCAAATTCAAGATATGTGATACGCAAAATAATATCACGAAATGTATATGAAAGCCAACCAAAACATATAATGGACATGACACAAGTACAATTGTTCAATAAATTCAAGGAAGATCATCGTGGAATTAATATATCAATCACTACATTTGTGCAACAAAAACCATGATATGTTAGACCTATTACTATACATGATACATGTTGCCGTTATCATGTGCAATTTCAGTTATATTATGACACGTTTCTTGAATTCGGTAAAATGTTTTAGACAAATTCACCACCTCCACCCACAATACGTGAATTCATATCTCAAATTTTATGTGAGAGAAATCACGATGAAGTATTTTATTCAAAGAAATGTGTCAATGGAAAACATTGTCATCATTGTGGAAATCTAGTGCTATTCCACAATAAATATCCTATCGATAATGATCAATCATTGTCAAATGTAAATGTTGATTTGAGGAGATACGAATACATCAATTACAGTACAAGTTCTAGTGATTCACATTCTAAAAGAATTGATTTGCTAGAAGACAAGATATGCGTAATAGATTTTCTCAAAAATTTTGAAAGTGAAATTTATAAATACACCCAGCATTCACATAGAGCACGATGGTAAGATCTTCAATTCAAACAGTCTCATGAAATTTTTCCACCTGGAACAATTTTGTCCATGGTTGATTTTGCTGAAAACTATACATTTGCTGCACAAAAAGAGATACAGAGTGAATACTATCACTCTGACCAAGTTTCGATATTTGTCCATATTGTATATAGACATTCTCAACATGATGTTGATGGCATTGAAAGCACATGTGACAATCGAGATGTGATTAAAGAATATCACTTCTATATCAGCAATGATTGTACACACGATACACATTTTGTTCAACATTGTATAGAAAATATTTTCTATGATTCACTGAAAAAACGCGAAGTTAAATTCAATGAGCATTGGATATGGTCTGATGGATGTGCGGGTCAATTTAAATCTTCACGATCATTTTTTTGGTTATGTCAACTTCATAAAGCATTGAACATTAAACATCGCTGGAATTTCTTTGAAACTGGACATGGAAAAGGTGAACATGATGGTGCAGGAGCATGCATAAAAAGAGCACTTCGAAGATGGCAAATGAACTATTCTTCTGCACGGTTTCATTCAACTGCAGAGGTTGACCAATGGTGTCAATTAAATCTAAGCCATGATTATAATCAACAATCAAATATGTGCGTAGGTATGTACACTATTTTTTTAATTTATATTATTTCTTGAAATTTTAAAAAATGTACACTAACATTTAAGTACATGTACACTAACATTAAAAGTTGTTATTTGAAAGTGATTCATCATTTATTGTGTAGGTTTTTTTGGCTTGTTGGGGTCCAAGATATAAATAGATCAATACCATATGACGCTAGCACCATACATGGGACTAGAGA
The DNA here is from genome assembly GCA_027924585.1 of Larix kaempferi. Lineage (NCBI taxonomy): Eukaryota > Viridiplantae > Streptophyta > Pinopsida > Pinales > Pinaceae > Larix > Larix kaempferi. The sequence continues at coordinate 2,476,096 of BSBM01001180.1, forward strand.
TCTTCACTCTATTCAAACAAAATCATTTCAAAGCGTGTTTGCATTTGACAGTAGAAAGCAATCATGCTTTTGTCATATTTGCATTGAAAATGTTGAATCTACAGAAGTTTGTGAAAAAATAACAAACAACTACGTAAAAGTTTGGAAACACACAGAGATTAATCCAAAAGGAAAAATGCCACTGGCAAGTGTAGAAGAGTTAGAATCAGAAGAAATAGCAATATCATCTAATGGTGATAGAATTTCAGATCTTGTTAGAGAAGGTAATAAACTTACTTGCCTTTTAAGTTAATTGTTCATTCTTGTCCATCGCCATAAGTATAGTCAATTTAATTCATTTAAAAACGCTAACACCAATATTTAATTTGCGCAGGAGATGTTTTCACTGTGTTTGCACCTTTAGACAACAACGAAAATGTGAAATATTATTTGATGCGATGCACTGAAGGAAAAATGAAGTTATTGGAGGACTACAATGACAATGGATTTACATACAAGAGAGGATCCATCATTTTAAAAGACTATTTTTTTCAGCAGACGCATATGACTAAAAATTATGTCTACTTTCAAGATTATGAGCCTTATGTTATATGTTGTCAGTATAGTCATTTAGTATGTGCATCTTGAATAAGGTTGGTACAAGTTCCATCAAAAAAACAGTTAAAAACCAAAAAATGGAAACTATCCATATGTGACCATGAACGGATAATTGAGGATGGCATTCCATTGCGATGTTTTTAACTATATATCAAAAATGAATTGATCTATGTTTTTGTCCATGTCAATTGTTGTGTAGAATATATTTTTTGTCCATGTTCACAACTGTTGTGCACAATATATTTTTTCATTGAATTTTTATAAATATTATCTTGAATGACAACTAACATAAGAGTTTAAATGGTTGTATTTTAACATGCTTCAAAATGAATTCAAAAATTATTTGGGAATTCAAAAGTACTTTGTTCGGGTCTCCATATGTCTATTAGACCACTTAAGGGATGAGATAACAGATGTGGCTATCCCCACACTCCACCCCGAATTTTTACTTTTGATTGATTGATGCCAATGAGAAATCACCAAAAAACCTACTAAATTTTGTATTCTTTTAATCCATTGAACATGTTTCTCTAATATACTTCACCATAAATATGATATGAATGAGTTTTTTAAAACAAGTTGTTAATCTATATAGTTTTTAAATAAATGATTATTGCACAAAGATAATATATCTCTCACATGTAAGTTCACATAATTGAAATCATGGAAAATGAAGATAACAATCATTTGATTTTTAATCATAGACAAGAATTCATGGATTGTGAAGCTTATGCTAAATTAGAGCAATGATTATTTACAACAAATCGATAAAAAATCATCGAATTGTTGTCTAAGATTCAGTGCTCTAACTTAGCATAAGCTTCACAATCCGGGAATCCTCACTTGTGATTAAAAAACAAAAAATCATTATCCCCATTTGCCATGATTTCAACAACATTTAGAAATTCACGAACTACAAAGTACCTGAACAATGAACATATGAAAAACATTGACTTTAAAATTTAAAATTTACATATGCAAACATCATATCAATCAAACGACCAAAAGATTGAAACTTTTATCAAACAATTCATAGATTTTCATTCAGAACATTATAATATTGAACCTATTAAAACTTCATATTTCTATCAAAAATTCCTATCATTCCTACCATTCATTCGTTCTTAAATATTCATATCAAGTACAACATTCTTAAACTTCCAAAAATTTTGATAACAAATTCATTTCTTTACATTTTAAACTTTGGTAACATCCCATTTCTTAACATTTTAAACCTTCATTCTTATGATTCAAAACTTTCAAAAATATTCATTCTTTCCATAACATTTATTTTCAACATAACAAATTGAATTTTTTTTACAAATTCAACATTCCCAAACTTTAACTTGCACCTATCAAATGTTCCAAACATTCATTCTTAACATTTTAATAACATTTATTCTCAACATAACAAATTGAATTTTTTTTACAAATTCAACATTTCCTAACTTTAAATTGCACCTATCAAATGTTCCAAACATTCACTCTTAACATTTTAAACATTTTTGACACCTCCCATTCATTTTTTCCCAACATTGATTCTTACCATAACATTCATTCTCAACATTGAACAATTTCTAACTTTAGATTAACATTTTAAACATTCCTAATACCTCCCATTCATTCTTTCCCAACATTCATTCTTCCATAACATTCATTCTCAACATTCAACATTTCCTAACTTTATATTGCACCTATCAAAACATTTTAAACATTCATGCAAAACATATTCTAAACGTTATCAAAACATTTTAAACATTCATGCAAAACATATTCTAAACATTTTACCGAATGAGAAATAATTAACATGTACTCATATATAATCCAAAAAAAAAGTTCAAGAGCATGTGAGTTCAATGTACATATATGTATAATCAAAAAATAAATACCCGTCATGTCCAAAACAACTACAACATATATATATCAACAAAAACAAAAAAAATTGAACCACTATCCATCGGGACCAATATCTTTCCACTATCTTCCACTAGGACCTTCCCTTGGACTCAACTCGGCTTACAACATGCATAAAAACAAATTATAAATATCATAAATTATTTAAACAATTTTAAACTAAATTCAAGATATTAAAATATTAAACTTATACATAAAAAAACAATTCAATTATTAAAAAAGTCGTACATCAAATTCTTTGAATGCATGTCCGCCATTTTTTTTCCACCAGAGTCTTCCCTTTGGCTCCAAAGGATCTAAGAGAGCCAAGTTGCAACATGTACAAAAGTAATTTATGAATCCTAAAGTATGGAAACAATTTTCAAATAAATCCCAAAAATATAAAATATTAAACTTATATCAGAGATCATTTCAAGTTAAACAAAATTACCTCGGTGCCAATATCTGCATTCAACAGAGAACCTACATCTTCACCCCCAATTTCCATATGGTCTCTCCCCTAAAATTTAAATTTTGTTAATGAATAAAACGTAGTAGAAACAAATAATAAATTAAGCAATTAACTTAAAACCAAAACAAGAAAAATTAAAATCATTAGCTCATAAGAGATGGTAAATCATCTAAAAAGTTCGATTCTAAAGAAACCTGCATGGATAAGTCAAATTAAAAATAAGATACATTGATATTTATTAAAATTAAAAAAATATATATATCAAGTTCAAGCATAAATATTATAATTAATATGCCTCTCCAAAACGCTCTTCATTTTGACTAGGATGCTCTTCATTTTGACTAGTGGAGACTCGAAAATTATGTGCATTCAACATTCTAGAAAACTGCAAACAAAAATACATTTTCTTAATATACTTATTACTATGTAACAAAAAATTCAATTCAAAATGAATAATAAAAAATCAAATAGATTGTCATAGCATAATCAACAAACCTCTCCCATACTCGATGTGCCATTGGATAACACATCTGAAGCTATATCGTGAAAAGACTTGGCATAAGCCTTGAGATCGTCGATGCTCAATCCATCTACCTCATCATTCGTCTTGTAAACAAACTTTTGACGAATAGTAGCATGAGCCCTCTCTCAACCCAATCGCACTTCTACTCCAACAAGAGCTGACGCTAAACCATCACCTACTGATTCCCTTGCAGTTGTCCCAAGTTGCGATGTGGGCTCCATATTCGATCTTAAAGCCACAACCCTAGGTGGACGAGGTATCTCGGGTGGACGTCAAAGATTCGTAGGGTCTCTAAGAGCACCTTTTCGATTATATATTCGACCATTTCCAACTCCATAAAAGTCAGAAGGAACATCAGTATAGTTTAGCTTCATAACAAAAAAAAACTCTGCATAGAAAAATCTAGCAAAATAATTAGGAACCTCATCGTTCCATGGCAATCGACCATAAGCTACAAGGAACCGATCATATATTAGATGTGCAATTTGAGGATGCTTGAAATATTGCACTTTCAACATTTTTCGCTTAAGGCCTTCTTTGAAATTAAACATTGAATTGGCTTGCTCTTTGGTCACTCTCTCCTTTACAACCTCCCACTTGTCTGGACCCATAACTTGGTCCCTTCGCCTCTGCATCAAATGAACAAAACCATTCATAGTTGGTCCGAGTTCCTCATATGTATCAATGAATTTTTGCAATGACCCCAAAACAATCTCTAGACTTTGTCTGCTCTCTGGAGGTAGATCCAAAGAACAAAGATCATTGTTTAACCTATCATAGTGGGATCTACAAATTTCAAGGATAGTTTGTTGCACAACACCTTCCCATGGAAGCTCATCAGGTAAATCAGACGGATAAGTTGATATGGGTGTACAACACTCAGCTAGTAGAACATATGTTGTCCTAGCTCTAGGAGGATCTTCGCGACCTTGCTCTGCACCCGCACCTATCCCATCATCTACAATCCTATCTTGATCTTCCTCCCGCTATGTCGAATTAGGCACATCTTCTGAACCTCGCTTTGCTTCAAATATAGCCTTAGTCAAGTGTTAACCTTGTCCAAAAATTCAAAACATACAAAAATACAAATTATACATGTATTGAAACATTAATGTTCATACCGACAGAAGGTTGAGATCGATGCTCTCCCACAGAACATAAAGGGGAATCATTTGTACCCCTATCAACTTGATGGTGATCAGATGACTATGACCCATACAATAAACTCGAACCCCAAGGTGAATTCGACAACCTTTGACTACCAATTGGAACACCAATTCCCGATGAATGTGATGACCTCCTACGCTTTCGCTTCGAAGACTCAACTCTTTCCATTTGATATGATTTCTAAATTTACACAAATGTCAACTCATAACATATTGAAGTTGTACATGTTAATTCTACAGACTTAAAGATATATCTAATAAAGAACTACATACCAAATGTAGGGGTGTCTAAAGCAGTATAAGTGAATTTTTTTGTAAGTTCCTCTCCTAACTCTAGCATAATTAATTAAATGAAATTCCTACCATCACTACTATTGCAACATAAAGATATATTTAATAATCATTTCATAATCAGATATAACTTATAATGCAGTTAATTGTAGTAGTATAGTAATCTTACAAATTTTTCATCTATCCAATATGATTAAATTATATATCTCAATGAACAAACATCTCATGAAATATATATATATATATCCACTTATTATAAGATTCGTACTTTATTTATATGAAAAAAAAACTTACACAAATGTCAACTCATAACATATTGAAGTTGTACATGTTAATTCTACAGACTTAAAGACATATCTCATAAATAACTGCATACCAAATGTAGGGGTGCCTAAAGTAGTATAAGTCATTTTTTTTTTGTAAGTCCCTCTCCTAACTCTAGCATCACTACTATTGCAACATAAAGATATAATTAATAATCATCTCATAATCAGATATAAAATATAATGTAGTTAATTGTAGTAGTATAGTCACCTTACAAATTTTTCATCCATCACATATGATTCCATTATATATCTCAATAAACAAACACCACACGAAATATATATATATATCAACTTATTATAAGAATCGTCCTTTATTTATAAGAAAGAAAAATTTACACAAATGTTGACTCATAACATATTGAAGTTGTACATGTTAATTCTACAAACTTAAAGGCCTTACAACACTATGACTTTTTAAGTGAATCTTTAAACTCTGCTCAAGAACAGAGTTCAAGAACTCTGTTTAAGGATAAAACTTTTCATCTTTTTTATATCTTATTATATAAAACATATATTTCTTATCTTTTCATGAACAGAGTTTTTAACCTCTGTTCATGAACATAGTTTAAGCACTCTATTCATAAACAGAGTTTAAGCACTCTGTTCATGAACAGGATTCTTAAACTCTGTTAACCAAAATGAACATAAAATTAAATGTAAAAAAACTAAACAGTCTAATTTTAAACATGAACGCAAATATTTTTTTTAATTTTCTTCAAATGACAACAATATTTTTTGACAATACAAAGAATCGGGAAACGAGACATAACTGTAAACCAAACTCGTAGTGAACAGATTGTCGAACCACAATGCCGCACCGGATAAGACCACCAACTCGTCGAACGAAAAATATTTCCTACACATAACAACAAAATGGGTTAGCAAAAAAAAACTATAAAAATATGAAAATGAAATCATAACGACACAACTCATCGTCAAAACATACCTATCAATGAAAAACTATCAACCCTGCGCAGAAAACTAAAACACCAACGAAGCACCGATAACACCCTCCAACTCAACAAATGAACTAACCTGCAAACACTACCACATTTTGAGAAGACATTAAAACACAAAAACGTATGCATACATCACAAATAAAATTGGAAAATAAAAAACAAACATATAACGAAATGATGAAACTATTTATAAACTCACCCCGTAGCCGTCACCTCCACACGGATCCGTCAGGCAGCGACCACCCGATTCCAAATGCAAATTTTGAACTCGCAGAACCGTAAGGTAGCCTCGTCGACGAAGGGAGCTTCCAACTGCTGTGACGAGTAGTGACGAGCAGTATCAACAGAGCGGTGCGAGGCGAGCGTCGGGGATCATGCGAGCGACGGGAGAGTGGCGAGGGGCGAGGAGACAAAAGGGCGGAGAGACAGCACAATGAATGAACGTCGAGGATCATGCAAGCAGTATCAACACAATGAACGAATGTCGAGGATTGGACGAAGGGCAGAGAGACAGCACACGAGCAATATCAACAGCGGGCGAGCGTCGTCAACGTGACCATGCAGGGTGGCGAGGATCGACAGCGGGCCCGCATGCAGGGTCCAAAAAATTGCCAACGTCTATTGCGAAACTGCAGACGAGGCCGGGCTTTTATGCAGGAAACGTGTTCGACCAAATAATTGTTCGGCCAAACAATTGTTCATCCGAATAATTATTTCGTCGAATACTTATTCGGCCAAACAATTGTTCGGTCGAATAATTATTCGGCTGAATAAACAACCACCCGAAAATTTTTCCCATCCGGCAATGCTTTGCACACATTTCAAGGGTCCCCGTTTAACTAAATGGAGAACTGTTAGTACAAATTCGGCCGAATAACTTATACATTATTTGGCCAAATGATGAAAATTATTCGGCCAAATAATAAATATTAATCGGCCGAATAACCTCCGCTAAGACTTTTTTGCATTGGTTTCTTACGGAAGTGTTACCCACCTTCACGTTTTTACCCGTATGTGCTTAATTTAGATACCCATTTCTCTAGACAATTTGAATGTGCTCTCCTATGGCTATCATATACTTGGAGCTACTAATTTTAGTAAGATGTTATTTTCAAATTTTCATAAATTTGATTATAATATAAAAACAAATTTTAATGAAACTCTCTCGTGTTTGTTCTTAAACATGAAATTGTTTTTGTTATTTTGATATTGAGCTAGGTTTTAACACTTGTGAATGACAAAGGAATGGGTTTAGACTCGTGACTGACAAATGCATGGAAACAAGGTTTTGTTATGGGAGGCTCCCAATCCCACTTTGCACACTTCCAAGTTACAATTTATAGGTCTTGTTCCCAAAATCTTTTCAAGTATCTATTCACATTTTTTTGAAAAAGATTTATTTGATATTACTCATGGGAAAAAAAGCTTCTAAACAAGCTTGAATTATTATCCATTTATAACCAAGGAAAAGTGAATGGCCAAATGAAAGCAAGAACCAAGAATTGGTTGGGAATTGAAAAATGTATCACTTCGCTGTCTCTATATTAAGAGAACTTGTGTCCAAAAAATAGTGTTACTAGAAGAATTTTATATATTCAAATGTTTACATTGTTCTATTTTTATGAACTTAAAATAAAACGAATTACCTATATTAGGAAACTAAATTCTTTCATTTATGAATAAAGTAAAACAAAAGAAAATTATTTTATTAAATTCTCTTCAAAGTGCATCATGGATAATACATAGAAAACTCCACTTTCGTGAAGGATTCGCTACAGCTTGGTATGTGCAAGTTCAGGTACAATAATAGTTGAGGAATCCGAAACAAACCATACCTTTGAAAACCAACCTTATTATTATTTTTTTGACAAAGGAAGGAGATAACATCATAATACAATGCCGATTGCAATGTGTTTTTTAATGAATCACTTGTACAAATGGCATATTATATTTATCTGGCATTTTAACTCAAGTCCTTTGGAACAAAATGAAAAATGTCACAATTTCAATTACACCATTGATGTAGCATGTTAACCTTGAAAATTTTTGTATGTTGCGTTATATGTGGCCTGACACTAACCTCTGGAAAGGATTCTATGTTCCACCTTTTGTTTGTTTCCTAATTTTATCACTTAATGTATGCCAAATGCATAATGTCAACACATTTACTATTGAGTTGTGTGTGCCACTATTAGTAGTTTTTTTTGTTCCACCCTTGATTTTCAGAGTGCATGATCAACGAGAAACATGAGTAAATGAGTCTATTGTTATCTTTTAATTGAAAATTAATCTCCTTAATAAAAACATATATTTTAATTTAAAACTAGAATGTCACAATTTCAATTACACCATTGACATAACATGTTAACCTTACAAGATTTTGTATGTTGCATTACATGTGGCCTCACATTTATTTCATAAATGATTCTAGGTTCCATGTTTTGTTTCTTTCATAACTTTATTACTTAATATACTTCAAATGCATAATGTTGACACTTGTTATTTTTATTTGGAAATGAAATTCCTTAATAAAAAAAAAGATATATTTTAATTGAAAATTAAATTCTTTAATAACAAAAATTATTATTGAAAGGTATTTTTTAATAAAACTTGATAGTTGAAGAGTTATTGTTTAGCATAAAAAACTAAACAAAACATAAAAACAAAAAATTAGTTGAAAGGGCAAAGATGAAATGAACTAGCCCTTCAAATTTTCCCACCTCTACCAATTTTTCCCGCAGAGATGAAATGAACTCCATCATGTTAGTCTGTAGAGTCTCTGTCGCGCTAGTCTGGAGCTTTTACAACGGTTTTGTGGAAGGGAGTTGTGGTCGACATAAAGCCTAAGGGGAATCATCATTTTGAGAAGGGGAAGGGAAGCAGACACAGAAGACAAGCACAAGAAGCATCTCTCTAATAAAAAATCTATCAAGAGTATGCCACCTATTATCTCTTATTCCATGGGCTTTCAAGGGAACCAATCAATATCTCCAAAGATACAGAATTCAATATCATAAGCTCTGCAAATACTCCTCTCTCTAGTGGATTCCACACATAAGCAATTGTGGGAAGCTAATTCTTTAAGGCAGGTTTACCCTCAGGTTCCACACATCCATGTAGGTTATGGGTATCCTTTACAATATATGCCCATCATGCCTTCTTTACCAAAACTTAGACCCCAGTCAGATCGATCTCAATCACTATTTGTTTTTTATCAACTAATAGTACTAGATGTATAAAATCAAAGGGATGATAGGACAATGGAGAGACACCGATAGAGACCTCACATAATTTATAAATACCATGCCTTAGGAATTTATTAAGCATTCTCTGGGATAGTATGGTCATTCTACCCAATTTAAATAAGAATCTTTGATCACTATTATGTTGCCTGTTTTTCTAGGATAATCTGAGTGGTTTTGCTTCCTTTGTCCATTACTAAAGGATGAATTTTGTTCTCTAAAGATTAAGGACAAGGGATAGCCTAAAAGAAGGTCAAATTAGAAAGATAGGAGGAATGGAGATACAACTCTCCATTCCATTCAAATTTTTAAGGATTTTGTAAATTTACATTTATTTTTTTATTTGAGTTTTTAAATAAAATTTATATTTGTTTTTTGTTTTTTCCCACATCTACAAAGAAACTAGATAGTCGTGAGGGTTTCAATGGTTTCAACATTACCATAAAGTGTTCAAGAAACATAACCTTGATGGTGGGTATTGGTGGCTTAACCTTAGGTTGGCTTTTGATGGAAAATTAAACAATCTCTGGAGCGTGGCTTCTAATTAGTGCACTTGGTTGTTTTGTTTGCATGTAGTATAATGGTTTTTCATTAAGCCCAAAAAGCCACATTTTCTTTGTTTTTGCTTATGGGAGACCTCCATTTTTCCCAACACTTAGTATCTTTAGGTTTCCCAACCCACATGTCCTTTCTATGACAAAGATGAGCTTGACCAATTTTATGTTTAATTTTATATAACTTTTAGTGTTTGAACTCTATGAACAAACATTAGATGCTTGCTTTTGATTTGTAATCGATGCTTTTGTGACCCTCTTTTTTTTAAAGATGTATGTGCATATATTTTTTTAAATCACACACCATTGTATTTTCGAAAAAGGAAAAGGATTATTGAGGCATTTTATAAAATTTGAAGGCGATAAATTATGTTGATGTGGTTTTATAAAGGCATGAAGATGTCGGCTGTATAAATTTGGCATTCAAGGAGCGAGTGCTTAGAGGGGTTCACCATACCATTTATAATAGTCATTCAAAAATGATGACAAAAATCTACAACAATCCTTATTTATGGTTTTTTTCATAGTTCGAACATCATAGGGATGCAAAAAGTATAAAAAGTAAGTGAATTTGTGAAGGGAAAACACTAACAATTAGAGAATTGATAATTAAAGCTCATTTGTGGGTGGAGGGGATAAACTACTTACAGTTATAGAGATTTTGCATAAATAAATGACAAAGTTAATGATGTTTTTCTTTATACATAGTAGTGTGGTAGTCAACATTTTCTATTTAATATATGCATATAAATACAATAATATAAATCATATAAATCCATTAAAAGTTTCACTTTAATTTTTTCATTCTCTTTAGTGATTAGATCCAAAGTTAAAAAAATTATTAGATCATCATGAACCTTAGTTTTATTTTGATTTTCATAACCACTAAATTCAAAAATGAAAATCTCAATATTTTGGGCGCTAAAATTTGTCAAAACTACTTGCTACTGGAATCTTCATCTTCTTTGGGGGTTTGTTCGGCCAGAAGGGTATGTTTGGTTCCTCAATCCTTTTAGATAGATGAGGGGGAATATGGGCATGGGAATGCTGGATGATGAGCCATTCCGTCAATCAACAGCATTAGCAGCTGCACCAATAATATAGAGTTATTTTTCCCTCTCGCACTTGTGTAGATTTGTGAAATTTATTTCTCCATAGCTGCTATTCTCGTCTACTATTCCATTTCATAGTAGCTAAAACTTGCTAGAATAATGGTGTTCAAGATTGAATGCATCAATCCAAACATCATTTCTTAGGTACACTTCAACCTTTTTCGCTATTATGCTATAAACTATTCAAAATGGTTCTCAAACTAGGTTTTTATTATGAATAAAGTCATCAAGAGTTCGATTCAGTGATTCAATATGTTTGTTTTGATTCTAAGTTGCTTTGTATATTTTGTTGATATCACATATTTTGAGGAAACTGAGTGACATGGAGTACAAGGAAAAGTTAGGCTCAAAACCCTTGGCCGCACCTACAGAATCTGTAGGTACATTTATTTCTTCTATTGAGGGAGAACCTGTTCGATTGTTTGAAGATGTTGGCATTTCTTTAGCTGCATTTGCATGAACTTCAAATAATGGCGATTCTAAGAATGATAGCACTTTTGGAATTTCTTTTAGTTCTATTATAAAATGTATGAACAAATCATGTGTGTGGTAAGTATGAATCACTACTGATGGTGTTTTTGATGAATACTTAATTCCTTAATTAATGTGTTTGTGCTTATAGTCTCCACAATTTATATTGACCAAATATTTTGAACTTGATGCAGGTCTTGGAGCTTCTTTTGAAGAAAGGAATACAGCTGATGTCAGGACCACTCTATCTAGAGACAATGTGGACCATTTTGTAGCACCAATTAATGGGGAGTTTTCTCTAGACACAAGATTCAATGATGCAAATGGTGAACCTGATACTGGTATAGAAAGTATGCCCTGTAGGACAAAATACTTTCCATACCAACCTATAGGAACTAATGTCATTGGGAAGGATGACATTAGTGGTGAGAAGGTTGTAAATGAAAGCTTACTTTTGCTAACAGAATGTACACCTATTGAAGATCATGAATTTACATCTTCTGGGTTGGAATTGCATTCTACCAATGGATTTCCTACTGATACTGGACCTACTTCTGCTTACAATCTGACTTTAGGTCCTATAATTACTAGAAGTGAAAAGAGTGTGTCTGTAGATGTTGATAGTGACAAGAGATCATATCTATATGTTGATGGTGATGGGATTTCCCCTGCTGTTGAAGTTCACAAAGTTCCATATTCTGAGTTAGAGTTTCCTTCTAACAATGGCTTTCCTTCTATTGTGGATCGTAAAATCTACCCTCGCCGTGAAAATTATTTTCCTTCTAGAAACCTGACGGGGTTCGCGTTTTACCCTTTAATCGTCTATGGGGTTCGTGTTGTTAGTCGTTTTTGTTGATGTTGCATTACCTAGATGGTTTCCTGGTTTCTAATCAACCGAACCCTCGGGAGACCTCAAGCATTTGAGAAAGGTCAAGTCAGTCTCTTGGAAGGTATGGTGGACTTCATTGCTTTTATATTTAATTCAAGTCTTGCCACTCTCGCCGTTTCTGTGGTCAATTCGTTTGCATTTTTAGGGTTGATTTTGAAGTTTTTTGGTTTGGTTTTGGTCCCGTGTGAGGCTTATTTAAAGGGAAGTTTGTGTGATACTTATCTAAGGGAAGTTTGTGGGTCTCTTGTTATCGGTTAAGGATGAAAATGGATTGATTTGGATTGCAAGGTTTCATGGTATATTCATAGCATCCATTCTGAGATAGCAGCCAAGACCTAAAAAATTGTTCCATTTATTCTTGCCACATGAGGAGGAATTTACTATTTGTTATCTTGGCTTGCTATTGATTTGTTAGCGAGGTGGCCACTGCACTATTTTGTTGGTTGCCTATTTCAGTTTTTCCAATGGCCTCTGGAAATATAGAGAAGGAAGAAAATAAGGTGGTTCTAGAGGATCTACACTGCAAGAGATCAGATGAAAAGCAATGGAGATGTAGTGCATGGTCTATGCCAGACAATACTATCTGTGAAAAGTATTATATTCAAGCAAAGAGGAGGGCTGCAAACTCTGCCAAGCGCGCCAATGAGAAGAAGCTGAAGAAAAAGGAGGAAAGCAGTGAGCCAGTGTTTGAAAACAAGCAAAATGAAGTTGAAAAACCACATGTCACTACCACTACTGGGCAAGAGCTCTCAACCATCTCGGTGAATAAGATATCAAAATAAAAGGTTCCAAAAGGCCAGCTTATGTATCAGTCAGTCCCGTCTATTCGACATACACAACTGATCAGTGAAGAAGCTAAGGTGGATATCTTAAGAAATCATGGAATTGAAAGAGAGATTGATTTTCCATAGTATCAATCCCATGCCCCTTCAGCAAAAACCAAAATTGCAAAAAATTTGATAAACAAGCATGTTTTGGTGAGTTTAGCGAGTTATCATCACTTTTGTATGGCACTGTTTCCTTCTATTTTATTCTATTATTCTCAGGATTCTCATGTTGTTTTGAACATATAATTGGTAGCATCAATTAGAATTGGCATTCCCTTAGTTAAGGAACATTCTCTGTTGTTGTGTCTCAAGATTGCACTAGCACGAAGACTGGTACCTTGGTTGAGGCAGAAAGTGATATATGTCATCAATGTCAAAAGAACTACAAAGGGAAGTTAGTCCGATGTTCAAAATGCAAAGGAAAGCATTATTGTTTCTCCTGTATTGCTAACTGGTAGGAATAAGCTTTTCTTCCAGTGGATAATGAGCATAACAAACTTTAGACGTTTTTGGTTTTAAATATCTAGAAGCTTGTAAATGATGACAAGAACATTTGAAAATTTGATAATATTTGGATGTATCTAACTTTGATACACATGCTTATTCATTGTGGTATAGGTACCCTGAATATTCAGAAGAAGATATTGAGAAGGCTTGCCCATTTTGTCCTGGGAGTTGTAGTTGCTGTAAGAATCTGCAAGAGATCTGGTAGCTGTAGCAAATCACAATCAAACTAACAAATAAGTTGCAAGAAGAAGAGAAGGAGACACTCAATGATCACTCATAAACATAGTAGAATAGAACAATATCTCAGTATTATACAATGAATAAGAATGTAAGTGAATGAATACAATAGCCATGAATATTGCATCATATAGGATTCGAATAGGCCAAGTAGGGCATTCAAATTCCTAACTCAGAGTGTGGCTTGGATGATAGTGGAGTCATCATCTAGTCAATGTGTCAGTCATCAATGGTAACAGTTAATCAAGTGTGGTTAACTGAGTCTAACTAAGTGAGGTAGGCACTAACTAAATGAAGCAGGCTCAGTGGAGGGCGCATGAGGAGCTAAATGGAGTCAAAATGGGCAGACTAGTCTCACTGGAGGTCCATCGGAGTGAAACAGTTAGTGGGGGAGTCAATCTAGCCTTAAATCAAGGAAGAACTGAGTGATAACTGACTGGTAGGTGAGAAAGGCACCCAACTGCCTGTGGTAGGTGAGAAAGGCGCACTTGCCATGCAAAAGATTGGAGAAGGGCGCCTTTGGTAGGTGGAAGGCCCCTTGGGGGCTGTAGATAGGCTGTGGAGAGCTAGAACTTAGGGATAAGAGTTGGGAGGTCCACCATGATGAAGACTGGATGCATGCAGATGATTGGATGCATGCATGCATGAAAAACTGAAAAATGATGGGGAGAATATTCCAACACCCCCCCGAAAGCTATACTATGAGAAAATAACTGAAGAGTAGGGCCCTGGTGACTAAGGCCAAAGGTCACCCTATAAAACAGCAAGATAGGGCCCTGGTTACTGAGACCACGGCCACCCCATACAATGAATCTAAAATAAACTAAGTGAGGAAAGAGGGAAAAACCAATGGGAAGAAATCCCTCCCTCAAAATAGACTGAAAGGTGCTAAAGCATCACGACTTACCCTTGAAGGAGGCAAGTGACCTTCTATAGGAAGGGTTGATTGACCCAAGATGAACAAAAATGTGAGAAGGATGAGTCTCTTCATCATGAAAATCTGAACTGGTTCTCCATCGATCAGTTGGATCACTAGAAGATGTGAAAGTAGTGGCTTCCCTTCTTGGAAGAGGAGGAAAGTTAGTTGAGAGATCATAAGGAACTGAAACTTCCATTTCCTTTTCATCTTTAGCATTTGTTAGATCTTCAGGTTCTTGTGGGTCTGGATCCAACATTTGCTCTTCATCACTATCTTCTTCTGAATCTGATCTGCTATATGTTGAGGATTCCCTCTCTTGGACATCACCAACACCTTCAAGCTCTGAATCTGAAAATTCATGAGGAGGAGCAAGCAAAACTGGCTCAACATCACACACAAACTCTGAATTTGAATTTTCATGAAGAGAAACATGTGAAGCTGATGTCTCATACTCATAATCTGAACTACCATATGATGGAGATTTTTTCTCTTGAAACTAATGAAATTGAATACAAGGGCTCATGTGAAGAAGCAGATGAAACTGACTCATCATCGCTCCCAACCTCTGAGTCTAAGGAAGTGGAAACACAATCAGACATGTAACCATCATGAACCTGCTTTTGAAGAAGCATGTAAATCTATGATATCTCTCTTGAGCTGTTACTGGTGAGATCCTTTCCAAAAGAACTAGAAATGGACAAAGATTGAAGATCACTAGTGGATGTAGTGGTGATGGCCTCTTTTTCCACAGGTTTTGAATCAATAGGTGCTAGATCTTCAGGTTCTTGAGGATGTGGATCTTGCATTCTTACTTCTTTAAGAGTCCTCTTTTTCTCAGTCTTCTTGGATCTATTTTTGCCTTTCAAGCAACCTTTGCATGTGCCATGAGCAATCTTGCTAATCTTTATATCTTCATGAGTGTGAGTGCGAAGAGCAGATTCCTTTGAGAGAGGTAAGAAGTGTGAGAATTCATAGAGCTTGGACTCATGATTTGCAATACCTTTTGAAATGATTTCCCCTGAGACTTCATTTGGAGAGAAGATTAGTCTCTTGGGATTTCCAACATGAGTCATTTGATATACAGAGAGTAAATTCGCTGTAAGAGAAGGAACATAAAGCACATTAGAAAAATATCCAGAGTCAAGATCAATTCTTCTGATACCTTGAGAAGGGATTTCTGAATCATTGCCCAATCTGATGGAAGGGCCTTTTGAGCTCTCGAACTTGGAGAAGAGACCTTTGGAGGAATACATGTGTCTTGTGGCTCCTAAATCTATAATAAAAGAAGAATCTGATGATGCACTTGCCATGAGAGCATGACATCTTTCTTTACCTTTGGATCTAGAAGATTCAGGATTAGGATCTTTATTCCTTGTATATGCAAGAACAAAAAGATTGTTCTTCTCGAGTAATTGAGCCATCAAATCTATGGCTTTCTTCATACAAGCACTCTTAGGATGAATTCCTTTAAGACAATAGTTGCAATTTTGTTTTCTCTTGTGAGAATGCTTGGTCTTCTTCGGGTTTGAAACCCTATCTGACTGATCTGGACTATTTGTAGGCCTTGTACCATTAGATTTCTTGCCAGAAATATTTTTCTTTCCTATATCATTCACTCTCTCTGCAACTGTAAGGGATGAATCCAATTTGGGTTTGATCATTCCCATTGAAATCAACTTCTCTTCCTCTTGGGTAAGAGATTGTGTGAAATCATCAAAACAGGGAAACTTCTATTTTGGAATGGACAGCCTAGCTGACTGGAAAGTAGAGACAAAAACTGAGAAGTTTTCCCCCAACTTTGAGAGAATGGTAAGTATAAGATGCTTATCTTCCTTCACTATCTCATATCTTTTCAACTGTGATATCAAGCTTTTGAACTTGGTGAAAAAGGCATTGATAGATTCGAAGTTGCTAGGACTCAAACATATGAGCTCATTCTCCAATTTGTGTTCTTCCATATCATCCTTTAGCCCAAAAAGAGATTCGAGCTTGTCCCACACTTCTTTAGGAGATGTAAGATCGATGACATGAAAGTGTAGATCATCGAAAATTGAGAGAAGGAGGATACCAATTGCTTCATGAAGCCGATCCAAGTACTTGGACTTTTCAACTGCATTGGTTAGTTCTACCATCGTTCCGTTGAGTATTCGGGTGAAGATTTTTGATCTCAAGAAGAGAGACATTTTGGCTTTCCACTCAACATAGTTGGAAGATGTAAGCTTTAGATCCATCTGAATAGAGAAAGTCGAATAGTTGAAGAAGATTCTGAATGGGTGAATAAACCTACAAAACAATAAAAGATGTGTTGATGGAGAATGCTACACTTCGATTGAACACTACCTTAAGGACACTTGGCACATGGACTAAGTCCTTCACACCTGGATAGACCTCACTGGATTTCTCCAATGAATTCAAGTAATAGCACCGGGATTTTTTGTGGAAACTTAGAGGCTTATGGTGCACAAGTGAAAGATAGCTGCTCAAAGAAATGCTGCAACTGCTGCAATTCGAATAGTTGCTTCCTGCTATGATACCATGTAAGAATCTACAAGAGATCTGGCAGTTGTAGCAACTCACAATCAAACTAACAAATAAGTTGCAAGAAGAAGAGAAGGAGACACTCAATGATCACTCATAAACACAGTAGAATAGAACAATATCTCAGTATTATACAATGAATAAGAATGTAAGTGAATGAATACAATAGCCATGAAGATGGCATCATCTAGGATGTGAATAGGCCAAGTAGGGCATTCGAATTCCTAACTTAGAGTGTGGATTGGATGATAGTGGAGTCATCATCTAGTCAATGTGTCAGTCATCAATGGTAACAGTCAATCAAGTGTGGTTAACTGAGTCTAACTGAGTGAGGTAGGCACTAACTGAATGAAGGAGGCTTAGTGGAGAGCACATGAGGAGCTAATTGTATTCAGAATGGGCAGACTAGTCTCACTGGAGGTCTATCAGAGTGAATGAAACAGTTAGTGGGGGAGTCAATCTAGCCTTAAATCAAGGAAGAACTGAGTGATAACTGACTGGTAGGTGAGAAAGGTGCCTAACTGGTTGTAGTATGTGAGAAAGGTGCACTTGCCATGCAAGAGGATGGAGAAAGGTGCCTTTGGTAGGTGGGAGGCCCCCTAGGGTCTGTAGACAGGCTGTGGAGAGCTAGAACCAAGCTCTAAGAGCTGGGAGGTCCACCATGATGATGATTCGATGCATGTAGATGACTGGATGCATGCATGCATGCAAAACTGAAAAATGATGGGGAGAATATTCCAACAGTCGCAAGGCATGTTTGTGTGGGAACGGATAGGTGAAGGTATTTGATCTTTTGAAAAGTTTCAAAAACCTCTTTTATAGGGTGGACAAGTTGTTTGCAGATTGGAATTCTGGTTGTTTTTTTGTTCCTTGTTATGTGGTTGTTTATGCCATGTGGGAATACTATTCCCTTTTTATTGATGATAGTAGTTATAACCCATGGAAGAAAAATATCTTATATTCTAGAAACTGTTGTTCTCTATATGCAGGCCAGGATGCAGGAAATAGACAACACTGAGAAAATTCGATACCTCCATTACTTTCTATCTATGGCTTTTCCTATGCTCTAGCAGATCCACAGGGAGGAGTGCCTGGAGCAAGAGGTGGAGGCCAAGATTCAAGGTGAGTATCTTGTGGTATGCTTCTTTTCTTGGGTATAGTTTTAAATATTTTTCACGTGCTCCAATTTTTACAATGGTTGTAACATTCTTGAAATATTCTTTCTGCTTAGGTGAACCAACAATAAAGCTGGAGATTCGTAAAGCAAAACTTAATGCAAATGTACATCTGTGCTGGTACATGTTCAAAGTTCAAATCCCTTCATTTTTTTAACTAAAATACAATTATACCCTAGGTAACATAAGATGAGGATTTAGTTATGTCTAATGTTTTTGAGATTGTAGTGGTAATCTAAAATCATCATACCATCTCACATGGCCATTTGATGTCTTTTGTATTGCTAAAGTGACAACTGCAAGACAACTATTGTTGATAACCACCGAAGTTGTCTGTATTGTTCCTATGATCTATGTGTCAGTTGTTGTCGAGGTCTTCAAGAAGGTTTCCAACCAGTAGGTGGTAAAGCAGAACTGGCCCATCTGCAGTCTACAAATAGAGCTTATTCTTATGGTAGAAAGGGATTTCCAATAAATAAGCAACCAAAGGTGTCAGGGGGGGACCTGGTTGGGAGCTTCACTCCCATGTTACTAGCAATAGCATTGTGGACCCTACAGACAGATTACCAGATTGGAAAGCTAATAGTTATGGTAGCATTCCATGTCCCCCAAAGGAATATGGTGGTTGTGGTAGTCATTTGTTAGAATTAAAATGCATTTGTAGAACAAATTTGATTGCAAAAATTGAAAAAGATGCGGAGGAAATGGCCAATAGTTGCAAAGTTGCAGAGGGCTTGAAAATTTCTCATCCATGCACCTCATGACTCAAGTCTGGTTCTAATGGGGAAAATGGATATTCTGAAAGGAATATACGCCAAGCAGCTCATAGGAAGAGCAACACTGACAATTATTTCTACTGTCCAACTGTACAGGATATTAAAGAAGAAGGTCTTGAAAATTTTCAGAAACACTGGATTAGAGGTCAATCGATTATTTTGCAGAATGTTCTTGAAGGCACATCAGGTCTTAGCTAAGACCCAACGGTCATGTTGCGGCCTGTTCGAGAGACTATGAATGGCAAGTTTAATGATGAGGCAAAGATAAAGGCCATTGATTGCTTAAATTGTTGTGAAGTGAGTTATTTTCTCCATTAAATCTTACAAGCATGTTTCTTTTTCAAGTTACCAAACAATTATGCACCTTGATTTAGGTTGTGAATGTTCTGGTATTGTATTGGTCTTCATAATTATCTTTGTATAGAGTTGCATCTCATTCATGCAGGGAAGCTTGATATCATGACGTCTAAAGATGTCTTATTACTATTAGCCGAGCTAGATGCATTTTGAGTATTTTTGATCCTGCATAATTAATAGTTAGGATTGTATTTTAAATTTTTGTATTTTAAGATAGTAAAATTAATACATAGAATACAATCATACAGTCCAGTTTCAACTTAATAAAAGGGACTGAGAATATTTTTTATCAGGACCCTCAGATGAATTATGCTAGCAAAGTTCATCTATATCTAGATCTTGCATAACTAATAGTTATTTATTCTAGTGGTGGTGCTTTTCTAAATATATTTAGGCAGGGTCTACTAAGGTCAAGATTAGGCAGGGCCTACTAAGGACAAGATCAACACAAATTCTTGCATAAGTGATAGGTTTTTTCCACCTTGTCAACTTTGTTGTACTAATATTAATTGCTTTGAAATTGAGCAAAATTTGAAGGGAAAAACAATAATGTTACATATACTAGAAATTTTGAAGGAGCTTTAAGTCCCAAGTTGAAGCCTAATGACTATAGAGTCCTACCTTGCTAGAAATCAAGGCTCCCTTTCAAAACCACATCTTTATTTTCCTAGGAGGAGAAGTTATTAGGAAACAAACTCTGTTGATGAGGGATAGCTCATATCCCCCCTTTAGCATCCAATTTTCAACAATCCAACTATTGCTAGTGTTTTATAAGGCCAAAGTCCAATAAATATGCAGATGAGCCTAAAAGTGCTTGATGATATATGCACTAGTTATAGTCAAAGAAATACTCACATAAGAATCAAACATGCATGCAGAGAACGATGCAATACTCACAAACAAGAGAAGAATGGATGCATGTACTCGCAGGGGATTGCTTCAATTTATAGTGGGAAGAATTTCCGCAACTATTTGCATATATATGAGTACAAAATTTGTTGGGTGGAGCTAGGTAAATTGTTAGATAGAGGTAGATGATATGATCACAAGTAGACAACAATGCAATACTCACAAACAAGAGAATAAATGATGCATTTGCTCAAAGAAGGCCGCTTAAATTGTACATGTACTTTCTATACTGTATTACATATTTACAAAAATTACAAAATGACAAAATTGGTGGAGTGATAATATTTGAAAATGTTTCCTACTATTTTTTTGTTGTTGTAACCACTCATATATCCAACCAAGGGATTGCATGATGGCCCCCATAGGTACACGTTTTCCACACATGGAACTACCAAAATCACACCCCATGGGATTTTATCATGGGTGGATGGGGTGTACTCAAACCCTCCACACCTTATCATGAGTGCTACCCCACAAGGGGCAAAAGTCTCGTAGAGTTACAAATATAAAGTACAATGTTAAGTGGGTGATCACCTTTGACCATCACTCCTATGAAATATTTGTGATGAGGTATAAAATATAAAATACAAAATGAAAATAATATATATTTGGACCAACTCCTTTAGTAAACAAGGACCAAGCGTCATCATGTCCCCGCTTAGAGGAAATTTTAATTAATTTCTATTGATGGAACACCCTTTCCAACAAAGGGCATCATAGTACTGGATTAGTTGGTGCTAGGTGGGCATATTAGGAGATGTTTGAAACTAATATTTGTTGAATTGAGAGTGTGTGCAACATGTGTGAAACATGGTGTTTGGTTGCAACGGTTGGAAGAAGAAAATCCTGGTTTGTACTCCATATTGTTGAAGCACATGTGCAAGAGAGTTAACCTCCATATCCATGGGTTGAGGGGAACCATATATAAATTTATTCTTACGAGGATGTAACTCAATCTGCTTTGTACCTAAGGTGAATGAAGCCTTTTTTGAAACAAGTTGAGTGGAGTTTGGACTTGGTGCTTGAAATTGCACTTCCTTGTTGAAGAGTGAAACCTATGGGTTAGAGTACAAGAGTTGAAAAAAGAGTCCTAAACTTATGGAGAATATCATGACAAGGATTTGAGAGAATATCATTTAATTTTTTAGGCTTTACAATATTTGGAAGTGAATGGGTCTTGACTCTTATAGAAGCCATCATAGACTACCTTACGATTGTACTGGTAGGGAATTCCAAGGAGTAGATAACAACAATCCAAGGGTGTTAACATTATAGTCAACTGTATTGATGAAAGATTTGATGGTAAAAGTGAGTGATGGCAAACTTGTGTCCTTGACCAATCTAAGAATGGTGTGGTTGGGGATGTGGTGTAGTGTGGTTGATATCACATTGTATGTGAAGAATACTTGACAACATAGTGTTTGGTCATGATAACATAGTGATTGATCATTGGCATCAGTCTCCTATTGTCTTCCATACTAATAAAGGGATTTTGGCCTTTTTGGCTTGCAAGGTGCGACATTCATCATCAAAATGATTAGGCTGTTTGCAATAAGAGTGATATCTTTTATTTCCATGGTCAATAGAGGAGGTAGTCCTAAATTTTCCTTGTTCTATCTAAACTAGTCAGCGGACTTGGGCTAGTAAAAATTTGTCCGATGGGAGGATGACAACCATGATCATCCTACACATCCATCGTCTTCTTTTGCAAGTCTTGTAGAGAATATTGTAAGCACACAAAGAATAACAATATACATTGTCTCAGATGTCATCATGGTTGAGTTGGAGGTTGTCCATGTTGGGGAAAATCCTTATTGGGTTTCATATGTTGTTTTTTTCCTCTTTGAAATGCTTCAAAAATTATCTCTGTTGTCTGTTTCTACTATCTAGAAATCTGCATTTTGTAGTTTTTAATATATCATCTTCTAGTTATATCTACATTTGGCATTTTTGGTAATGTCTAGTTGTAAGTGTACATCCAAGATGGAACCAATGTCTGTGTCCCCATAGTAAAATCTGACAGCACATTTTAATGATAGAGATTGATAATAGTTCTCATTTGTAGAATAGAACTTAGTGGTTTTCCAACCAACCTATGCAAGCACAAAATAGATTGAAGGATGAGTTCTAAAGGCTTGCTTTATGAGTTATTCCTTATATAGTAAATATTTGGGGAAATCCATGATGCATTTCTCTAGATAAAATTTTGTTATGTTAGAATTTTTGTTCAAGATTAATGTTTTAACCAACATTGTGGTGGTTGTTGCTAATTCTCATGACATTTGAAATATGTACTATGAATTATGCTTCATTGTAGAGAGGATTTAAAATCTAAGGTTGAACTTTCATAAACATGTGCAACTCAAAATAAGGCAAAGACAAAAATATGACCTATGGATCTTTACCCACAAGCAGCCAAATTGGCAGAGCGAGTAATTTGAGAATTCATTTCCCTTGTAACCGTTGCACTTCATTTTCCAGCTCTTTTATTTTTGACAAGTAACCTTTTATCAAATCCACATCCTATAGGGAAAGGATTGTAGAAATCTAGTTATAACTTCAACTATAAAGCTCTTAAAATTTATGGGTTAGAAATTTAGACATGAGAAAGGCCTTTTCTTTTGAAAAGGTAATCATTTGCAAATTTTGGAACAAGCATTTTTTAGGGTCACACATCAATTCTTAGAGAAGAAAAGAACAGGATAATTAATTATGGTTCAACCCTACAATTGTATCATTTTCTTTAAAAGAATTAGTTTCTTGGTGCAGTTGATACATTAAGGGTCATTACCGTATGTTCTTGGTGTTATTTTTGTTTTCAATGTGATTGATTTTGTTGTTATGACATTTTAATACTTGTTGCATAAAGAAAACGAATTTGCTTTTCAAGTGGGTGACTTAGGTTTCACCAAAGATTGCAATTCATTTCAGGAAAACTGGTAAAAATCTCAGATAAGCAAAAACCATATATTTGATAAAAGAGAAACTTCTAATGGAAAGTAAGCTTTATCCTTGAAAAGAGTGGCACTCCAGTAATCCAGAAATCCCAAGTAACTGTAAGGGGAACAGTCTCATGTTTTGCAACAACTATGTCTTACGTCTAGTTCTTCAAACCTTCAATTTGCACCATCCCATTTGACTTTGCATCCAGTTAGGGATAGAGTTTCCTTCCATGCCTCTTTTACACAAGAGAACCCTTCTTCTTATGCCCATCAGACTTGCACAGTCCAACCCTTGAAGTGTTTGTAGGTTTGACTCCTGAAGGTTCTATCTTCTTTCTATTTTGTTCACTGAGCTTGCACCACCACATGCCTACCTCCTATAGGTCTTAAATGCTCACTCAACATATGCTATTTATCCTTACTGTTCCAACCCATGAACTTGGAATTATTGCAAAGCTCTTTGAGCACTTGTGTGAATGACCAAAGATGAATGCTTGATTGCCTTAGAAAATTTGAGGTGTCCTTTTATTATTTATATGATATTGGCCTTTCATTTTCACTCCTTCTAAGTCAGTGTGCAAGCCCCTCCAAGTCAAAGTGGACATAAGTGCCCAATTGGCCAACTTCATCTGTTCCTAAAGATGCATTTTTTCCTCTTCTTGACTTGTCCGATGATGTCTGTGTCCAATGGTGTTGTGCCATCATCCAACAAATGTGTGCCCACATGTGTACCTAATGAAGAGCGCCCAGATGTGTTCCCAAGTACTCTCAACCAATGTGTGCTTGGAAACATGCACTCAAAGAGAGCTCGATAAGGTGCATCCAGCAAGTCTTCCCAGTCCATGTGCCCAACTGATACCATGAGGTCATCTATAAGCCAGTCAACTTGTTTTGCCATTTTGTTTGCCATGTATAATACATGTTTGTGGAAGAGGTCACTTGCAATCAACCGATATCATTTGCAAGTTGCCCCACTTATTACTTGACTATCACTTTCAATTGCTCGACTATTGCTTACAATTTTCATTGTTGAGTAAATCCTACAAGAGTTCAATATTCAGCCTTCGGCTTGTGTTTAACTCCCAACTCTAGTCTTCAACAACCTTGAAAGGTGACACTTATTTAGCACTCAAGTGGAGTAGTGATTCATCAATAAGGATCACTGTCCACTAACTTATATCTGGACAGAGTTGACAGACTGCCACAACCCATTTTCATTAAGCAGTGAGGGAGGATGCTTGGGAGATTATAAATTATAACTTATCTGGACTGTGCAGTGTGGATAATGGCACCGATATATCATATAAATTCTAGAGTCCAACCACTTTACACTGCCACTGCCATAATTACTTGTGCAATTGCTCACTGTCCAGTCCCTTGAACAATTTTTTCCCAAGTTTCTTGCAATTCTCTTGGATGCTTATGTTGCTACTATTTCTTTCTGCTGCAGCTGCAACCTAAGTGTCCATAGCTGTTGTGGAAACTCAATCTCCACTAAGAAGGTTGTGTAAATGTCCAATCTTATTCTTGCCTTGGTACTCTTGTCCTATTGTACATTGATCTTCCCCAAGACTGTGACTTAGGTGTCACCAAGCCAACTCTCTGATAATCTACTTCCGCATATATGAATGAGTGACATCCCTTTGCAGTTGACTCTGCCTATATAATTTTATTAGACCCAGGCAAGGTCACCACCACCTTCACTTTAAAACTGTCAAGTCACACCTACTACAACCTAACACTTAAATTTACTTCATTGATATTGGCACTATTTCTTTGTCCACTTAGGCTCTATTTCCAACTTCTAGGCAGTGAGCTTCCTTAAGTCAACTATCATTGAGAAGATGGCTGATGGCCATCATGGCCGCTTCCCTCGAATGCTCCAACAGTATGTCCAAAGTCTATTAAGTGATGACCCAACCAAAATGAATTCCATACCTCTTGCTTAAGTGCTCTGAGAAAGGCATGTTTACTTCAAAACTTTTGTTGCCTCATATTTGTCTAAAGAGTGCTCTGTGTCATCTGAGGTTCCCATACACAGAGGTAGGCAAGCATCTTCCAAGTTGATTTGGATTTCTTTACAGTCTAAGCCATCTAGAGTGAATGCACACTTTTTCTTGGTCAACTTCTTTTATGTCTCATCCACTTCTTTGGCACTATCATTGCTTCTGCACAAGGAAATTTATCATCTCTTCTTCAAGTCTATGAAGTCACCTTGTGCAGCTTAATGATTTCTTCAAGTCACTTGTGCAATAGAACTCTCTTTCCCACTTTCCTGCTTCTTGGACAACGGACCTCCTCTTCCAGCATCAATGTGGAGAAGAGTATGGCATGCTGCCATTGCAGATTTTATCCTTTGGGAAAAATGGCTCCTTCTCTATCAAACCTTTTACTGAAATGGGCACCTCTGCTTGTGTCCTACACTCCACTGCCTACGTCTAGGAAGTGAGCTAGATGTAGCTTTCCATAGTGAAAGGATGGTGGTAGGTTCCTGCCAAGGGATCCACCAACAACTACAAAAATACTCTTCCCAGATTCCACTATGGGATGGGGAAGCATCTTCCAAGTTGATTTGGTCTTCTTTCCAGTCTAAACCATCTAGGTTGAATGCACACTTTCTTCATTGGATTTGCTGCCTCATCCACTGCTTTGGTACTGTCATTGCTTCTACAAAAGGAAAGGTGTTGATATCTTCCTCAATCCTATCGAGTTGCCTTGTGCAACTTAACAAGTCCTTCAAGGCACTCTTGCAGTAGTGTCCCCTTGTGCATTACCTTTCTTCTTGGACAGTAGAGTGCCTATTCCAACATCAAGGTGGAGAAGAGGATGGCCTACTGCCATCATGAATTTCATCATTCACACAAAATGGCTCGTCATTTGTCCAACCTTTCACTAAAATGGATACCTTTGTTTGTGCCATAGATCCACTGCCTCCTCCTAGGAAGCAAGCCACATTTATCTTTCAATAGTAAAAGGATGGTGTCAGTCTTCTGCCAAGGCCACCGCCAACAACTGCAGCAAAAAACTCTACACAAAATCCACTATGGCACTATGGGATTCACCTTAGGAAACTACTGTTCCTAATCATCTTCCTTGAACTTGTCCAGATCTGATGTCAAGGCACTTGGGACCTCTAGTGCCTCCTTTTGATGTCTACACTGGGGTTTTTCCTTCAATCTTGGCACTTGGAATTCTTCCAAGTCTTCCTAAACCCTAAACTATAAACCCCTAAAAGACAAACAATGGCCAAATGTTTCTGGATCCAATGGAAATAAGTTACGTTCTTACCTCTTAACTTGGGTAATTTTTGTTGCTTCCTTGCTGTGATGTTAGCATCATTTCAAACAATTCCAATTGCAGTGCCCAAGTTTCGACTTGGTCTGTTGCAGTTGGTTTAATACAGATTGCTTTTAATACTTTCGTCTGAGAACATAGTCGATCAGTCCTATGTTTTGTTATATTCTAGAAATCTTGTGAGGTCATGTAAATGTAGCACCTCGACATCTAACAACTGAGGCTGAAACATTTCTTTTTGCAACACTAATACATGAGGTAATCCATCTGTATTTTTATTGACTAGTTTATGATCCATTTGTTCTTGCTGAGCCAACTGATGAGTAGGGATCACGACATACACCCAAAAATAGATTGCTTATTCACTATCTTGTTCAAATTAAATATTAGTGAACCCAGACAAAAAAAAAATATCCATTCACACAAACATTAGCATGTCTATATTAGCAATGACTCAACTCCAGATTCCCATTAAGTTTATGAAAATGTATGACAATGTATGGACAACTTGAAGTTGAGAAAAATATTTAAGCAATTGACTATTCAAGTATTCACAATCTCATGTTATGGAATTTATCATCTAGTTAAGGGATACAAACGTTTCATCTTCTAGTTTATTCATATTGTCTATATTGAACAAAGTGCATAAATTCTCATAGTGGAAGAGACAAACAAGGAAGATGATTCTTCTTGAATATTGGCCTTCCATGCACAAACTATTGAGCTCCTCAATTGCATCAATATGCCATGTCTACAATAAGAATGACTGCACTATGTTATGAAATGCATATCACATGATTGAAATTTGTGTCTGCAAATTGTATGCAAATGTTTTCAGCATGTTTGTTGTTTTAGTCAGTAATCGAAAAGTTTGGAATTATAGTTCTTATGCCTTGTGAGGATTGCAAAGAGCAAGTTGCTCTTGCATGATAATCTATATATATTTGGGTACATGTGGATCTCCTATTATAATCATCTCCTGAACATTCTTATTGTCTTTTCTTAGAATTAAAAATAATGCAATATGAGTGTTAATATTGCTCATCTCCCTAATTCTCAAAGGGTGCCAGCTCAATGGTAGAGCGCCTGCCTTACAAGCAGGAGGTTGACGGTTAGATTCCTCCATACCCTATTGATATTGCAATATTGGTATTTTTAATCAAATATATTTTATGATGATTTATTATGGCTATAAAGGGGGTTTCAAACTATCTTTGTATGTTTCTACGAGGGGGGTTCTAAGCCACCTTCATATGTCACTACGAGGGGGGTTTGAAATTGCCCTCGTATGTTACAATGAGGGGGGTTTAGAACCACCCTTGTAGGTACCTACGAGGGGGGTCTATAACCACCACCAAGGTTTGTAATAAAGACTTTTAGGGAGGGTTCTAAACCGCCCCTATAGGCATCTACAAGGGGGGTTACAAACTGCCCCTATATGCATCTACGAGGGGGGTTCAAAACCGCCACTATAGGCCTCTACGAGGGGGGTTTCAAACTACCTCTATAGGCCTCTACGAGCAGGGTTTAAAACTTCCCCTATAAGCCTCTACGGGGGGGGGTTCTAAACTGCCCCTATAGGCCTCTACAAGGGGGGTTCCAAACTACCCCTATAGGACTATACGAGGGGGGTTCAAACCAACCCCTATAGGCCTCTACAAGGGGGGTTTGAAACTGCCCCTATAGTACTCTACGAAGGGAGTTCCAAACGGCCCCTATAGGTTTGTATGAGGGGGATTATGAGGGGGGTTCACAACCACCCTCGTAGGTCTGTATGAAGGGGGTTCAAAACCGCCCCCATAGGTCTCTATGAAGGGATTTACAAGGGGGGTTTATAACTGCATCTGTATACCTCTACGAGGGGGGTCACAAACCGCCCCCAAAAGTCACTTTTGGGGGCAATTCCAATCTCGTAAAAAACCTCCCTTAAAGGGAAGAACTTTTAACATCGGTGCCTTTAGGGGCGGTTTTGCCAAAACCACCCCAAAAGCCAAAACCCCCCCCCCGTAGGTCACTTTTGGGGTTGGAAGACAACTCCCCCTAAAGGAAAAAAATGTAGCAGTGATTATGGGCATTTAGAGGTAGGTTTCCCTACAAAGACATGAAGTTAGTCGAAGCAGTGAAGGGACTAGTGCACATTTTTTGGAACGATAACACTGGGCCTTCTTCTCACACAAAGGATGTGTTAAAACACTGTAGGGGTTCTATGAACATTGAACCTCATGTTAAACATTATCTTGACATGACACAAACTCAAGTGTTCAATATGTTTAAGGTTTCCCACGTAGAGATAAGGCTCGGGAAAACATCTTTTGAAAAATGCAAGCCTTGGTATGTTAGAATCAATACCATCCGGAACACTTGTTGTTGTATATACCACATAGAGTTTGATCTATATTATCATACATTTGCACATATACATTTTTTTTTCCATCCTAACCATGTGTGGGAATTCTCAAGTACAGTACCACCAATGTCATCTAGAGATTTCATCCATAGCATAATGTGTCCAGGGAAAGATGGGAAGACACATTACTTAAAACAATGTGTAGAGCGTTCTTGCAACAATTGTGGTGGGCTATCATTATGGTCTGATTGCATCCATGAGAGTGAAGATCAAGCATTTGAGAATGCAATTGTCGAGAAGTGGAACTATCAGTACGAGACATATCAGCTACATGATGGGAAATAAAGCAAGAATATTAAATTGGTGACTTCAAAGGTGACAATCTACACGAATAATATTCATTTAACTGAGTGTACATTGTTTATGTTGTTTTATAACATTGTTAAATATTGGCATATTAATATTCATGTAAATATTTTTATGTTGTTTTATAACATTGTTTATTTTTTTCCACCAGGTGCAAGTATGTGATTTTATTTCAGAGTTCCGTGGAAATATCCAACAGTACATTCAGCATGTCGATATGGCACGGCGGCAAGATGAGCAATTCAGAATATGCCGGGACACCTTCCCTCTCAGAACAATACTATCAGCGGTTCACTTTGCGGAAAATTACACCCTACAACCACAAAATGAAATACAAAGTCAATACTATCACTCAGAGCAAGTGAGCATAATGGTCCATATCACTTATCGACATGGGCTAGATAGCAATGAAGAGAAACATGTGATATTGAAAGAAAGTCACTTTTACATAAGTGATGTTTAGACACATGACATCCATTACATGCAACATTGCTTTTAAATGTTCTATGATCATGTGATAGCTATGGATATACCATTTTATCGTCATTTGATTTGGTCAGATGGTTGTGCTGGACAGTTCAAGAATGCACGTGTATTTCAATGGTTGTGTTTGTTGCACATAAAATACAAGGTGCCACATATATGGAACTACTTTGAAACAGGACATGGCAAAGGAGAGCACGATGGTGCTGGTGCATGCATAAAAACTTCCCTTTGAAGGGAAGAGATGAAGTTTACAGGTGCTCACCTTCGAGACGCTGCATCTATAGTGAAATGGTGTGCATCTATGATGGGAGAACAAGCAATAAGGAAACACCTAGTGCAGAGAATAATCTAGGAGGTGACAAATGTGGACCAATCCCAAACAAATTGGGTAAACACAGTGCATGGAACTCGACAGTTTCATTTAATTAGAAGCTCAAACAACACAGCCCTACAAATTTGTACAAGATTGAAGGATTTCTTTTGTAGTTCCTATAGCATTGATGAATGGGATGATTGTGAGTATACATATACAGTTGATACATGGGACCGAGTGACACTTGGCACCAATTTGAAGGGGGTTATTGAAATAGACCATTTGGAAGATGATCAGACATATATTTCTACAGACTATGATCACATATTAGATCTCATACAAGCAGGTACAAAAAAGTAAATTAGTAGTACCTAAATCACTATAAGCGTTTACATTGAAAGAAATTTTATTTATGTTACATGCAAGACCTTTTTTAATAAATGTATTGTTAACTCGACCTATTTCCTTTCACAGGTCAGATATATGCAGTGGTTGCCCAAAAAAATAATGAATGGGGTTCTGACTAAGGGTTGGCACATTGCTTAGAGGGGAAACAAACCATTCTCAAACCTGTTACAGATGATGAAAATATTGAATTCCCAACTGGCTTGATGGTTATAAAAGGGGAGTACTTGACACTAGCAACACAACAAAAAAGGAAGGGTGGGTATGTATATCAGGATTATAGACCAGGAGCTATTGTATACCACTTCACCAACCTGGTATTTGGTATAAAGATCAAGCTGCGCACACTTTCGAAAAAAAAAAGGTCACATGTACGATACTTGCTACCTCATTTATAGAATGAGAGATTGATGGACAACATTGGCAACAGAGATGATCCAAATGGCCTACTTGAGTGAGTGCATTATCAGGTGTTACTAGATTGTCTAGTGTGGCTAGATTGTTAGGTGTGTTATTTAAACTTTAAAGTGTGTGTTGAAGCACAATTTCAATTATTTAGCCTTTAGCTTATTCCCAATGTACTAACCTGTGATTGATGGATACCATTCACAGACATAATACTATTCAGAGGATACTGGACACTATAAACACGATCCTACAACCTCAGGTGAGTTATCTATAAATAATGTTTGCACATTTTCATTGGGTTCTCTTTATTTTCTTATGAGAGTACTAATGTTTAGCCTTTCGTGTGCCTAGGATACAAACACGATCTATGCCACATTGGAGGTACCAAGAACAACCTGGTGTCTTTAGACACCAACAAATAGAAATTGGAAAATAGCATGCTCTCGAGTTGTTGCATTTTACTTTTTTTTTAAATTTTGGAGCAGCATGTGTGCTATCCAGACATCCCAGTCCATAGGCAATCCCAAGGCTTGCAAAAGCGAAGCAGGACCCTGTGGGCCAGAGAGGAAATGCACAATACAGATAAGTATTCAATTTCATTTATTCTTGTTTGGAATAATGAATATTTCAGGTATAAGCCTTCTAAAAGCTAAGCTGATACACTGTTATTTCTTCTTGGAAACCTTGGTCAGTGTAGGAAGTAAGGACCCTGAGAGGGCTACAAATGCTTGGTAAATCCAGAGAGTAACTAGTTGGGAACTACAAATGCTTGGTAAATACAGAGAGTAACTGGTTGGGCGATACAAATGCTTGGTAAATCCAGAGAGTAACTGGTTGGGCACTACAAATGCTTGGTAAATCTAGAGAGTAACTGGTTGGGAGCTACAGATGCTTGGTAAATCTAGAGAGTAACTGGTTGGGCGCTACAAATTCTTGGTAAATCCAAAGAGTAACTAGTTGGGCGCTACAAATTCTTGGTAAATCCAGAGAGTAACTATTTGGGCGCTTCAAATTCTTGGTAAATCCAGAGAGTAATTGGTTGGGAATTAACTACTTAATGTTGTGGAGCAGCTGGTGTGCTGGACAAACATTCCTTAAATACTTGATAAACGCAGTCGGAGTACTGGATTAACATATTGCTAAAAGGAATGTCTGATAAACCTAGTTGATGTGCTGGCTTGGCATTGCCTATTCGAATGGTTGTGGAGCAGCCCGCATGCTGGCCCAACATTCATTATTGTACCCATGGGAAATCCAAGGCTTGTAAAACAAAGAAGGAGCCTGTGGAATAAGAGTGAAGACATCCAATACAGCTAAGTATTTGGTTATCTTGCATCTTCTTGTTTATTTAATATGAATATATGTGTGTATGTGATTTGATTGTTATTTCTTAAACTCTTTCTTAAGGATAAACCCTATGAAAATAAACTAAACATGTGAATTGATTCAATGTTTGAGTGTAGGCATCGCTGGAAGCAAGGACTATGAAGGCATCCTAAGGATGCATTTGGACATGGGACTGTCCTAGAGAGCTCAACATGATCAGGAATGAATGATGGTGCTAGTGGAACTGTGTGGGTCCTAATAGCCAAGAGTTGTAGACAAACCATGTGGGGGGGAAACATGGTTGAGAGGTCTGAAATAAACCATAGACACTAAGTGTCATAGACAAGGAAGGGCAGGTCAAGCATTCACGTTGAATTGAATGAGGCTAGGAGCATGAAAACCACAATGGTGGTGTGGGTTCCACAATGGAACAAGACTAAGAGGAGAAAACTCTTACTGCTCTCTCTTTCCTTTTTATTGATGCATTTATAAAAACAAAAAATTGTTTGATGCATGTCATGACTTGAAATGATTGTGTTAATTGCTGGAAATAATTGTGAGTTGTGAATTAATGAATTCCCTGTGAAATGATGAACACGAATGAGTTCATTTGCATGTTGGGAAAGCATGAAATGTGTGGAAGTGTTTGGATAAAGCATGAAATCCCTATGTCAATTTGGAAAGTGATAGACTGATCTTAATGTTTATATTATGCTTGGCCTAACATAAATTGCAATGATGAATTTCACAGGTGATAAATTGAAAGTAATTGGTTTTAGCTGTTATAAGACCAACAAAGCTAACAAGCCAGTGTGGGCTATGTGTTTGTTTTTCATCATTTAATTCAATATGATATAGGATCTTAACTGAGAGAACAACATGTACAGCATATCAAACACAAGAGACAAGAGACACAAAGCATTTCACTGGGGAAAACCAAGAAGGTGAAAAACCTCGCAACTTCCTCAAAGATAGAATGAGCACCAATACAAAGATCACAAAGATGAAACCCCAAAACAAGAAATAGTCTCCTAGCAGCTGCTCCTCCTCCACTTGTGCGCACTCCTCCTCTCTCTCACTAATGCGAAGTGAGAAAGTGAGTGAATGAATAGAATGAGAGAGTCACACTCTCTATTTATACTTTACTTTGACTTGCCTTTTACTCTAACTGGGCCGACCTCCCTTAGGAGAGTCTAATAACCCATTACCACTTGTCACTAGGTCTACCTCACTAGGGTGATCTAATAACCCTTTATCCCATACTGGGTCGACCCCTCTAAGGTGGTATAATAACCCATCAAATATAAGTTACAAACTTACAATATAACTTGCGACACTTGCAAATACAGATGACAACACTTCCAACTGGAGGAATAATACATCTCCGTTGGGTATACAATAAAGTACAAATGAATATCTTATGAAGTTACAAATACATCAACACTCCCTCTTAACTAGGAAGGTATTCTCTTGACATAGGTCATCAATACATATAGGCACAAGTCTTCAATACTGGAGCTGGATCATCGTCATTGGATCACTGAGCATTATAGTCACTACTATTGTACTCTTCATCTCGATCACTGGTTCTATCTCTCAATTCTTCTTGTCATAGGAAGTTCTACAGAGCCATCCCTTTTTCATGCTGGATGTAGGCGTAACCTCCTATAGGTCTCCATAATCTCTGTGAGCAGCCATCCTGTGGAATCTCAGGACTGATTACGTGCATCAACAAAACCTAGCAAGAGCATCCCAGGACTAATTATGATCTTACTGCTCAACCTATAGGATTTCCCAGGGAGCTATTACATGTGACCTCACAAAACCTAGCAAGAGCATCCCAGGACTGCTTACGTTCCTAGCACAACCTACAAGATCTCCCAGGGAGCTATTATATGTGACTAGGAAAGCAAAACCTAGCAAGACCATCCCAGGACTGATTACATGCCCAACACAACCTACAAGATCTCCCAGGGAGCTATTATATGCTGCCAAGAAAAACCTAGCAAGAGCATCCCAGGACTGATTACG
The DNA here is from genome assembly GCA_027924585.1 of Larix kaempferi. NCBI lineage: Eukaryota > Viridiplantae > Streptophyta > Pinopsida > Pinales > Pinaceae > Larix > Larix kaempferi. The sequence goes on from BSBM01001180.1 coordinate 2,510,754, forward strand.
TGCCTAGCACAACCTGCAAGATCTCCCAGGGTGAAATTACATGCCACGAACAAAACCTTGAAAGAGCATTTTCCAGATCTCCAAGGGAGCTATTATATGCCATAGTAAAAACCTAGCAAGAGTATCTGCAAATATCCCAGGGCGCTGTTATATGTTCCTCTAAGAAAAATTTCGAAAGATCATTTGCCAGATCTCCTAGGGATCTATTATATGCCATAGGAAAAACCTAGCAAGAGTATTTGCAAATATCTCAGGGCGCTATTATATGCTTATTGTTAAGTTTAGCCTAATTTGACTAGCAAGATCACTGAAAGAAACACAATCACAAGATAGGCAAAGATTTAACCTGGGAAACCCTCATGGGGTAGAAAACCCAACAAAGCTTTCCTCAATATAGATAATCAACCAAATACAAGATGTAGTCTAAGACTAGAGCTCCTTCTCCTCCTATGCAAACCTCTCTCTCACTTGTGCGCTACTCCCAAGTGGATGAATGAATGAGATAAGTGAGGACAACCTCCTCTACTTATACTTGTTTCCCGACTGACCTTTTTACCCTAATGGGGCCGACCTCTCCCAAGAGAGTCTAATAACCGCCAAATAATAAACTCAAGGCCGACCTCACATGGGATATCTAATAACCCTAGTTACCACTCTCTCTCAGAGGAATAAACATCTACGGATATACAATAGGATCACCACGGAGGAATGTACCATCTCTGGAATAATAAAATATAAATATAATATCCTTTGAAGTTACAATATTTCAACACTTATCGTACAACCTGTCCATGGCCACGGAGTATCATCTTGACACTCATGATCCTCCTAATAATCCTTGCACGGAGCATGATCTGGATGCTCATGATCATACGGATCATCATCATACAGTGCATCATCCTAATGCACATCATCATCACATGATCATATTGATCATCGTCATCTAGAGCATCATTCTGATGCTCATCCCACATGAACATCCTGATCATCATTTGGAGCATCATCCTGATGCATATCATCATCACATGATCATCCTGATCATCATCATAGCATCAACCTGATGCATATCATCATCACATGATCATCCTAATCATCCTGATGCATATCATCTGGAGCATCATCCTGATGCTCATGACACAGCACTTACATCCACATCCATGGGAAGGATCCTCCTACCACCATGCTTGGAATGGATCCTGCAAATGTGTCCCATCACTTCCTCCTTGATGTATCTTCTATCTGAAGAACACAAAGCCTCTCTTTGAAATACTCGAAATTCACTCTGGCAAGTGGTTTGGTTAACACATCTGCAATCTGCTCATCTGTCGCAACATACTAGAGCTTCATTTCTCCTCTCCGCACCATATCCCTAATATAGTGATATTTGATCTCGATGTGCTTCCACTTGTCATGGACCACTGGGTTCTCTGAAAACTTCACATGACTCTAGTTGTCACAATAGATACAAGTAGCATCCAACTGGAGATCAAATAAATCAGACAGTAGCTTCCTTAGCCATACTGCCTCACAACTAGCCGAACAAGTTGTGATATACTCTGCTTCGGCTGTAATCAGTTCTATGCAAGATTGATTCCTTCTAAACCAAGAGATCACACTTGATCCCATACTGAAGCAGCACCCTGAAGTGCTCTTCCTATCTGCAGCACTGGCTGCCCAATCTGAATCAACAAAACCCTCTAGGTTAAACTTTTGATTCGCATCATACTTGAGCCCATAATCGATCATACCCTTTAGGTACCTCAGAATATGCTTTACAGAAATCAAGTGAACATGTCTAGGATCTGTTAGGAACTGGCTCAAGGTGTTCACAGCAAAGAAAATATCCCGTCTTGTGTTCATCAGGTACATCAAGGACCCAATCATCTGACGATACATCGTGCCATCAACCGAATCTGATGAAGTATCACTCAATAGCTTCAGGTTCGATGCCATAGGTGTGGCCATGGCCTTGCAGTCCATCATCCCGAACCGCTTCAGGATCTCTACTGCATACTTCCCTTTTCCAAGGAAGATTCCATATGCACTCTGCCACACCTCCATACCTAGAAAGTAATGCATCATACCCAATTCCTTCATCTCGAACTCGGCAGCAAGCTTCCTCTTCATATGAGCAATCAACCCAATCTCACCTGTCACAAACAGGTCATCCATATACAATAGGAGTATCACTGGATTTCCTTCCTCAACCTTGTAGTAAAGGTTGGAATCCACTTTACTCTTGGTAAAGCCCAAACTGGTCAGGAAGATGTCTATCCTGCTGTACCATGTCCTGGGTGTTTCAAACCGTACAAGGCCTTCTTCAATTTGCAGACATATGACTCTCTGTCATGTGTCTCAAAACCAAGTGGCTGCTCAACATACACTTTCTCTTTGACTACACCATTCAAAAAAGTTGTCTTGACATCCATCTGGTGTATCTTCCACTTCAGCACGGTAGCTAGAGCAAGTACTGTTCTGATGGAAGTGTATCTGGCTACAAGTGCAAAAGTTTCTTCATAATCTATCCCTTCTTTCTGGGAGAAGCCATGAGCCACAAACCTTGCCTTGTATTTCTCTATGTTGCCATCTGCAGTATGCTTGATCTTGTAGATCCACTTGGAAGTCACAACAGAATTCCCTTCTGGTATTGGGACCACATCCTAGACATTATTCTTCATGATCGATTGGTACTCCTCGATCATGGCATCCTTCCATTACTACATCCCTAATCCTGGGAACTTCAGATTCTTCAATATCTTCAATAGGTAGTTTTCTTGAACTTCGTCGCTAGAACAAATGTTGTTGTCCTTCTTTTGTAGGTGATTGTACACGATCTTTCCTACAAGTCAAATTCAATTGCATGATTAGAAACATCTCATATTTTTTAGAACAAAATCTTACATATAAAGATATATGTCATACAGTCATGCAATTATCTTATCCAATGCTTTAATACAACATTTATCCATATCCTGTAACTTTTTAGATGCCTTCCATCTCTACTAGAACATTGTTAAGAGTGTGCAAAACTCCCAACATGTCGGCAAAAAGGTTTCATACTAGATAAGTAGCAATGGAATGTTGTACAGTGCCATAGGCCACTTACCCATTACTATATTAGTAGTATCTTGTTCATTAATGCAACTTTTCTAAAATGCATAGTATACATCCTAAATATAGGAACATAAGTATGTACATAACTGAACAACATCATTTAAGTAATCATATATATACAAGAAATGACAATTCAAATAATTATCTTTGTTTGCTTGTTGGGTGGACTCCCTCTCAATCTTTGCTTCCTTGCAGGAGTTACTGGAGTGTGCTCCCTTTTGATCTTTGCTTTCTTGCAGGAACTTGGAGTGTGCTCTCTCTTGATCTTTGTTTCCTTGATTATCTGTCTTTGAACTTATATCCATCCTAGACCACTATGCATGCTTAAGTGTGCACTAGTGTCATCATTGTATCATCCTCAAGATCTCATACATAATCATACATGCATTAGTATAATCTCAATACTATGAAAACAGTACAATTCTAAATATGTATGGTCATGATCATTTCATTTAAGGCAATTTATCACAAGCGTTAGTATTCAAGGTTTCAGGGAGTACTTCTTTTACTCATGCATATTCTTATTTGACCATTGGACTCTTCTAATTTGTCATATCATTAATCAAACTAATAAGCATAATATGCATAAACCCATGATTATTGAAACCTATAACTTCATGAATAACCATTATCAATCATACAAAAAGTATACTTATATAAGATCCTAACACAAGGTAGGATTTTAACTCAATATAGGAAAACATACATGGATTATCATGTTTGCAAGTTATGTCTAACATACCCCAACAATGTCTTCTTTTTTCTCTTCAATGATTTAGAGAGCTTGTGCTAGTAACCTCCATATATCATAAGTTAATCATTGTAGAACCAAATTATAGATACCTCGTAAGTAGAGATTCTATGTGATCAATGGCTATAGATGAGTCTTTGTCTTCATGTCACCATGGTCATATGTTCTCGATCTAGAACTTGATTTGTCTTTCTTGATGTACCTTTCATGTTAGCAGACAACATCATCCTCATACAACACCACAACGCATTAGTACAATCATAAGTGTCATAACCCTAATCAATGAACGTATTCTATCATTCACATGCATTCATACTTTTACTAAGGTGATCAGACAATCTAAAATTAATCAAGATTGTACTAACCTCAATAATATGAAGACAAACATATCATGAACTTAATCATCAGATAAATGAAACGAATTTCGACACATACATGTATCTCTGCAGGTCATACCTATCAGGATTGCTTGTAGTCTTCTTTTGTAAGGCCTTAGCCTCATCTCCCTCTGAAATTGAAACTTCTTCACTTATGTAGGTGTCCAAATCATTCTATTCTAGGATTAACCCAATCAACTTTGATTTGTTGAAACTGGATCTAGAGTTGGCTAGGGTTTGACAGAAAAACCCTAAAAATCCAAACTTGGAATTTCAAACTTCTGTTTGGACAGGGAGATGCATATGACTGAGGTGAGCAAGCTGGTGTGCTTAGATTTTGAAAAATCCAAAAAATTGACCCCTCAAAATTGACCTGCGAGTTTTGGATCTGCAACTTCTATGAAATTTTGGTTTTCTGGTTTTTCTGGTTTTCTAGTCAAAATCCCGAACTAGGGTTTGATAGAGCCCAGGGTTCTACCCAACCAAAAAATTCGATCTTGGTCTCTTAATTGACCCCTCAAAATTAACCTGTGAGTTTCGGACCTACAGCTTCTGTCAAATTCTGGTTTTTTGGTCAAAATCCCGAATTAGGCTTTGATAGATCTTGGGGTTCTACCCAACCAAAAACTTCGATCTTGGTCTCAAAATTGACCTGCGAGTTTTAGATCTGTAGCTTCTATCAAATTCTAGTTTGTTGGTTTTTCTAGTTTTCTGGTCAAAATCTCGAACTAGGGTTTGATAGATCCCGGGGTTCTACCCAACCAAAAATTTTGATCTTGGTCTCTAAATTGACCCCTCAAAATTGACCTGCGAGTTTCGAATCTGCAGCTTCTATCAAATTCTGGTTTTCTCGTCAAAATCCCGAACTAGGGTTTCATAGAGCCCAGGATTCTACCCAACCAAAAACTTTGACCTTGGTCTCTAAATTTCTATTTTGATGAGGAGCATCCATCCATGGTCTCATATTCCAAAAATTCCAACTTTTGCAAAAACCCTAATTTCCCACAGCAATGACGAGCCAAAAATGAAAATGCTCAAAATCCAACTCTGTTTGGATAGAAATATATGCCATATTGTTTCTGATGTATCTCTGAAATTTTGGATCCTCAGGATCTGAAACATTGGCCTGTGGTAGAATGACCTATCATCTTTCCATCCCCACAGATATGATCTCAAATGGATTCTCCATGAGAGAGATATGCCAAGTGTCATAACATGACCTGTTTATGGGATGAAACAACATAGCGAACTTGTACAAAGTGCCACATGTCACTGTTTCAACTTCGGCCTCTGAATCTGGGACTTGTGAAACTACAATCTGTTCCCTAACTACCAATTTTTATGGAATTCTATTTGGAGCTTCCTAGTCTGAGATATGACCTTTGTTCCTAGGTCACCTTTTTAGGGATACATTCTAGAAGAGGCCGAAACCCTAACTTGTACGAATCATATCTCACAAAGTACAATGAATATGAGGCTGAGCTTCAGAAACACGGTACATGAACATTTCATCTTCGGCCTGTAAAATGTTCAGATCCTGAACCTTCACCAAAACTGATTTATAGCGAAAGTGCCACGATGACTAGGTTTTTCTATATCAAGCCCTAGCTTCCAATTTGTCACAAGTGCAACAAGTGTCATAAATACCATGCAATGCCTTCCTTCAGGATAGCTCTAATACCATGTTAGTTTTTCATCATTTAATTCGATATGATCTAGGATCTTATCTGAGAGAACAACATGTACATCATATCAAACACAAGAGACAAGAGACACAACGCATTTCACTTAGGAAAACCAAGAATGTGAAAAACCCCGCAACTTCCTTGGAGATAGAATGAGCACCAATACAAAAATCACAAAGATGAAACCCCAAAACAAGAGATAGTCTCCTAGCAACTACTCCTCCTCCACTTTTTCACACTCCTCCTCTCTCTCACTAATGCGAAGTGAGTGAGTGAGTGAATGAATAGAATGAGAGAGTCACACTCTCTATTTATACTTTACTTTGACTTGCTTTTTACGCTAACTGGGCCGACCTCCCTTAGGAGAGTCTAATAACCCATTACCACTTTTCATTGGGCCGACCCCACTAGGGTGGTCTAATAACCCTTTAACCCATACTGGGCCGACCTCTCTAAGGTGTTCTAATAACCCATCAAATATAAGTTACGACACTTACAATATAACTTGCGACACTTGCAAATACAAATGACGACACTTCCAATCGGAGGAATAATACATCTCCATTGGGGATACAATAAAGTACAAATGAATATCTTCTGAAGTTACAAATACATCAACACCATGGCATCAGACTAGAGACTATTGGATTTGGATGAAAATCTGCTCCAAACAGTTGCCAAGACCCAAGAAAACTTGGAGAGATGCTCAATCTACAGAAGCAACATAATGACATGAACCACAAGGTTTTGCAGGACTCTATTCATCTGCAAAGGGAGGTAAAAAGCATTCTGGGAGAAATTAGTAAGGGAAAGGAAAGTAGATCAATGAAGAAGCATTCATCCAATCATCCCATTAATAAATGTTCCAGGTGGGAAGACTCCAAGGAAATTTAGCAGGAGAAGATAAAGTAGCTACTGAAATGTTGGAAATGTGGAGGAGATCATTGCCTCCGCAACTGCCCAACAAGAAGCAACAAAAAAGCTAGCGGCCATGAAGATTTTAGGCATGTAGATCAATTGAGAAGTAAGGAAAAAGAAGGGATTCTTGTGGAATAATGCCCACTTGCAGAGCTAGAAGATCACATCCAACAGGGACATCTTGTGGGAACCAAAGGAATTGGTCCTAGAAGTTCCAAGTAAAAGGATGCGATGCAGGGGCACTTGCAACATTTTTGCAAATTTTGGATATGTATAAATTATAAATCTAATCCTAACTAATGGAACACCGAGGACAGTGTTATTTTAAGGGAGGGGGGAGTTGTAGTATCCCTATTTTGACCCTTATGGTTATTGGCCTTATGTAAATAGTTTATGCAATGTGTGTCACCCTAGTGTGGAGCTCAAGGACAAGGCCCCACTAGTGGATGTTCAGGTTTTAGTGCATAGGAAAGTATTTGACAGTTTATTATTCATGGGCTGTTAAGCCATGAAGAAATGTCAATGATGTAAATATTAATATTTCAATAAAACACCTAAGGTACTGGCTATGGAGGCAATGTGAGAAATAGGGTTACGTATCCAGTAGGGAGTGGTGAGGGGGTTGTGGGATGGGAACGCATGTTTCCACTCGTCCATTCATGAACCCATCTGACCTCCCATAACGCAATTAATGCAACTGTAAGAGGGTGGTTGAGAAATTGGCTCATGGAGTCAATAGAGTGTAGAACAGACTTGCAGACCCGTATGACAGGGGACAACCTGTGATTGCGTGCCCCATAAACAACTCCATGCCTAGGGAATCTGCGCAACTTGTTTCCTATCCTATGGTTAGGGAAGAGGAATTCATTCATTCAGGGAGAGGGAGAGATTCATGAACCACAGAACAGATAGGGGAGAACTAGAGGTTGCGATTCGGTGGAGGCACAAATCGCAGAGCCTTAGTATTACCAGAAAACCCTGTTTTAGAAGCAGATAGTGGAAATCCGTGAGGGGATTCACATGGGCAGATTTTGGGAAAGATCCAAGAGTGGATTGAAGTGGGAAAAGGATCAAAGAGTTGGATTCCAGAGTGGAACTAGTGAAAGCTCAAGTATCCATTGGTTTAGAGGTCAGGACCAGCCATACCTGCCTAGATCAGTGCTGAGGGAAGGGCCGCCTGAGGGACTATGTAGTAGAGAAGGAGACCTTACTCATGCTGAGAGTGGAGGTGATGGGTGTGCTTCGGCTGTCTGAAGCCAAGGGGTGTAACATCCCTCTTTTTTTTACCTATTGCTTTTATAAATGTGATATTGAACTGGGTTCCTGGTGAGGACATCAAGGCCAAGGCTCCACCAATGAACCTTGAAAACTATATGGTAAATTCCTAGTCGTAATGGTAAACCTAGGAGACGAAAAGTATTTACGCAATTAAATAATGAATAACCGAATCCATTAGAGGGAATGGTGAGATGGATAGGTAACTGTGGGAGTCATGTTTTGATAAAATCATCGACACTTGGTGGTAAGAAGTTAATTACGTTCACTTTAATGGAGTAAAAACTGGAAGTGTCCACCTAATTAGGATTTATCATAGATTAAACAACGAGATGATTATGTTCGTCTACGAAAGTATTAATTAGCTACCTTGCTACAACCAAGCTTAAAAATTATGAGGCATACATGATTATCATAAATCATCCTAAACTCCAAGCAGAAGAAGTTGTTCTGGTTTACAAGGACATTTCTAACTCCTACCATAGGTGAGGACTCTCATTTTTATATATATATAAATAATCTTAGCCAAAAAGAGGGCATCACCTAAACTCTACCCATACAAAAAGATAAATGTCATAGGAAGTAAAACGTTGAACTCCTTTATATGCAAGGGTTCGCTATCTTGAAGGGGGTGTTCGGTTGATATAATTGGGGGAAAAAATCCGAATTAGGGTTTTTTTTGGAAAAATGAATCATAGATCTGTTTTTATATGTTGAATTACAATCGTAGATTCCGTTTTACATTGCTATGTTCAATTCTTGGCAATAGTTATGCCCATAAACTAAGTGAAGGCGTAGATCTATTTTATATGTGGAATTATAGTCGTAGATTCCGTTTTACATTGTTGTGTTAAATTCTTGGCAATAGTTATGCCCATAAACTAAATGAAGGCATAGATCTATTTTTATATGTTGAATTACAGTCGTAGATTCCATTTTACATTGCTGTGTTAAATTCTTGGGAATATTTATGCCCGTAAACCAAGGGAAGGCGTAGATGTGTTGTATATGTGGAATTATGGTAGTAGATCCATTTTACATTGCTGTGTTAAATTCTTGGAAATAGTTATGCCCGTAAACTGAATGAAGTCATATGTCTGTTTTATATGTTGTATTTCGTTGTTATGCTTATTCTGGAGAACGATAGTTCTTCTTGTAAGTTGAACGTATGTAGTAGATCAGTTTTGTATGTTGAATATAGCATAGATCTTTGAATCCAGATCTCGGTTGTGCATTGCTATACTTATTCATGAAAAGAACAGTTCTACCTGTAAGCTGAGGCAAGTAGTAGATCCGTTTTGTACATCGAATACGGCGTGGATCTTTGAATATAGATCTCGGTTGTTGTATATTACTTTGCTTTGCTTGAAACTAATAGTTATGCTCCTGAAATTGCAGATCTACGAACATGTACTGAAACAAAGTCATAGTTTCCTGTGGATGGTAGTGTTGAATTCATGTTTCATTATTTGCTCATACCGTATGAAGACGAAAGTCCTGTCTTCTGAGAATTGCAGATCTATAGATATATGCTGAAATCCTGTCATGTCCCAAATTTGGAATTGGGTCACAATGGCCTAATCACATTAGCCATATTCATTAGAGTTTGCAAAGTTGATGTTAAGGGTCAAATAATTGCCAAGGAGGAAAATTACTAGTTTCCTAGGTTTGGGGTGGAAGCTTTGGGATTTGGAATAATGGGGATAATAAATGATGTTTGAACATTAGAATGGCATAAATATTTAATAAAGGAGCTAAATAAATATATACAAGTGAAAATCAAAGTGTCATTTCATCATGAAGACACATGGAGGAAGTGGGACCCACATATGGCTAGATTTCCCCACTACATTTGGCATCATTCTCTCACCAATTCGAATTCAAGGTGAATGGTAACATACTTGGGGAAGTCCAAAAGGTATTATTCATGGCATAACTCATCCAAGGTCGAAATATAGAGGAAGAGTAACTCCCATGGAAGAGGAAGAGGCAATTTGGAGCTAGTGAGACACTTGGGCTAGATTCCCTAGCTCTATGACAACAATGATGAAGATGCTATGACACCTATGACACAAATCAGACCTGAAGGCTGACATATGACATATATGACATGTCAGGGCTAAAAATAGACTCCAAGAGGGCGCTCAAGGGTGTTAGGGCAGCTAAGATGCTTCCACATGTGATTTGGTGGAAGTGGGAGACTAGGAATTGTTGTACAAGTGGCATTCTTTGGAATCTCTTCCCAACTTGAGTTGGCATGAGTCTCTTGGAAGGAATTCGACCCATGGAGGCCATTAGAACTTTATAAATGTCAATAACAAAGAATGAAACCAGCTTTTGATCATTTGTAGAATTTGCAATTGCATTTGTGAAGAGGGAGAGCTAGTGGATGACTAGTTTCTTGCCTTAGCCAATTTCGAGGGTGAAAGATTCCCATCCAAGTTGGTAATTGGAAAGGCCATTCAGACCTTTCATTTGGAGCTTTAATGGAGTCTTTATTTGCAGGTGTAAGCTACAGGGCAGCTCATGGTTTCTTCTATTGCAGCTCACTCCTTCAACCATTTCCATTTTTGATGGCATATTCTTGATCCTTGAGGGAGGGCGTTTTTGGTGAGCTATTGTACTCTTTGGGGAAGCTTTTAATGCCCCATTTCTTTTGTAATATGAAGTAAATACTCTGTTCTTCATCTCCAAAAAGTTTCAGGTTGAAATTCCAAGTAGAAATGTATAAATCTCATTTTTAATGGAAGAACAATGCCATTTCCCCACTACCTTGTTGTGAGCCAATGTGTTGATGATGATTTCGAATGAATGGATGATTCTCTGATATATTTGTGATAAATATACTGCCATGGATGTCTTCTACAAGTTTCATGTACTGTACTTGAGCATTTGAAGCATTTTTACTCAATTTAGTTGCATTGGGAGGTGAAATAGTGACATTTCCCCAAGGGTCGAATTGGGGATTTTTGCAGTCGAATGGGAGAGGGTGAGAACAGTTGTAATAATCCATTAATGGTGCATATGAGACTTTAATAACATACTTAACACATTACATACCTCTGTTCATAAATTTGAGTGGGTTTGGAGGCATTTGGGAAGCCATTTTCATTGTTTACCCCAGGGGGATTTGAACCCCAAATTACTAGTAAAATTGCATAATTGGTCCAGAATATTAAGAGAGTTTTCAGAGGTCTTTTGGTGGCCATATGTCATCCATAAACATCATATTCAAGTTCTAATATCATTCATACACCTTCCTTGAAGATTTGAAGGCATTTGGAGTCAATTTGAGACCTAGAGACCAATACTAGTCAAAGGAAAATCACTAGTAAAGTTACCTACATTGATCAGAATTGAAAGAGGATTTGCAGAAGTATTTTAAAGGTCCAAAGGCATCCCTGAAACACATATTTATGTTCTAATATCATTCATATACCTTCTCAGAAGATTTGGGATCATTTGGGGCAAATTTGGGACCTAGAGATCAAAACTAGTCAAAGGTCGAACAAGGGAAAAAAAGTGGAAAATTGCCATTTTAATAAAATTCCAAATAAGGGACATTACAAATCCAGTCATAGTTCCCTATTGTATTGATGTGTTGTACTCGTATTTCATTCTTTCTTATTCCTGTATGAAATCGAAGCTCTGCCTTTCTGAAGTCATAGAATATATGGGTTGAATTCGGTTTTCATTTCTTTCTATGCCAGATCTGCCTTCTTGGAAGTCGTAGATCTAGGTTTATATTTTGAAATGCATTCAATCTCTGTATTGCTGGTTAGGTTGAATTGCATATCTCTTTTTCCAGATCTGTATGGTTATCCTAAAGAAAAAACATATTACCTTTCTTAAATCTATGTAGAGGTCATAATCCTCTATTGAATGTTATTATTCTGTTTTGGGTTGAAGACGCTAAATCCCGGTGTTGGCAGGTGGGTTTGGAGGAGTCAGCTACGTAACATCACGGATGCTGCATAAGATCAAAGATGCTGTGCAAGGAGGAGAACCACGCACAAGTCTGAAATAATAGTATTTTATGTATTTTTGGTTCATTTTGGACCGCATTGTGCGGGTTAGGGTCATTCTTTTGTAGATTTTGTTGAGAATTAGTTAGGCGTTTGTCTAAGTGGACCATGAATGTAAAGGCGCAAGCCTATAAATAAATGTATCATTGCAAGTGTTAAGATCATCCAAAGGAAGGAATTGACACCAATGAGAAGAGATAATTGTGCTTGTTTTGGTCTGTTAATCTGGGTATGTGATAGAAGAACTGTATTGCTGTATCTGTGTTTTGTTGTGAAGGCTAATATGACATGATGGAGTTTTGAGAAGAATCATTGTGTCCTTCCTATTTTCCTACTATAAATATGATATCTATCTGTGAATGATGCGATGTTTCCTTGCTTCAATTGATATTTACTATTAGATCTATTAGGCATTGATAGTTCTGTTAATGATGAAATCTGTTGAATGATGATACGATTTTGTTTAAATGCATAAGATGAAATGTTAGATCTGCTAAATAATGTTGCGCTAAGTTGATAAGTAGATGCACAAGGGTCCTCCTTCATTCGACGAAAATTTGGTTCCTTTAGCTCTCCCTCGAACATCTCGGGTGAGACTTCATCTGCTCCGCAGGTGTTCTTGGACAGGGTAAAACCTATCTGGGCCGTTGCTCAGGGAGATCACAGTGGTTTGGGTGTCGATAGAGTGAGGAACCCTTGTCGACTGGGTTTGTTATAACAAATGGTTCTGTTGCCAGGACCATAGCGCGAATTGGAGGGAGGACATGTTGTGGCATCCGACAAAACTAGAAATTCAAGATTGGTTTGACCAAAAGTTGTGAGAGATTGCTAAGAAAGAAAATAAGAACCCTGGACTGACAACGGACTGGTGGTTGGAAAGGTACATAAACAATGGTCCACACAACTATTTTTTCTGCAAATTCCCGATCATCTTGTATGAGTGATTGGCGCAATTGACCTTTCGTAAGGTAAATTTCCCAGGCGGTGAGCCAACGACCTAGACCCTAGAATTGATCCAGGAGTTGTAGGAGGTGGACAAAAGAGCATCACGAGCTATTGAATTCTGGCTTGACAGTATATTGGAGGGTTATATCACCAAGTTTGCGGTCAACACAATGAAATCTTATAGCTAAGCTGAAAGGGAATTCTTCAATGGACCAAGAGGCAGGTTCCTGTTGTTGCTGCAATTGTCCATTAAGATGCTCATCTGTGAAAAGGGTATACTAAAGATGAACCTCAAGTAGAAGAACCCTAGGAGGTGGAGGTTGTGGATACCACGAAGGTAGGGGGAGGTGAATGGAATGATACAGGGTAGATGGGTCCAAGTTACGATGAGACTGTGAAGGAAGCCGAGGAAGAGAGTGGTCTTACGAGGGGACGAGCAAGGCTTCTACAAGAAAAGAGGCAGAGGACAGGAGAAGGTCCTGCTGTGATCAAAACGCAAAACCATGAAGGAAGACCACATGGGATGAAGCGACCCCACAGTGCTGACAAGGAAAACCAGGCTATGCCTAGGGTAGAGACAGGATGAACCCCCAGCGTTAACGTGCCCACACCTCCGCTCACTATATCACAACTAGGAAGAAATATGACTTTGACACCGCTGTGTTCGGATTGTCAACAACACACACAAAGTAGCGGATCAGCGACTATAGGAAGAAGGTCCAAAATGGAACGAAAGGATGCGAAGTTACCTCTGTTCCATGGAAATAGAACTAAGGAGTTGGGGCAATACTGGTTCTTATGTGAAGCTGTGTGGAATGTTAAACAAATCACGGATGATGATGCCAAGAAAGGTCAATTGGCGATGACCCTTTGGGGTCACGCATTGGATTGGTTCATGAAATTTGTATAAGTTCCTGCGGGAAGTCCATAGAAGACATTGGATGAAGTTAGAAAAGGATAACTTGAAGAGTTTAGAAAACCGAAGTCTGAAGCAAAATATATTACATAATTGAAGGAGATCAAACAATATCCAAATGAAACTGGTTGGGATTTTGACCAAACGTTTAAAACACTAATGGGAAGGCTCAGCTTTGAAATGAGTGACATTCAGGACAAGGAATGGTTCATTGTTGCATTTCTACCTCATATCAGACTCATGTTGATGCAACAAAAATCTATGACACAGAGTGAGGCTTTGGAGATTGTGATGAAGTTAGAAGCTTCCCCTATTGGAGAGAGTGTAGTTGGCATGTCTCAGATCTAGATGCAGCTGGCGAATTTGAGAATTCAGTTGCAAGATCTCAAGAAGAGTAAAGAGCACCACGAAGAAGTTTGGTGTACTTGATGTCGTGCAGAGTGACATACCAAGGATAACTGCCCAGATTTCTGAAACTACCTATTATCAAGAGCGTTGAACCCACTAAGTGGCGGAGGTATGCAATCGTGTCACATTTGTCAAGTTTATGGGCATCAAAATGAACAGTGTGCATAGATGCAGAAGATGGTCACAAAGCCGATGAATTTATATTGTACATTCTGCAAGTCTGTTGGGCATGAAGACAAGGATTGCCGTGCATAAGGCTTACTCTAGGAAAGAACGTACAACTCATACTATGTAAAGGGAGACGACCATCATGCAACATAGAAACTGTAGCTGCAGCCACAGGTGGCCCAGCCGCCACCTCAACCGTAGCTGCAATTTGTACCGCAGCCACAACCACAACAACAGTTTGTGCCACAACTGCAGTATAATCAGATGCAGATGGCTCTGCAGCAGCCACAGTACGTTCAGCCAGCACAGTAGGTTCATCCAGGGAAGTGTTCAGCTGCAACCGAATCCCCTATAGCAGCAATTTAATCAACCACAGTATCAACAACAAGGAGGATTTTGCAAGGGATTCCAAGGAGGACGCAGTGGAGGCTTTGGTCGAAGAGGAGGACGAGGTCGCAGACCAGTGCAATGTTATAATTGCGGAGTATTGGGACACTATCAGAGAGATTGCCCGCAATTGTGAGCACAATGTACATATCGTATCGCTGTTGATAACACTGTTGAGAACTGTCCACAGTTGATTACGAGGTGCCAGGCAGGAAATGTTCTGCAGTTGTAGAATTAGAACCAGTTGTCGAACCAATTTCAGAATCAAAACCAATTGACGAATCCGAATCTGTTGCCGAACCAGAATCAACATCCAAATTAGAATCAGAATGCAAATAAAAATGTGAACCAACTTGTGCAACCACCGCCGAACTAGAATCAGGGATCAACTGTTGCGACGATTTTAGAAAAACCAAGGATGCAAGATGTTGACGTTGTTGTTATCACTCACAGAGGTGTGACGACAGGAGAAGATGGTCCACATTCACTAATCTAGATGGCTAGAAAGAAGAAGGTGCAGTTTGATATTGATGTTGAGCAAGACACATGTTTTAGAGCACGTGATGCGATCGGGAGAAATCTTGGTAAGTCAACTACTTATGACATGCCTACTGCTTTTGATTCAAATTCGGAAGTAGGACCATCGCGATAGTATGGTACTTTGCAGAACTTATTTGAAATATGCTTATCACTGGCAAGAGATCTCGAATTCCTTGCGGAGATTGAGAGTCTATTGTATCCACCAACTAAGGGACATAAAGAGTCCGCAATGAACTCTTTACAAAGGAAGAATACAGGAAAAGAGGTGCGCATGAATATTCAGATTGGGGACATGAGGTAGATTCAGTCATTCTGGATCTAGGCTTAGACATCAATATTCTAAGAAAGTATACATGGCAAAAGATGGGGAGACCAATGCTAAGCTAGTCTCCTGTGCAGCTGCGATTGGCTAATTAGGCCAAAGTAACACCAATTGGGAGAGTTCTGCACCTTGTTGTGGAAATTGAGGGGATGAAAACCTATGATGATTTCAATGTTATTGAAGTTGTTGATGGTGGAGGCTCCTAGCCCATGTTGGTGGGGATTGGATGGGAAAATGACAATATGGCAGTAATTTACTTCAAGAAGAGGGTGATGCCATTTGAAAATCAGGACCTTAGAGTCATCGCTCCATTGGATCCAATTGAAGGGAGCAGGTATGTTGAACCAGTAAGGGATGAAGTTGTAAGCAGATGGGATCACGCGTATAATATTTCAGAAGACTACATCCATCTGACTACCAATGGTGAAATCGGTTGGTGTAGATTTAGCTCTGCGTCTTCCAAATCTGACGATGCTTTAGAGAATTGGCAGAATCGCATGCATGAGGTGTCATTCCAAAAGTGTGGTTTGATCACGCAGTCATTGTGCCATATAGCGACTGATACTATTGAATTACCAGTATATGAAGGCCTTCCCATATTGTTTGAATTTCTAGTTCCATTTGAAGAAAAGGTGTCAGAACCACAGCGGTTCCTGGCATTGGAGGAGGTGCTGAAGTCTGCTCTAGCGTGTTGGTGGGCGGCCCATAAGAAGTCGATTACCGGGTGGTCGCAGTGTCGAAGATTGCTGACGATTTGCTTTGGGAATGCAGAAATATACCACCCTGGGAAGTATGATCAGCGGAATGATCTTGGCAGTCATCTGATTGAATGTCAGACTCTGTGGGCCTTGTGACCAAATGATGAATGGTTCCATGCCTTTTTCCACACTTTGGATGCAATGCCGCGATATTGGTATGCCTCAACTGAGTTGCGCGGGGAGATTACCACCTGGTTAGAGTTGACAGTTTGATTCACTCATACCTTCAGTTTCGCGGATGCCAATCCAGATGTTCATAATTCATTGCAGCTCATCCACGATGTTGTTCTAAAGGTGGTTCCAGTTCCATACCTTGTGGATCTGCATATGCATTTTCAGATGCAGTCGATGAGGGAATGCTATACTATTACTGGAGGGCCGTAGGATGGTGATGACCCACGGAATATCAATATTTCGAAAACAAAAAGGATTCGAGATGTTGTAGCACCTAATGTACCGATAGATTTGATAAAATAGTTGTTGAAGCTTAGGAAGGTTAACATTAGGATGGAGGAGAAACCAAAGTTTGCGAATTTTGGGGACTACTAGGATGAAGAAATGATGGAAAAGGTCATAGACCTATTGCATGAGTTCCAAGATTTGTTCCCTGCGAAGTTTTTCGAGATGAAGGGCATATTAGGGGATTTAGGAGAGATGAAGATTCCATTGAATCCATATGCGAAACCAATCAGGTAGCAACCATATCGACTGAATCCATGGCACAAGGAAAGTGTCAAAACTGAACTTGACAGAATGTTGGATGCTGGAATCATTGAGTCGGTCGAAGAATTAGAATGGATTAGTCCCATGGCGGTGCAAGAAAAGAAGACAGGTGACGTTCGGATTTGTGTGGACATGAGGAAGTTGAATAATGCATGTATGCATGATCCCTTTCTGATGCCATTCACTAATGAGGTACTAGAAGGAGGGGGCGGTCAAGAAATGTATTCCTTCACAAATGGCTTTTTAGGTTATGACCAGATTAGAATCGCAAAAGAGGATCATCACAAGACAACGTTTGTGACTGAATGGGGTTGTTTCCAATATACTATGATGCCATTTGGGCTAAAGAATGCACCTGTGGTATTCTCCCGCATTGTTGTTGCTACATTCAGAGATTTCATTCAGAAGTTTTTGCAAGTCGATATGGATGACTAGACAGTTTATGGATTGATCAGCGACCATCTAAAAAACCTGCGACTGATGTTGGAGCAATGTAGACAGCATCAGATCTCGTTTAACTTGAAGAAGTGTATTTTCTGTGCACCTTTTGAGATGTTGTTGGGTCACATTGTTTGCAAGCAAGGATTCTTGGTTGACCCAGCGAAGATTGCGTTGATTTTGAGATTGACACTACCTACAAATGTAAAACAATTGAGAGCGACGTTGGGGCACACGGGGTACTACCGCAAGTTTATTCGTGGTTATGCTGCGATCACAGCCCCTATGGAGAAGTTGTTGAAAAAGGATGCGGTATTCTTATGGAGTCCAGAATGTCAGGTGAGTTTCGAGATGCTAAAGGATAAGATGGATTATGCCTCGATACTGGTATTTCCTTATTGGAGCAAGGAATTCCATGTCCATGTGGATGCATCATCAATTGCGTTGGGTGTGGTGCTCGCTCAACCAGGAGAAGGAGATCTTGACCACCCGATTTCTTTTGCAAGTTGGATGTTGTCATCTGCAGAGAAAAATTATACGACAATAGAGGGGTAAGGTTTGGCGATGGTGTATGTGCTACAAAAGTTTAGGCATTACCTGTTGGGAGGTAATTTCAAAATGTTCACAGACCATTCTGCTTTGAAATACCTGGTTAATAATCTTGTGTTGAGGGGAAGATATGTTGCTGGTTACTTCTCTTTCAAGAGTTTGATTTTGAGGTAATTGTGAAGCCAGGTCGCTTGAACACGGGACCAGAAATCACTTATCTAGATTTGAGATAGGTGAGGTACCAACAAATATTGAAGAGGGGTTTCTAGATGTGCAACTATTCAGAGTTGAGGTGGCTGATGACTAATACGAACAAATCATTCAGTGTTTGGCGACAGGAACCGCAAAAGAGGAGTTTACCACAAGTCAGAAGAATGATTTGGTGGTTAAGGCTGCGGATTTCTAGTTGATTGTCGGACAGGTTTATAAACTAGGACCGGATGGGCTCTTGAGGTGATGTGTGCTACCTCATGAACAAGCGCAGATATTGGCAGAGGCACATGTGGGAGTGGCTGGTGGACACTATGGAGGTCATGCTACTGCTAGGAAGGTGCTTCGTGCAGGGCTTTGGTGGCCCATTCTTCATAATGATGCGATGGATTATGGGTGAACTTGTGACGTCTGTCAAAGAACCAAAAAACCCTCAAGGAGGGATGAGATGCCGCTGGTACCTCAAGTGACATTGCAGCCATTTGACAAATGGGTTGTGGACTTCGTGGGACCAATCAACCCACCTGGAAAGAGAACTCATGCGCGGTACATCCTTACAACAACCAATTACTTGACAAGGTGGGCAGAGGCCGCACCTGTTGTGGATTGCACCACTGCAACAGCAATGCGATTCTTGTTTGGAAATATTGTTACTCGGTTTGGATGCCCCGAGATATTGATGAGTGACTAGGGGATTCATTTCATCAATCGCACATTCAACGCATTGAAAGAAGAGCTTCAAATACACCATAAGAAGAGTACCCCATACCATCTGCAAGAAAATAGAATGGTGGAGGCATTCAACAAAGTGTTGGAGCATGCGCTTACCAAGGTGTGTAACACGAACTGCGATGACCGGTATTTGAAGATTCCAGCAATCTTGTGGGCTTGTCACACCACTTGTAAAAGATTGACAGGGTAGACACCGTTCAGATTGGTGTATGGGAAAGAGGCAGTCATGCCTATGGAGTACATTATTATGATTTTGCGCATGGTGGCCACGACGGGCATGGATGACGAAGTTGCAATAGAAGAATGACTAGCGCAGTTGGTGCAGGTTGAGGAAGACCGTTTTGTCATAGGTTTTCACCAGCACATCGAGAAGGTTAAACAAAAATCTTGGCATGATCGCCATATTAGAAACAAGCAATTTCACCAAGGCAACTTGGTGCTATTGTATGACAGTAAGTTCATGAAGCATCCAGATAAGTTATAGATGCATTTGATTGGGTCCATATCGCATTAGTTTCATTACTTCAGGAGGTGTAGTAAAACTGCAACAATTAGATGGAGTGATGCTACCCAAGCTAGTGAATGGTAGCAGGATGAAGCCCTATAGGACGGACTTGAAACCGCGCAATGCTTAAGGCATTGTGGGGACAAAAAAAAAAAACCCAATAAGATTCTAGGTCGAAGGATGGTGCACCAGCAGGGACAGGCTGCGCAAGTAGGAGAGATGGTATCGCAGTTAGGAAGCCATGCTACGACGGCCACAGGGTCACAACACAGTCAAATCATCAATAAATGCAAATAGTTAAATGCAATTAACCAATGGCACTGGTGAAGTGACATGTAGTTATGGCGGATTCGACCGTTAGATTGATAGGATCGACGACAGATTTGGGAAGTTAATGCATGATTTTCTCATGATGACCAGCATGATTTGGCCATGATGATGAAGGGATCGATTTGGCGCTATAAGAACGAGCCGAGGCCAGTCGGAAGCCATCATTTTGCAAGGTGTGAATTGAGCAGAGTAGTATTGAATTGAATTGTTCAAGGCTAAGTAGAGTTGCAGAGCGGAGTTGCATTATGTTGAGCGAGTTTCCAAGTAGGGTGAGGTTAAGTAGCAATTGGGCATTGCGGGGCACCCGTGCGGCATGCAAAGTGAACTAGACACGGTTGAGATTTTGAGTGAAGTGGAATCACTAGTCGTCTCCATCACCATTTAGGAGGAAGTTGCTAGTATGCCGATCGGGTCATCATCAGTGGAGCATACAAAGAGGGGGGGGGAGTGGCCTAGCTCCCCACTGCCAGATAAGAGGCAGACTAGATCATCTACACAACTACCATAGGAGGTACCTGCACATGTAATTCCATCCAGCTCAAGAGTTGTGGAATCAGCGGCCCAAGCAGGGGTATCCTCTACAGATATTCTTAGGTATGTACCTCCCTGTCAACCCGGTGCATAGCCCCAGAAGCTTACCAAGAACTAAAGATACCAAGTTCGGATGTCGACAATCCTGCAAGGAATGATATGCACTGCATACATTGTGCCTGCACTGATCCAGATGAATTATGATGACAACGATTTGTCGGCGCTGAGGGACATTATGGTGGAACCTTTTGTGTCGAGAGCAAGATTTGGAGGCGGCCCGACACCATGCTTTCCACATGATTGGGTGTGTGGATTGGATAAAGCAGGGCTGTTGGGCTAGATCAACATGCCGCACTTTGGACGGTTGATTGAGGCAAATGCCTGCGTTAAGCAGCTTTTGGCCTATTTTCATTTCGAGATTTTATGGTGGATAGACTGGTCACAGTCACGGTCGACCTTATTTCAGAGATCACGGGGTTGCTTAAGGATGGGACAAACCCCTCGCAGTATTTTCAGGGGAAAAGAAATGATAAGAAGCTTCCGGCGAGGTTGAGGATGCGCTAATTTTTGCAGCGCGACGAATGGGCATACCGCCTTGACAGCATCAATGATCCAGTAGTTCGCATCAGGGCACGGAGCTTAGCTACTAAAATAGTCAGGAATAGCCGACCCAACCAAGGAAACTTAGGGATCATTGCATGCACCGAGCTGTGTGCGCATGGGGTACAAATGAACTGGTCACTCTTTTTCTTGAACCAGTTGACGGAGGATGCAGTGGAAGTCTAGGTGGGAAAGCAGTCATTTGCATATAGCTGGTTGTTGATCTTAATCGCACTCGTAGCTTGGATGGAGCCCGATGATTATCAATCGATGGAAGTGGACGCAGTAACAGTTTGTAAGGGAGCACGTTACCAGAACCTTTGGTGGGTGCAGGAACCTAAGCGGCTTAGGGATTGCACAGCGCAGTTCTGGTTCTACTTGGAGGCACTATAGGCGGCAGCTAAGTACATTTCATGATTGTCTTAGGCCGCCGTAGAGAAATATAAACAGATTGCTTGGTTTGCAATTGGCCCTCACACCATTCATGTGCAAGCGCGGCATGACCTGGGGAAGCAGTGGTTACCGACACCATACAAATTGTCTGATCAGGAGCTCGATGTGATCGTCGACGATTGGCCTGAGAATGGCAAGAACTAGTTAATCTAGAAGAAGAATCGACAAGGCCACCGATGGATGTGCCATAAATGGACCAGCAGAGTAACCATAATTCAGATCAAGAGTCATCGCAGAGACCCACCGATGAGGACGTAGAGGATGAATTTGAGGAGGGAAGAACGAAGATGCATTGAGTGGGGTATGACAAGTGGCACTACCCTAGCGATCAAAGTGCATTTGAACCTGCTTATTGTGGCCTTAACAAATGCAACAAGTGCGACAGTGCAAGAAATGAAGATGCAGGCAACAAAAGGATTCAGTGAGGTAAAAAATTGACTTGATTCCTTATTTGATGTTGTTTTAAACAAGGCACTAGAGGTAGCGACTATGCAGGACGTTAGTGCAATCAACACTAGGACATGGGTTCGGAATGTGCAAATTCCCCTGATTGCTATTGCGACCGACAATGAGCCTCTCCAGGCTTTGCTGCAGCAGTTACAAGTTTTTCCATCAACATCAATGTGTTGTTCTCACAGACGTTGGTGCAGATGAATACGGTCGCCAGCCAGGAATTGGTAGACAGAGAACAGGATATCAAAGGTTAGTTCTTGTGATCACAAGAGAATGAGGCAGCGATCCAGAAAGAAGTAGATGAATTAAAGGAGAAGGCAATAGCAGCATGGGAGGTGGTCAAAGAATTGGAGAACAAGCTAGAGAAGCTGATTTCCGAGAAGGCTAGAGAAATCGTGGAGCTGACGAAGGAACAATACCGTTTGACAATGGAGAAAGCTAACCTCTAGGACAATAGAGTGCGGATGGAAGAGGCAATTTATGAGGCCTGTCAATATGTATTGGATCCCACCACAGCGTTGGATGTGGTCGAAAGAGCACAACGACTTGGGGCCATCATATCCCAGTTGCAGTGAGACAATGCTGACTTGCAAGCTTTGGTACAACCAAGCACACCTCCGGAGCAAGTGGCAGAAAGGAAAAGCACCATGGAGGAGTTGGAGACCCAACTAGGAGAGTTGGATCAAGATGTGACAAAAGTCACTAAAGCGACTACATAATTTTGGGGCAGCGTAGTCCAGAATGAGCAATTGGAGCAACTGACCAAGCCAACGCAGGAGGCAGAAGGACAACTAGAAACAATGAAGGCTTCGTTGAGAGTGCTGCCATTGGTGGTTCAGGTCACCAAGTCTGCGGAGCTGAAGGAGTTACAACAACGAGTCGCAAGGGCACAAGAGTGAGAGTGCAAGCGCAGTACGTAGTTAGATGAGTTCCAAGATGTTGGAGCGTAGCTTTCTATTAAGGCATTTTCTACACTGAAGACCGTGCAGGACGGTAAGAAGGCCATTGCGGATAAGCTTTGAGCATCCCTTAGTACAGGCCTAAACAAAGTTCCAGGATATCGCTGCGATGGCCAAGGAGCAAGCTAGGGATATCAGTCATGAATATGAAGATTTCAGGCTGAATATCAATGAGTACACCATGTCCAGCTGACGTGGCTCAATGGTGAGCCACAAGATTGTGCTGGGGTCCTATTGGCAGGCGGGTTTGGATGAGTCAGCTGCATAGCATCAAGGTCAAAGATGTCGCGCAAGGAGGTGAACTGCTCACAAGTTGGAAATAATAGTATTTTATGTATTTTTGGGTCATTTTGGACCGCATTGTGCGGGTTAGGGTCATTCTTTTGTAGATTTTGTTAAGAAGTAGTTAGGCAGTTGTCTAAGTGGACCATGAATGTAAAGATGCAAACCTATAAATAGATGTAACATTGCAAGTATTAATATCATCCAAAGGAAGGAATTGACACCAATGAGAAGAGAGAATTGTGATTGTTTTGGTTTGTTAATCTGGGTATGCGACAGAAGAATTGTATTGTTGTATCTTTGTTTTGTTGCGAAGGCTAATATGACATGACGGAGTTTTTAGCAGAATCATTATGTCCTTCATGTTTTCCTTCTATGAATATGATATGTATATGTGATATGAATTTGTGAATGATGCGATGTTTCCTTGCTTCAATTGATATTTGTTGTTAGATCTATTGCGCATTGATAGTTTTGTTAATGATGAAATCTGTTGAATGATGATGCGATTCTATTTAAATGCATAAGATGAAATGATAGATCTGCTAAATAATGTTGCGCTAAGTTGATAAGTTGATGCACAAGGGTCCTCCTTCATTCGGTGGAAATGTGGTTTTGTCAACTCTCCCTCGAACATCTCGAGTGAGACTTCATCTACTCCATAGGTGTTGCTGGACAGGGTAAAACCTGTCTGGGCTAGGTGCTCAAGGAGATCACGGTTCTTTGGGTGTCGACAAAGTGAGGAACCCCTATCGACTAGGTTTGTGTCAACACCTGGTTTTGTATAGATATGTATATATGGTTGGGTCAATCTCAGTTTTATTGTGTATTGAGATTTGTATTTTTCATTAGGTACATACATTGACCAAACCTTGCATTTTATGCGTGAAGATATGCGCTCCCTGAAGCGATCTTCACATAAGTTATATCTTGGTTATATTTTTACATTCATTACAGTATATGTTTACAATTTATGTACACAGAGGTAAGGATGCAATCCTTGATCGAATCACATCCTCACTTATCGTTGACAGTAAGCAATCTTCACATAGGATACATCGTGTCTTTCTTTTTTATATATATAGCAGAGTTGAACCCTATCTAGTTGAACACATGAGTTCTGACTAGTTGAAAGTATGAGTGATGTCTATATTGTTTAAATGCAAGTGTTATAATTACTATACATATATAGTAAACTAAAGATGAATCTTGGTAAGTGAATATCTCTATGATTATGATTAAATACCCAGGGATAACTTACATCATTTTTCGTCATCATGAAGAAACTCTTTTAAGTTATATTTTTACCATAGATGAGATCTCGATATTAGTTGATGTTAACCTTGATATGTCAGAAATATACTCTCAAGGAGAGGAGCTATGAGAAAGTGAAACGGAATTATGGCAATAATTGTATTGCGAGATATAACCCATTTTTGGTTAAATAAAACGTATTGTGACAGTTTTTGTTGATGTAGCCCAGAGAGTTGGGTGAACCATGGTATATTGGGTCTCTTTCATATGTATGTGATTATGTGTTTTTCATTATGGTGGTTTGTTGTCAAAATTTTAGATATATCTATTCTTTAGACATGCAAAGGTTAACTTTTATTTAAAGAGTAAATTCGGTTGTTGAGTAGCAATGCTTATAAAGATGATGGTTGCAGGAAGATTTAGTATAAATGAATGCACGTAATTAAGAATGCTTGGACATCCCTCACATGTTATAAATAGTCATAGTGGTCTTATGTTTCTTGACCCAAGTAGGTTTCAATAAAAGGATGAATTTCTGGTAGTGGATTATAACAACTCTTTGTGATTAGAAATAATCATTGTGCAAAGTTTTCTTTTATATTTTAAATTTTCAACAAAATACTAACTCGTCTTAACTGGGTATATTACATATTGTATCAGAGCACAAGTTGAAAACACTCGGGCTTATTGGGATCAATTGGAGAAAACAAATACAAGTTAGTCGAACTAGTAAGGGAACTCCATCAATAAGACGAAACATAAAACTTCATTTCCAAGAATTGGAAAGAGTTAGTCGACAAGTCGTCTTCGAATTACAAGTAAGAATGTCCCATTCGCTGAAGCATAACGACATAACATTTTATATATGCGAGCATGGTATATGTTTCATATTGTACTCAAATGACCATTTACTGGTAAGTATTAGTCGATGAATATCTACTTATACTCTATAATTAGTTTCATTAGATGACAAGAAAGTACTCTTTAAAAATTATTAAAATAGTTAGACTAATTAAGTCTTTAAAAAAAATAAGTTCCTATAAGTTGGATTAAAAGAGTATTGAAAGTCATCCTAGTTGTGAATGATTAAAGGTGAATTTTATATGCTAAAACTAAGGAACTCACCTAGATCTGTTGACTTGATGGTTCAAATTTAGCCAGAAGTAATAAACATTTAAATGATTTACTTGGACATTCTACTGGAGTAAGGTTTTCTATGATTAAGAAATTGTTTTCTTTACTACATAGGTAAATAGAAAATAGAGAAATTTCATTCGATGATCTAACATCTAAGAAGGATATTATATAAACAAGATATTGTTAGAAGAGTTTTGTAAAAATTTCTTCCTCTATGATTGAATAGGAAAAGTTTATGTAATATATAGAAGATACGACAAGTTAAGATATTATCTTGAAGTACCACCAAGTTGATTCAATAATTACAAAACATATTCTTTTGAAGAAATTATGCTCCTCTTAAATAAAACCAAAGGGTAAGAGGGTTAGATACGTATTTTCATAACTAGTATGTGGCAATGTGTGGTTTTCCTAAGAAAAGATTTAAACCTTATCACGAGGATAAGAAAGGCTACAAGGGCTATACCTTTTCTTATCCAAAAAATATAATTATTGGAATTTGCTTGATATGTTAGGTTGATTGAATGACAAAGGGAGTAAGAATGTAGTCTAAGCATTTAACACATTGAGGATAAATTTAGCATATTCTTCACCTTAATGTACTTCAAAAAATGAATAATCCTTGAAGATGTCAAATTATAAAGGGGAATGATTGTTAGGAGTCTCCTTGTTAAACAATTTTGTCTTAGTATGCGATTGTATAAGATAAGTTATTATAATGTTAATGTGTAAAGCACACTTGGACCCTTGCTCGTAAGTTTGACAACAGGATAATGGTTATAATTACTTAAAAGGTATACATGTGTGTTCAAATTAGTTAATGGAATACAAATGATGAAAATGCATGATTTCATTTTATATTTTCTTATTCCAGCGGTTTTTAATATGGATGATGGGATGTTAGGAGGGGTGTTATGAAAGTTATACTCTTAGGTTATCAAGATTTATGAGATAGAGTTATAAGATATTATGCATGGATACTTTGATAATCTATTTTATTTTGTATATAGATTCATTTGATATTGAGTGTAATACAAGTATGTGTTGATACAAGTAAACTTGCACGTTGGCATAAGGGGTTCATATAATGAGGAGCTATGCAGTCGCCCTTATAAAGGTATGTGGTTATCTTTATAAAAGTGTGCAAGCATATATATGTAGACAATGTGTTGTTACTTACATGAAGTTAGTGCGTACAAAGAAAAGTTGCATAACGAAATAGGAATCGTATTTGAAATGATGAAAGCTAAGAATTGAGGTTAAGAAAATCTATTGTAGTCCTGTTTGGTAAACAATGCACGTATATACTTCCCTAGGAATTAATGTACCAAGAAAATTATGTTGTATCTTGCTTTTGGTGAACTATGACGTAAGGATTAAAATAAGGAACCAAAAAGAGGATGTTTATCTCAAGTGATCATGTATGGATATTGTAGTATGAAAGTTAATTTTTGGATTATTATATTTTCATACAAATTTGATTTTTGGTTATACTAACAAGGGACTTTGGCAGATAGTCAAAATTCGGTGGAACTTGTTGAAAGGAAAGAGTGTAATATATTATGCATGGTGAGTGTTGAAATAAAGATGTGAGATCTGCACCACCACTTTTAATTATTCTTCTATTGTTGTCATTTATTATTGAATAAAGAACTAGACCAAAAATTGGTCAGAGTAACAGTATGGTTACCGGATGTAACAAGATGAAACTACTATTTAATTAAATAGAAGAATGAGGAAAGGAACACCAAGCGCTGAAAGAATCGGGAATACAAGAGTGGGAGACAATACTGAATGTTAACTGCAAGAGAATCAAAACAAGTGAAAGAATGCATTAATGGCACTGAAACACTCCCTAGAAATCAGGGAGTTGATAGCTTCCAGGATTCTCGAGGGAATCAGTTGACTGTAAATACCTAGGAAAACTATAAAGAGAATGCATATGTGAGAGGTAGGATGCTACTTAGTATGCATGAGAGAAATAATTGTTGCGTGAGAACTGAGGTGTTAGGCAATAATTTCTGAAAGGATTGCTACGTGAACACTGAGGTGTTAGGCAAAAATTTCCGTGATCAAGTGAATGATGGGTTTTGATTAAGTTAACAGTATACATTCTTGGAGCACTGGATTTATGGTTTCTTGTAAAAATGCAAAACAAAGTATATATATATATATATATATATATATATATATATTCAATGAATTGTAAATGTTATGTTGCAATAAAAGACTCACTGATATGTTTTGAGTTGGATTATAAAATTGATGACATGTTTTACTGAATAAATTTGGTAGTCCCGATTTTTGTTGCATGAAAATACAGATTGTGAACAATGGCGACTTGTGAAAATCAGGAAATTTCGAAGAAGGATAGAACATAGAAGATGAAGCAAGTAAAAAGATGACTCAAGAGAGGAAGATAAACTGTCGAAAAGTATGAACACCGAGGACGGTGTTATTTTTAAGGGGGAAAGAATGTAACATCCATATTTTTTTTTACCTATTTATTTTATAAATGTAATATTGAAATGGGTTCCCGATGAGGAGCTCAAGGACAAGGCCCCACCAATAAACCTTGAAAACTATATGGTAAATTCCTAGTTGTAAATGTAAACCTAGGAGACGAAAAGTAGTTACGCAATTAAATAATGAGTAACTGAATCCACTAGAGGGAAAGGTGAGATGGCTAGGTAACTGTGGGAGTTGTGTTTTGATAAAATCATCGAAACTTGGTGGTAAGAAGCTAATGATGTTCACTTTAATGGAGTAAAAACCAGAAGTGTCCACCTAAGTAGGATTTATCATAGACTAAATAGCAAGATGATTATGTTCATCTGTGAAAGTCTTACTTAGCTACCTTGCTACAACCAAGCTTAAAAATTATAAGGCATACATGATTATCATAAATCATCTTAAAATCCAAGCAGAAGAAGTTGTTCTGGTTTACAAGGACATTTCTAACTCCTACCATAGGTGAGGAATCTCATTTTTATATATATAAATAAGCTTAGCCAAAAGAGGGCATCACCTAAACTCTACCCATACAAAAAGATAAATGTTTTAACACATTAAAGATATGTAGTTATATATATGTATATATATATATATGTACATCTTATATATTTATAGGAAAGAGTAAACGGTTGTGCTAAAGAACGACTAGGAAAAAGAAGAGAATAATGCATGTTTATTACTATGAAGGAACTTCAATGGTTTGGAAGTTAATTATGAATTATAATCATGATCATGATAAGCAAGGAGTTTTACCTAGTTAGAAGGTTATCCTAATTAAACATTATCTATTGATTTATGATAAATATAGATGGATTGAAATGAGAACATAAAGGGAATATATATGTATAAATATATTTTGGGATTATATAGTAACATATGGTATCATCTATTAGTATAGACCCTTAGGAAGAATTTGGATTTTAATAAATATAGTGTCTTTTATAGAAATTGAACCATAAAGACTTAACTAGCCTCCACTACCATGTGGTTTAGGAACACATGAGACAACTCCACTTGCGCTACCACCTAGCAAGGTTTCACCTTACCTTTCAGTTGGAGCTCCATATGGAGGGAGGATTCCCTTAGCCAAGGCGGAACTTCCAAAGGAAGTAAAACATTGAACTCCCTTATATGTAAGGGTTTGCTGCCTTTAGGGGGGCGGTTCGGTCGATATAGTTTAGGGAAAAAATATGCATGAGGGTTTTATTTTGGAAAAATAAATCGTAGATCTGTTTATATTGAATTACAATTGTAGATTCCGTTTTACATTGCTATGTTAAATTATTGGCAATAGTTCTTCCCGTAAACTGAGTGAAGGCATACATCTATTTTATATGTGGAATTATAGTCATAGATTCCATTTTACATTGCTGTGTTAAATTATTGGCAATAGTTCTGTCCGTAAACTGAATGAAGGCATAGATTTGTTTTTATATGTTGAATTGTAGTCATAGATTCTGTTTTACATTGCTATGTTAAATTCTTGTCCATAGTTCTGCTCGTAAATTGAGGGAAGGCGTATATCTTTTTTATATGTGGAATTACAGTCGTAGATCTGTTTTACATTGTTGTGTTAAATTCTTGGCAATAGTTTTGCCTGTAAACTGAATGAAGTCATAGGTCTATTTTATATGTTATATTTTGTTGCTATGCTTATTCTAGAGAATGATAGTTCTTCCTATAAGCTGAACGTATGTAGTATATCAGTTTTGTATGTTGAATATAGCATAGATCTTTGAATCTAGATCTAGGTTGTTGTATTACATTGCTATACTGATTCATGAAAAAAACAGTTCTGCCTTTAAGCTAAAGTAGTAGATCCGTTTTGTACGTCGAATACGGCGTGAATCTTTGAATCTAGATCTCAGTTTTTGTATATTACTTTGCTTTGCTTAAAACTGATAGTTCTACTCCTGAAATCCCAAATCTATGGACATGTACTCAAATGAATTCATAGTTTCCTACGGATGGTAGTGTTGAATTCATGTTTCATTATTTGCTCATACCGTATGAACACGAAAGTCCCGTCTTCTGAGAATTGTAGATCTATAGATATATACTGAAATCCAGTCATAGTTCCTTATTGTACTCGTATTTCATTCTTACTTATTCCTATATGAAATGGAAGCTCTTCCTTTTTGAATTCATAAAATCTATGGGTTGAATTCATTTTTCATTTCTTGTTATGCCATATCTGCCTTCTTGGAAGTCATAGATCTAGTTTTATATTTTGAAATGTAGTCAAGCTCTGTATTGCTGGTTAGGTTGAATTGCAGATCTCTTTTTCCAGATCTGTATGGTTATGCTAAAAAAAATGTATTACCTTTCTTAGATCTATGTAGAGGTTGTAATCCTCTATTGAATGTTATTATTCTGTTTTGGGTTGAAGACGCTAAATAATGGTTTTGTATATATATATATATGGTTGGGTCAATATCGGTTTTATTGTGTATTGAGATTTGTATTTTTCACTAGGTACATACATTGATCAAACCTTGCATTTTATGCATGAATATATGCGCTCCTTGAAGTGATCTTCACATAAGTTATATCTTGGTTATATTTTTACATTCATTAGAGTATATGTTTACACTTTATATACACATAGGTAAGGATGTAATCCTTGACCGAAGTACATCCTCACTTATCACTGACAGTAAGCGATCTTCACATAGGATACATCGTGTCTTTTTAAATATATATATATAGCAAAGTTGAACCGTGTCTAGTTGAACACATGAGTTCTAACTAGTTGAAAGTATGAGTGATGTCTAGATTGTTTAAATGCTAGTGTTATAATTAATATACATATACAGTAAACTGAATATGAATCTTGGTAAAGTATATCTCTATGAGTATGATTAAATACCTGGGGAGAATTTACGCCATTTTTCGTCATTATGAAGAAAATATTTTAAGTTATATTTTTACCGGAGATTAGATCTCGGTATTAATTGATGTTAACCTTGATATGTCAGAAATATACTCTCAAGGAGAAGAGCTATGAGAAAGTGAAAGGGACTTATGGAAATAATTGTATTGCGAGATGTAACCCATTTTTGGTTAAATAAAACGTGTTGTGACAGTTTTTGTGGATGTAGCCCAGAGAGTTGGGTGAACCATGGTATATCGGGTCTCTTTCATATGTATGTGATTATGTGTATGTGATTATGGTGGATTGTTTCCTAAATTTTAGATGTATCTATTGTTTAGACATGCAAAGGTTAACTTTTATTTAAAGAGTAAATTCGGTTGTTGAGTAGCAATGTTTATAAAGATGATGGTTGTAGTAAGATTCGGTATAAACGAATGCACGTAATTAAGAATGCTTGGACATCCCTCACTTGTGATAAATAGTCATAGTGCTCTTATGTTTCCCGAACCAAGTAGGTTTCAATAAAAGGATGAAGATTATTTTCTAGTAGTGGATTATAACAACTCTTTGTGATTAGAAATAGTCATTGCGAAAAATTTTCGTTTATATTTTAAATTTTCACCAAAATACTAACTCGTTTTAACTGGGTATGTTACAACGGGATATGTTTGTAGCTATATGGTGGAGCTCAATGAGTTAGTAAAATCATTCCCTGCCTCCCCATTTGCTTGACAAACCCACTGTGTGCTGAATGCCTTGAGTGACTATGAACCAATGTTGTGAGTGATCCTAAGTGATACTCCTTAGTGGATACATAGCCCCAGTTCGGGGGTGTTCTCGGATTGCTGAAATAATAGAGGCTAGGAAGAGATCTATGGTTGGGATGGAACGTTGCAGTCCATAACCAGTTGCCTCATGGTTTTATATTAAAATATAAGTTCCCTTGTGGTTTTTGAATAAGGATGTCTCATGTGTTTATGGCTTTCTTATCACATACCAGTTATTGATTGAATTAATTTATATGGAAGTGGAGCAATAGGAAGCTTGTATGAGTAGGGATGTATACTTATGCCTTGTATCTGAGTTGTGTTTGAAGTTGTTGTTTTGCCATGATGAATGCTGGATGCATGCTAGATGTGTGTGTGTTATATATGTCAAATGCATGATTTGGTTCAGATGGTTAATAGGGATGAATGCCCAATTATTATGTGTTATGTATTATGTTGTAGGAATGTCATTGCTTTACTCCTGCACCTTGCATATTCTTGTTATGTTGGTATTAATATATATATATTCATGCTTGAGGAGTAGGGATAAATGTCCACATGCCATTGCTCAATCTGATTAGAGAAAGTAGACTAAGTATAATCCCTTTTGAAGGGCGGATAATGCTTCAGTATCTTTGTGTTTATGGATGCATGGACCCTCCTACATGAGTTATTGAGCATACTTCCTTATATTTCCTTTTATACTTATGTTGTACTTACATATGTTCCCCTTGATAAACAGGGCTAAGTTCAAGGCTAAGAGATGCAGTCTAGCCTGGTCAGGATTGTGATCAGGAGAAGAGGAATCCTATGGACCAGATGAAGGAGAAAAGACTGGGGAGAAGTGGAGCAGAACCCTGGCAGGAATAAGGTTTAAGTCTTTTAAGTGGAGTTATGGACAGAAATTCAGTGGGAAATTTAGCATGGTATGATTGCTCAGATGGTGCAGGGATTTCACCACTGGATAGAGCTCACCAAGATATTTCCAATGGTACTGACCTTGTCTCATTTGGACCAAGGATGAGGAAGTTATGCCCCTTAGACATTGTGTGGTAAGTTACCATTGCAGGGGTGTGGTTGTGCATGCGTGCATTCGATGTTGTGGATTGTGTATTGTAGAAAGGTAAGTTTCCATTTGTGAAGTTTGACCTTCTGTACCCGCAATTGCAGATTGCCGATCCAACGTTGCGGATTATGGATTGTGAAAAGGTGAGTTTGTGGTTATGGAGTTTGACCTTCCGCACTTGCAATTGTGGATTGCAGATTGCGGATCCGACGCTGCGTATTGCATATTGCGACAAGCTAAGTTTTCGGTTGTGGAGTTTGACCTTCCACACCCTCAATTGTGGATTGCAGATTGCGGATCCGGTGATGCAATTGCGAAAAGGCATGACTGGAAGCATTTTGGAGAAAAAAAATATTAGGGTCTACCATCTCCTCTGAAGGACACTCAGGTGATCTGGGGACGTTACAGGTTAGATGTTTAGAGAGAGAGACAGAGATTAGGGGTTAGGGGTTTATAAAGAGAGAGAGATATTAGGGGTTAGGTGTTTAGAGAGAGACATATATAGAGATTGTTTGTTAGGGGTTGAGAGAGAGAGAGAGAGAGAGAGAGAGAGATTGGGTGTTAGGGGTTTAAAGAAATAGAGAGATATATAAAGAGAGAAATTGGTGGTTAGGGATATAGAGAGAGACAAATACTGGCAGTTACGGATATATATATAGAGAGAGATTGGTTTTTATGGGTTTAGAGAGAGAAATTGGGTGTTAGGGGTTTAGAGAGAGAGATTAGGGGTTAATGGTTGAGAGAGACAGAGACATTGAAGGTGAGGGGTCTAGAGAGAGAGATTGGAGGTCAGGGATTTATGGAGAGAGAGAGAGAGAGAGAGAGAGAGAGAGAGATTGGGGTTTAGGAGTATAGAGAGAGAGAGAGAGAGATAAGGGGTTAGGGGTAAAGGGATTAGAGAGAGAGAGAGAGATAAGAGATTAGGGGTAAAGGGATTAGAGAGAGAGAGAGAGAGAGAAATTGGAGGTTAGAGAGAGAGATCAATTGGGTGTTAGGTGCTTTGAGAGAGGGAGACTAAGATTATGGGTTAGGGTTTGAGAGAGAGAGAGAGTGAAGGTTAGGCATTTAGAGAGAGAGAGATACTGTATGTTAGTGGTATATAGAGAGAGAGATATTGGGGGTTAGTTGTATAGAGAGAGAGATTGGGGGTTAGTGGTATAGAGAGAGAGAGATTGTCAGTTAATAGGGTTTAGAGATAGAGAGAGATTAGGGTTGGGGTTTCAGAGATAGAGAGAGAGATATTAGGGCTATAGAGGGGTTTACATATAGTTAGATATCATGGGG
Source organism: Larix kaempferi (assembly GCA_027924585.1). NCBI lineage: Eukaryota > Viridiplantae > Streptophyta > Pinopsida > Pinales > Pinaceae > Larix > Larix kaempferi. The sequence goes on from BSBM01001180.1 coordinate 2,545,005, forward strand.
GTAGTATCGATGGTTAGTGGTGGGGGGAAAAGAGACATAAAGAGAGGGGAAGGGGTAGCTGTGTGAGGAGTGGGGTTTTAGAGAGAGAGAGAGAGGGTTGGTGGTTATGGGTTAAGAGAGAGAGAGGGAGGATATTAGATGTTTAAAGAGAGAGAGAAATTAGGGGTTAGGGGTTTATAAAGGGAGAGAGAGATTAGGGTTTAGGTGTTTAGAGAGAGACATATATAGTGAGATTGTTTATTACGGGTTGAGAGAGAGAGAGAGAGAGAGAGAGAGAGATTCGGTGTTAAGCGTTTAGAGAAATAGAGAGATATATAATGAGAGAAATTGGTGGTTAGGGATCTAGAGAGAGAGAAATACTAGTAGTTAGGGATATATATATATATATATATATATATATATATATATATATATATATATATATATATGTATATATATATATATGTATATATATATATATGTATATATATATAGAGAGAGAGAGAGAGATTGGTTTTTATGGGTTTAGAGAGAGAAATTTGGGGTTAGGGGTTTAGAGAGAGAGATATTGGGGGTGAATGGTGTTGAGAGAGAGAGAGATATTTAAGGTGAGGGGTTTAGAGAGAGAGATTGGAGGTTAGGTTCATAGAGAGTGAGTGAGAGATTGGGGGTTAGGGGTCTATAAAGAAAGATATTGGTAGTTAGGGTTTTAGAGAGAGAAATAGGTTGGGGTTTAGGGGTTTAGAGAGGGAGAGAGAGAAATTGAGGACTAGGGGTTTGGATAGATAGATAGAGAGAGAGAGAGAGAGAGAGACAGATATTGGTTGTTAGAGATTTAGATAGATAGATAGAGAGAGGGAGAGATATTGAAGGTTATAGGTTTAGAAAGAGAGAGATATATTAGGTGTTAGGGGTTAGGGGTTTAGAGAGAGAAATACTGGGGTTTATTAGTTTAGAGAGAGAGAAAGAGATATTGGGGGTAAGGGGATTAGAGAGAGAGAGAGAGATTGGGGGAAAGGGGTTTATATAGATAGAGATTGGAGGTTAGAGAGAGAGATCGATTGGATGTTAGGGGTTTAGTGAGAGACAGAGGGGGGGACATATTGGGGTTTAGGGGTTTAGAGAGAGAGAGAGATTGCAGCTTAGGGGTTTAAAGAGAGAGAGATATTGGGGATTAGGGGATTAGGGAAGAGATATGGAGAGAGAGAGAGAGAGAGATTGGGGGACAATTAGGGTTTAGAGATAAAGAGAGATCATAGGGGGATTATTGATGGTTAACGGAGGGGGGAGAAATATATCAAGAGGGAGACGAGTAGGTGGGTGAGTAGTTAGGGTTTTGGGTAGAGAGAGAGAGGGGGGGGCAATAAGGGTTGAGAGAGAGAGAATGGGGGTTCTGGTTTAGAGATAAATTGGTGGTTAGGGCTTTACAGAGAGAGAGATTGGGGGTTTAGATAGAGAGAGATTAGTGATTAGTGGTTTAGAGAGAGAGATTGGGGGTTAGGGATTTAGAGAGAGATAGATTGGGTTTTAGGGGTCTAGAGAGAGAGAGAGAGATTGGAGGTTAGGGGTCTGGAGAGAAAGAGATTGGTAGTTAGGGGTTAGGAGTTTAGAGAGAGAGAGAGATATTGGGGGTTAGTGGTTTAACGAAAGAGAGAGATTGGGGTTAAGGGGTTTATATAGAGAGAGATTGGAGGTTAGAGAGAGAGATCGATTGGGTGTTAGGGGTTTAGTGAGAGAGAGAGGGGGGCATATTGGGGGTTAGTGGTTTTAGAGAGAGAGAGAGAGATTGGAGATTAGGGGTTCAGAGAGAGAGAGAGATTGGGGAACAATTAGGGTTTAGATATAGAGAGAGGTCACAGCGGGATTATTGATGGTTAGTAGTGGTGGGAGAAAGATATAGAGAGCGAAAGGAGTAGGTGGGTGAGTAGTGGGGGGTTTGGGTAGAGAGAGAGGGGGGGTTTAGGGATCAAGAGAGAGAGAGAGAGAGAATGGGGGTTAGGGTTTAGAGAGAGAGATTGGTGGTTAGGGGTTTACAGAGAGAGATATTGGGGGTTTAGAGAGAGAGATTAGGGGTTAATGATTTAGAGAGAGAGAGATATTAAAGGTAAGGGTTTTAGAGAGAGAGATTGGAGGTCAGGGATTTACAGAGAGAGAGAGAGAGAGAGAGAGAGATTTGGGGTTAGGAGTATAGAGAGAGAGAGATAAGGGGTTAGGGTTCAAGGGATTAGAGAGAGAGAGAAATTGGAGGTTAGAGAGAGAGATCAATTGGGTGTTAGGTTCCTTGAGAGAGGGAGACTAAGATTGTGGTTTAGTGGTTGAGAGAGAGAGAGAGAGAGAGATAGAGTGAAGGTTAGGCATTTGGAGAGAGAGAGAGATACTATATGTTAGTGGTATAGAGAGAGAGAGATATTGGGGGTTAGTTGTATAGAGAGAGAGATTGGGGTTTAGTTGTATAGAGAGAGGGATTGTGAGTTAATAGGAGTTCAGAGATAGACAGAGATTAGGGTTTGGGTTTCAGAGATAGAGAAAGAGAGATTAGGGCTATAGAGGGGTTTACATATAGATATCATGGGGGTAGTATAGATGTTAAATTTTTAGAATTTACTTCAATTTGATCTAGGATCTTAACTGAGAGAACAACATGTACAAAAAATCTACAGCATATCAATCATGGACACAATAATGCAAGCACACAAGAGACATAGAGTTTACTTGGGGAAAACCATAAAGGTGAAAAACCCCAATAACTTCCTCAGAGATAGATAGAGCAATGATACAACCAAAATACAAGAGATAGTCTTCTCCTAGCAGTAGAGCCTCCTCCTCATAAGTGCGCCACTTTCCAAATGAGGGAAGTGTGTGAATGAATGATCAAATAGAGATCTCCCGATCTCTATTTATACTTGTTCTGTCCTACCCAATAATCTAATGGGGCCTACATGTCTAGCTTAACCCATGGTTAACTTAATCCGGGCCGACCCCACACTTGGTGTTCTAATAACCCTTTGACCCACATGGCCGACCCCCAATAGGGTGGTCTAATAACCCTTCGACCCACATGACTTATACAGGTCCGACCCCAACAAGGTGGTCTAATAACCCATCAAGTATAAGTTACGACACTTACAATATAAATGACCACACTTCCGTATAGAGGAATAATAACATCTCTATAGGAATACAAACACTTCCGTATAGAGGAATAATGCCATCTCTATAGGAGTACAAAATACATATATGAAATACATGGGTGAAATACATTCCGAAGTTACATATACATCAACACTCCCTCTTAACTAGGAAGGTATTTCTCGACACAGATATGCTAGCACAAGTCTTCTTCTTTGGATCATCATCCGTAAATCATCATCCTCGAATCATCGTCATCGTCACTACTACTGCTATCTCAATAAATCTCTGAATCTACTCGTCATAGGAAGTTCTATAGAGCCAGTCCTTTTTCATACTGGATGTAGGCACACCACCTGCAGGTCTTCATCATTAGTGGCCATACTGTGGAAATCTCAGGACTTATTACGTGTGTCACAAAACCTTGCAAGAGCATCCAGGCTGTTACGAGCACACAACTCTTTCTGTCGGATCTCCCAGGGACATATTATATGTGACTGTCACAAAACCTTAAAAGAGTCTCTTGACTAGCAAGAACCCTAAAGAGCATCTGAGGTCTTTTTCATCCTATCCAGATCTTCAGGACTTATTACATGTGACACCTACCACAAAACCTTGCAAGAGCATCCCAGGACTTATTACGGGCACACAGCCCAACCTATCGGATCTCCCAGGGCCATATTACATGTGGTCATGGCAAAACCTTGCAAGAGCATCCCAGGACTTATTACAAGCACACAGCTCAACCTATCGGATCTCCCAGGGCCGAATTATATGCCATAGGACAAAACCTCAAAGGAGCATCTACCAGATATCCCAGGGCCAAATTATATGCCATAGGCAAAACCTTGCAAGACTATCTACAGATCTCCCAGGGACAAATTATATGTCCTTCCAAAGAAAAACCTCGAAAGAGCATTTGCCAGATATCTCAGGGCCACATTACATGCCATAGGCAAAACCTTGCAAGACTATCTGCAAATCTCCTAAGGGAAAATTATATGCTTATCTGCACAACTTGTTCCACAGCCACAAAGTATCAACCTGATACTCACCATACATCATCCTGATGTATACATGATCATCCTGATCATCATCACTGCAACATCCTACTGCAAGTCATTTGGAGCAACATCCTGAAGCTCATCATCCACAATCATCCTGATCATATCATGCATCTACCTAATGCATACCAAGTATCTACCTAATACATATCATCATACATGATCCACCTGATACAAATACAAATACATGATCCACTTGATCATACATGATACATATCAACATACATGATCTACCTGATCATACAATGTATCCACCTAATACATATACAGATACATTATCCAAGCATCCAACATGATGCATATACAAAATACATACAAATGATCCAACTGATCATATCCAGCATCCAACATGATGCGTACATACATATACATATAAATGATCCAACTGATTATATCCAGCATCCAACATGATGCATACATACATATACATATAAATGATCCAACTGATCATATACAGCATCCTCTTGATGCATATACAGAGTAGTAACTAGAGCATCATCCTGATGCTCATCATCCAGCGCTTACATCCACAGCCATGTGAAGGATCCTCCTTGCAACATGCTTGGAGTGGCTTCTGCAAATGTATCCATCACTTCTTCCTCGAAGTGTCATCAATCTAAAGAACACTAATCCTCTCTCTAAAGTACTCAAACTTCACTCTGGCTAGTGGTTTCGTCAGCACATCTGCAATCTACTCGTCCATCGCAACATACGGGAACTTCACTGCTCCTCTCTGCACCATATCCCTGATATAGTGATATTTGATCTCTATGTGTTTCGACCTGTCATGAAACACTGGGTTCTTAGACATCTTCACATAACTCTGGTTATCACAGAAGATACCAATAGCATCCAACGGGAGATCAAATAACTTAGACAGTAGCTTCCAAAGCCATATTGCCTCACAACTAGCCGAATAGGCTGCAATCACACTCTGCCTTGGTTGTACTCAGTGCTACGCAGGACTACTTCCTGCTAAACCAAGAGATCACACCCGATCCCATACTGAAGCAGCACCCAGATGTGCTCTTCCTATCTACAGCACTGCCTATCCAATTTGAATCAACATAACCCTATTGTCACATCCCCATTTTTACCCCCCTTCGCATTAAATCGTAAATGATGTAAATATTGTTACTTAATCATGGTGAGGAGCTCGAGGCCAAGGCCCCACCATTGATTTAGCGTTTTATGTATCGGCAATTAAAGAAATAGATGCCTATGGTTCTTGTGCTAGATGGGCATGATGTAAATAAGACATCATGTAAATACGAATTTTAATGAAAAATACCCACAACTAGATATGCAATGCAACAAAGAGATGGGGCATGATTCTACAAGGAATAGGGAGGGAAATTATTCAAACCCTTGAGCCAATGGTGTTAACCCATGTGTCAATGAGAAAACCCATAACTACCAACTACCCATTTTGGGTTATGGACCCAATCATTTAATTCTTCCAAGAGTTGGTTGAGGCAGTTAATGCCTTGGGAATGAAGAGGTATGGCAGCCAATTTCGTGTATGGGCAAGCCATCAACCTGGGAAATCATTTTTTGTCTCCTTGGGAAAGAAAACACCCACGAAATTGTGCCCAAAGCCATTCTGAACAGAGAGTCTTTCATCTCTCACGCAGACTGAGCTCACTAGAATTTATCCTCGCGTTTTTCACCATAACCCTGCGTTTTCCATGCCCAGGAACTCGTTTTTGGTAGTGTACAGCAGCTGGGGAAGGAGGGACACGATTTGGGACTCAGGGAGAGGTCGTTTTTTCCCCTTGGGCATTTTTCTGGAATAGGTTTTGCTCTCCCAGTCGAATTTTCCCAGTTGCCCATGCGTTTTAGGTCTTCCCATGTTTTTCTGAAGCTCAAGAAACCCCATCTCATGCATGTTGAGATATTGTAACTTCTAAGAATATTATATTTGTATATTATTTATTCCAGAGATGTTCCATACCTCCGATGTGATTATACTATGAATCCGGAGATGTTTATTCCTCCAAGTTGTGGTAACTAGGGTTATTAGACCCACCATGTGGGGGTCGGCCTAGTCAGTTATGATAGGGTATTTAACCTAATGGTTAAATACAAGCCTACATGTACATGTGTAAAATATATGTCAGTGTAGTGTATAAATAGAGGAGGTGTGTTCCTCATTTGACACACTCACTCACTTGAGAGAGGCGCACTTGTGGAGGAGAGTTCTGCTATGGTGGAGGAGGAGATCATGTCTTTGGTTTGCATCTTTGTATATTGCTGGTCATCTATATTGAGGAAGCTTTACTGGGTTTTCTACCCCATGAGGGTTTCCCAAGATAAATTTGTGTCTCTTGTGTTTATGCTGTGCTTGTTGTTTCTTCAGTGATCCTGTATATGCTATTATTGAGAAATGGAATGTAATGCTGCTATTTTATGTCTTAGCATATTAAATTTTAACATGGTATCAGAGCTAAACTGAAGGAAGGCAAGGTATGGCACTTACGACACTTGCTTTACTTACGACAATTTGAAGGTTAGGGTTTTATATAGCAAAAACAAGTCATCGTGGAACTTTCACTATAAATCCATTTTGGAGAAGTTTCAGAATCTGAAACCTTTACAAGTTGTAGATAACATCTCCAGGTATCTTGTGTCGAAAGGGCACCCTGAGATTCGTTGTACTTTGTAAGTTATGATCAGTACAAGTTAGGGTTTCTGCCTCTTCCAAATCTCAGTCAAAATCAGGTGACCTAGGAAAAAAGGTCATAACTTGGGCTAGGAATCTCCAAATGAAATTTTGTAAAAAAATGACAGATAGTACACAGACAGTACTATCTCAGGAAAAAAATTTCAGAGGCCGAAGCTGAACCAGTGACACGTGGCATGCCGTACAAGTTCTCTCTCCTGTTTTATCCCATAAACAGGTCATGTTACGACACTTGGAATAACTCTCTCTCAGAGAGTCCAATTGAGGTCAGACCTATTAGGATGGGAAGACAACAGAGCGAGCTATCTTAGAAAAAGTTTTCAGAGGCCGAAGTTCAAACTGTGACACGTGGCACGTCGTACAAGTTCTCTCTCATGTATTATCCCATAAACAGGTCACGTTGCGACACTTGGCATAACTCTCTCTCAGAAAATCCAATTGAGGTCAGACCTGTCAGGATGGAAAGATGACAGGTGAGGCTACTGCAGAAAAAGTTTTCAGACCCTATGGAGTGAAAATTTCAGAGTTATAGCAGAAACAATCAGGTACATATTTCTGTCAAAACAGAATTATTTTCGGAGCACCTTTATTCATGGCTTCTGGAATTTAGGGTTTCGGAGAAAGTTAGAATTTTTGGAATCGGAGTCCACGGCTGAATGTTACTCAGGAAAATCAAAATTTAGAGACCAAGATCAAACTTTTGGTTGGGTAGAAGACTGGGATTCATCAAACCCTAGTTCGGGTTCCTGTCCAGAAGATCCAAAAGTTTTGAAGGCAATTTTGAGGGGTCAAATTTTGGAGATTTCAAAATTGAAGAATGCTAGTTTGATCAGCTCAGCAAGACACATTCTTCCATCCATTCAGAAGTGTGAAAGTCAAAGATTGAATTTTTAGGGTTTCTCTAGCAAACCCTAATCAAGCTCCAGATCAAGTTTCAGGGGGAGTTGAAGCTAAGGCCTTACATAAGAAGACTACAAAAAGTCTCGACAGGTATGACTTAAGGAGGTTCAGGTATGCCTTGAAATCTGATTCTTGATTAAGTTCATAATGTGTTTGTCTTCATATTATTTATTAGTACAATCTTGATTAATGTTATTAATTGTCTTATCACCCTAGTAACAATATGAATGCATGTGAATGATCGAAGACATTCATTGATTAGGGCTATATGATTGTACTTATGCATTATGGTGTTGTGTGAGGTTGATGTTGTCTGCTAACAAGAGACAGGTACATCACAAAAGACAAATCAAGTTCCATGACCATGACAACATGAAGACAAAGACTCACGAGGTATGTATGACTTTGTTATATTATGTTTAACCTATGAGACATGCAGGTTCCAGCTCAGGATCTCTAAATCATTGAAGAGATTGTTTAGGTATGTTGTACATAACTAAGCAGGTATACTAATCCAGGTATGTTTTCCTATGTCGTGTTAGAATCTTACCTTGTGTTAGGATCCCTTATGTAAGTATACTTGGTATGATTGGTTAGTAATCAAGGGTTTATGCATATTATGTCTCTTATCTTGGTTGATGATTTAACTAACTAGATCAAACAAGAATATGCATGCATAAAAGAAGACTTCCTTGAAACCCTGAATACTAATGATCATGACTATACATATTCAAGATTATTTAGAATTAGAATGTTTTGATAATATTATGTATGTTTGTGTATGAGATCATGAGGATGACACTAGTGTACACTTGAGCATGCACAGTGGTACAGAATGAATAGAAGTTCAGAAGACATACAGAAGATCAAGCGGGAGGCAACCACACAAACATAAAAGATAAGTATTTGAGTTGTTATCAGAAATAGTAAATGATATTGCTTGTATGGATATTTGTATTCCTAGAATATATCATGCTAAGTGTAAACATTCATAAAGCATTGAACAATATACTACTAATATGCATATGATTGGTAAGTTGGACAAACATTCCATTGTTGCTTGTCTAGAATGAAACCTCTTTGCTGACATGTTGAGAGCTATGCACACTCTCGATAGTATGTTCTGGTAGAGATGGAAGGTATCTAGATAGCTACTGTATGCATACAGGATATGGGAAAGTGTTGTGCCAAAGTATTGGTCAAAATAGTTGCATAACTATGTAAATGATATATGTATGCATAATAGGTTATCATGTCAATATGATTTGATGATTATGAAGTATTACTAATCATGTACTTAATTTTGATTTGTAGGAAAAATCATGATGAATGATGAACTCTGAACAAGCGATGGATGTTCAACAAAATATTTACAAATCAAACACACTATAGAAAGCTTGTGGTTAAGAGATTCTCTTAGAAAGAGGAAGAGAATCATGATGAGATGTTTTGCTCCAAGGGACTAGATAACACCATTCTCTTAATGATGTAATTAAAGAAGAAGTGTGAATAAGGTTTTGTATGGGTACCCAGGATCGGTAGTCAATTGATGAGCTTAATGATCATTATGGGTGATGTGGATCTCAACCTTTGCTACAAGGTTGAATATGGCTTCTATACACATATGACATGGATGCAAGAAGGAACCCACCACAGAGTTCGAATGATTTTGAGGCTCATATTAGTAGACCCATCTGACGAGAGATGGCATAGATAGATATGCAAAAGATCACTCAATGCAGAGTGTGAATAATGGACAATTGACAGCTTCATGACAAAGCTTGGGCTTTACCAGAAGTAAAGCTGTTCCTAACCTTTACCTTAAGGTTGTGGATGATGAACCTATCATACCATTATTGTATGACGATGATCTCTTTCTGACAAGGAATGAGAAACAGGTCATGAAAATGGATGCAGAAATGAAAATGAAAGATATCGGATTAATGCACTACTTCTTAGGTCTAGAAGTATGGCAAGATCCAAAAGGAATCTTTTAAATCAAGGTAAGTATGCTGTGAAGTTTCTAAAAAGATTTGATATGTTGGAGTGTAAAGCCATGGCCACTCCCATGGACTCCAACTTGAAGTTATTAGTTAATGACTCATCGTATTTAGTGGACCTAACCCTATATAGACAAATCATTGGGTCATTGATGTATTTAACAAATACTAGGCCAGATATATGCTTTGCTATAAATACCCTAAGTCAGTATCTAGTAGAACCTAGAAAGGTTCACTTAATAGCTACAAAGCATGTAGTGAGGTACCTAAAAGGCACATTAGATTTTTGGTCTATATTATCTTGGAGGTCATGAACTCCGTTTACATGGTTACTCAGATTCTGATTGGGTAGGAAGTGTCTTCGACAGAAAGAGTACATCAAGTGGATGTTATAGTCTTGAATCTGCCATGATCTCATGGTTCAGCAAGAAACAATCTAGTGTGGCTCTCAGTACTGCTGAAGCAGAATATATGGCTGTCTGCTTTGACAGCTGTGAAGCAGTATGGCTTCAGAAGCTTTTATATGGAGTGTTTGACTTAGAAATGGATCCCACTGTGATTATGTGTGACAATCAAAGATGCATTAAGATGACTAAAAATCCTGTGTTCCACGATAAGTCAAAACACATAGAGATCCGATACTTCTATATACGAGATATGGTGCAAAGAGGAGCTATCAAGCTCGAATATATAAGCACTGAGGATCAGATTGCTAATATCTTGACTAAACCTCTGTCTCGAGTGAAGTTTGAATACTTTCGAGACAAGCTTGGTATAGTTCAAAAGAACTCTCCTTGAAAGGGGGAGTAGCATAGTATCTGATAACAAGTCTGTCTCATCAATGATGAGGTTACCTATTTAGTGCACTTAGTTACTTAGAATTATTTTTTTACGACCCTTATATTTTTGCTTTTGATGATAGATGTATTAGTGAGAATACATGCTTTTGATGATAGATGGATACATGTTTTGATATACATGTTTTGTTGATGAGGATACATGTTTTGATATACATGTTTTGATGATGAGGATACATGATGCCTTGATGTACTTGTATGGATGAAGATACTTGTACCCATGATTGACATATGAGGGGATTGGATCATCCCTGGACTTCAGTCCTAAAGAGAGCCGTAGACGTATGTCTTCGAGAATGAAGTCCTTGGTGGACTTGAGGGGATTGGATCATCCATGGACTTCACTCCTAAAGAGAGCCGTAGACATGATGTCTCCGAGAACAAAATCATGAATGAATAGGTAAGGGGATTGGATTGTCCTCGGACTTTAGTCCTTTGAATTGAGCCGTAGACATGATGTCTCTGAGAACAAAATCCTGAATGAACAGGTAAGGGGATTGGATCATCCTCAGACTTTAGTCCTTTGAATTGAGCCATAGACATGATGTCTCCGAGAACAAAATCTTGAATGAACAGGTAAGGGGATTGGATCGTCCTCGGACTTTAGTCCTTTGAATTGAGCCGTAGACATGATGTCTTCGAGAACAAAATCCTGAATGAACAGGTAAGGGGATTGGATCGTCCTCGGACTTTAGTCCTTTGAATTGAGCCGTAGACATGACGTCTCCAAGAACAAAATCCTGAATGAACAGGTAAGGGGATTGGATCGTCCTCGGACTTTAGTCCTTTGAATTGAGCCGTAGACATGATGTCTCCGAGAACAAAATCCTGAATGAACAGGTAAGGGGATTGGATTGTCCTCGGACTTTAGTCCTTTGAATTGAGCCGTAGACATGATGTCTTTGAGAACAAAATCCTGAATGAACAGGTAAGGGGATTGGATCATCCTCAGACTTTAGTCCTTTGAATTGAGCCGTAGACATGATGTCTCCAAGAACAAAATCCTGAATGAACAGGTAAGGGGATTGGATCGTCCTCGGACTTTAGTCCTTTGAATTGAGCCGTAGACATGATGTCTCCGAGAACAAAATCCTGAATGAACAGGTAAGGGGATTGGATCGTCCTCGGACTTTAGTCCTTTGAATTGAGCCGTAGACATGATGTCTCCGAGAACAAAATCCTGAATGAACTGGTAAGGGGATTGGATCATCCTCGGACTTTGGTCCTGTGAATTGAGCCGTAGACATGAGGTCTCCGAGAATTGAATGATAGGACTGGATCGTCCCTGAGCTTCAGTTCGAAAGGTACATGATAGGACTGGATCGTCCCTGAGCTTCGGTTCAAAAGGTACATGATAGGACTGGATCGTCCCTGAGCTTCGGTTCAAAAGGTACATGATAGGACTGGATCGTCCCTGAGCTTCGGTTCAAAAGGTACATGATAGGACTGCATCGTCCTTGAGCTTCAGTTCAAAAGGTACATGATAGGACTGGATCGTCCCTGGATTTCGGTTCAAAAGGTACATGACTGGATTGCATCATCCATGGACGTATGTCCTAAAGAGAGCAGGATTGATCACCCTGGAAAATGTTGATCGTATGATGACGATGCTGATGAGGATGTTGATGATCGCATGATGACGATACTGTTGATCATATGATGATGATGCTGATGACGATGTTGTTGATCGTATGATGACGATGCTGATGATTGTATGATGATGATGCTGATGATTGTATGATGACGATGCTGTAGATCGTGATGAACCAGATGTTGTAGATCAAGATGATGTGATGATGTTGACGATCGTGTGATGATGATGCTGATGATCGTGTGATGATGATGCTGATGATCGTGTGATGACGATGTTGATGATCGTGTGATGATGATGCTGACGATCATGAGGATTCAGATATTGATGTTGCTGTAGCTGTTTGAGTGCTGCAGAAGATAAAGACTCAGTACTGAAGATGTTGATGTTCTAGTATTGAAGATGTTCCAGTAACTGGTTGAGTTACTGATGATGTTGAGAAAGCTTCCAATGATTTATAGATGTATCATGTATGATGTTGATGACTCCTTGCTCGTGCAGATGCTGTTATAATATCCTTCTCGTTAAGGGGGAGTGTTGAGATATTGTAACTTCTAAGAATATTATATTTGTATATTATTTATTCCGGAGATGTTCCATACCTCTGATGTGATTATACTATGAATCGGTAGATGTTTATTCCTCTGAGAAGTTGTGGTAACTAGGGTTATTAGACCCACCATGCGGGGGTCGGCCCAGTCAGTTATAATAGGGTATTTAACCTAATGGTTAAATACGAGCCTACATGTACCTGTGTAAAATATATGTCAGTGTAGTGTATAAATAGAGGAGGTGTGTTCCTCATTTGACACACTCACTCACTTGAGAGAGGCGCACTTGTGGAGGAGAGATCTGCTATGGTGGAGGAGGAGATCATGTCTTTGGTTTGCATCTTTGTATATTGCTGGTCATCTATATTGAGGAAGCTTTACTGGGTTTTCTACCCCATGAGGGTTTCCCAGGATAAATTTGTGTCTCTTGTGTTTATGCTGTGCTTGTTGTTTCTTCAGTGATCTTGTATATGCTATTATTAAGAAATGGAATGTAATGCTGCTATTTTCTCTCTTAGCATATTAAATTTTAACAATGCATCCCACTGTTGAAATGTTTTTCTCATGCTCAGCAAGTGTAGTTTTATTGTTATGTGCATCCTTGTTTTGATTTGAACCTGTGAGCAAGAAACTTGGAGTGGTAGTGGACAGAACTAGCTTGATAAACCTAGTGAAGGGAATAACCTCTCAAGAAGATCAAGAGGGCTCTGGCTACTTTTCTATGCACACCCTGGGAGCACTAGAAAGGTAGGTATGGATTGAGGGACTGTGTGGCAGTGAAGAGAATACTTCCTTGTGTTAGGTGTGTAGGCATTGTGAGTGCCAAGCTGAATAGATCTTAGAGGGGTACCCATAGCTCTGTGGTTGAGCTCACTAGCTTAACAATTCTTCCTTTCCATGTCCTAGTAGCCTGATAAACCCAATTGCAGATTGGCTTGGCTCATCTTGGTGTATGTTTGGCTATGTGTGAGTCTGTTGTTCCCTGGTTCCTTGTAGAAATCATGCCCAGCTCGGGGGGTGGCAGTTGCATCAAGAGGTTGATAAGCACAACTGGCCTATGGTTGGGTGGAACATTGCAGTTGCATAGCCAGTTGCTTGGGACTATTTTGTTATAAGATAAGTATTCTCCTGTGTTGATCTAGCAATTGTTATTTGATGAATATTTGAATGAATGATGGATGTGTAATTGAAATCAATTCCACTGTGTATTCTTATAATTGTACACTTCCATATGTCTTTTATGTGAATGCTTAGATAGAAGTTCATGGGGCTAATTGCTCAGTTTTAGTAGAATGTTCTCTCCATTATGCTAGTATGATGGGAGGGGACGTGACACCTATAGGTTAAACTTTTGATTCGCTTCATACTTGAGCCCATAATCAATTGTACCCTTTAGGTACCTCAGAATATGCTTTACAGCAACTAGGTGAACACTCCCTGGATCCATCAAGAACTGGCTCAATGTGTTCACCGCAAAGCAAATATCTGGTCTCGTGTTCATCAGCTACATCAAGGACCCAATCATCTGATGAAACACAGTGACATCAACTGGCTCAGATGAAGCATCACACAGAAGCTTCCGGTTCGATGCCATAGGTGTGGCCATAGCCTTGCAGTCCATCATCCCGAACCTCTTCAGGATCTCTACTACATACTTCCCTTGTCCAAGGAAGATTCCATCTGTACTCTGCCACACCTCCATGCCAAAAACAAATAGTGCATCATCCCCAAGTTCTTCAACTCGAACTCAGCAACAAGCTTCCGCTGCATGTCGGCAATCAATCTATCCTCACCTATTACAGAAAGGTCATCCACATAGTAGTATCACTGGATTTCCTTCCTCAACCTTGTAGTAAAGGTTGGAATCCACTTTACTCTTGGTAAAGCCCAAACTGGATAGAAAGCTGTCTATCCTACCATACCAAGTTCTGCACATATATGACTCCCTATCATGTGTCTCAGAACCAAGTGGCTTCTCCACATACACTTCTTCTTCAACTACACCATTCAAGAAGGCTGTCTTGAAATCCATCTGGTGTATCTTCCACTTCATCACTGCAGCCAGAGCAAGTACTGATTTAATGGAAGTGTATCTGGCTATAGGAGCAAAAGTCTCTATGCTACCACCTGCAGCATGCTTGATCTTCTAGATCCTCTTGGAAGTCACTATATACTACCCTTTGGGACTGCATCCCAAACATCTTCATAATCGACTCATACTCCTCGATCATGGCATTCTTCCCAGATCCTGGGAACATCAATATCTTCAATAGATAACTTTGTTGCTGAACAAATGTTGTAGTCCTTCTTTTGTAGGTGATGGTATATGATCTTTCCTACACAACAAGTTAAATTGCATGATTAGAAAACATCCCATAGTTTTCAGAACAAATTCTTACACATAAAGAAATATGTCATATAGTCATGCAATTATCTTAGCCAATGCTTCAATACAACATTTATCCATATCCCGTAACTTTCTAGATGCCTTCCAATCTCTACCAGAACATTGTTAAGAGTGTGCACAACTCCCAACATGTCAGCAAAGAGGTTTCATTCTAGATAAGTAGAAATGGAATGTTGTACAGTGCCATAGGCCACTTACCCATGTATATTAGTAGTATATTGTTCATCAATGCAACTATTATTGAATAGTGCCATAGGCCACTTACCCATGTACATCAGTATATACATTATTGAACAATATTATTTAAACAATAAAATATGCAAGTAATGACAATTCAAATACTTATCTTTGTTCGTTTGTTGGGTTGACTCCCTCTCAGTCTTTACTTCTTTTCTGCAAATCCATTCTGATGTGGATTGTGAGAAGTGGTCAACTCCCTTTGAATATATGCATCCTTGCAGAAACTACTGAAGTGTGCTCCTTCTTGATCTTTGCTTCCTTGCAGGAACAACTAGAGTGTCCTCCCTCTTGATCTTTGCTTCCTGTATTTCCTGTCCTTGAACTTATATCCATCCTTAATCACTATGCATGCTTATTAGTATCATCATTGTGTTATCATTGAGGTCTCATACATAATCATACATTCATTAGTATATTCTTAACACAATAATCTTAAGCATGTATAGTCATGATCATTTCAAAGAAAAATAATAAGCATTTCAAGGTTTATATAGGACTCTTATGGTTAGTCATATCATAAATTAAAGTAAGAAACATAATATGCCTAACCCCATGATTACTCAAACCTACACCTTCATGATTCTTCTAGTTAGTCATATCATCAATTATGGTAAGAAGCATAATATGCACACAACCATGACTATTCAAACCTATGACTTCATGAATAATCATTATCAACAACACAACAGTATAAGATTCTAACACAAGGTAGGATTCTAGCTTGATATAGGAAAAACATACTTGGATTAGCATGCTTAGCTAGTTATGTCTAACATACCCGCATAACGTTTTCTGGTTCTCTTCAATGACTTGTGCTAGTAACCTGCATGTCTCATAATTTATCCATTGTAGAACCAAGTTATACATACCTCATAAGTAGATTTTCTAAGTGATCCATGACAATGGATGAATCTTTTTCTTCATGTCATCATGATCATATGTTCTTGAACTAGAACATGATTTGTCTTTCTTGGTATACCTTTCATGTTAGCGGACAACATAAACCTCATACAACACCATAATGCATTAGTACAATCATAAGTGCCAACACCCTAATGCATGCATTCATAATTTTGTTAAGGTGATACGACAAGTCTAAAATCAAGATTGTTCTAACTGTAATAAAATGAAGACAAACATATCATAAACTTAATCATGAACAAATCTCGAGACATACCTGGATGAGTCATACCTATTGAGATTGCTTGTAATCTTCTTATGTAAGGCCTTGGCCTCATCTCCCTCTGAAATAGGAACTTCTTCACTTATGCAACTGACCAATCCATCCTCTTTTAGGATTAAACCAATCCACTTGATTTGTAGGAACTAGATCTAGATTTGTATTAGGGTTTGTTAGAGAAACCCCAAAAATTCAAACTTTGAATATCAAACTTCCGAAAGGATAGAAATATGTGCCTTGATGAGCTGATCAAGCTGGTATATTCAGAATTTGAAAACTGCAAAGTTTCACTCCCCAATTTTGCCTTTGAAACTTTCAAATTTACTCGACGTGACCCTGAACTGGGGTTTGATGAAGCCCACTCTTCTACCCAATCAAAAGGTTTGATCCAAATCTCTAAGTTTCTATTTTTCTGAGGAGCTTCCAGCCGTGGTCACAGATTTAAAAAATTCCCATTTTTATAGAAGCCCTAATTTTCCACTTTTCTGATCAAAGTCCCGAACTAGGGTCTGATCAAGCCTGGCCTTCTGCACAACCAAAAATTATGATCTTGGTCTCTAAATTTTGATTTTGATGAGTAGCATTCAGCCGTAGTCTTTGATTACAAAAATTCCAACTTTCTCCGAAACCCTAAATTCTGGAAGCCATGAATGAAGGTGCTAAAAAAAATCCTGTTATGATAGAAATATGTACCTGATTGTTTCTGGTGTAACTCTGAACTTTTTGATCCACAGGGTTTGAAACATTTTCCTAAGATATCCCAACCTATCATCTTTCCATCCCAACAGGTCTGACCTCAATTGGATTCTCTGATAGAGAGTTATGCCAAGTGTCGCAACGTGACCTGTTTATGGGATAAAATAGAAGAGAAAACTTGTACGGAATTCCACGTGTCACTAGTTCAACTTCGGCCTCTAAAAAAATTTCTTGAGATAGTACAGTCTATATAATACCTAACACTTTTTACGAAATTTCATTTGGAGCTTCCTAGCCCCAGTTATAACCTCTTTTCCAAGCTCACTTGTTTATGACTGAGATCTAGAAGAGGCCAAAACCGTATATTGTACAAATCATAAATCACAAAGTACAATGATTTAGAAGTTTTCCTTTGGACACAATGTACATGGGGATCTATTATTCGACCTGTAAAAGTTTCAGATCCAAAAAATTCACCAAAATGGATTTATGGAGAAAGTGCTACGATGATTGGTTTTTGCTATATCAAGCCCTAGCATCGTAAGCGCAACAAGTCTCATACATGCCATATCATGCCTTCTTTCAGGCTAGCTCTGATACTATGTTGAATTTTTAGAATTTACTTCACTTTGATCTAGGATATTAACTGAGAGAACAACATGTACAAGAAATCTACAGCATATCAATCATGGACACAATAATGCAAGCACACAAGAGACATAGAGTTTACTTGGGGAAAACCATAAAGGTGAAAAACTCCAATAACTTCCTCAGAGATAGATGGAGCAATGATACAACCAGAATACAAGAGATAGTCTTCTCCTAGCAGCAAAGCGTCCTCCTCATAACTACACCACTTTCCGAATGAGAGAAGTGTGTGAATGAATGATCAAATAGAGATCTCCCGATCTCTATTTATACTTGTTATGTTTTTCCCAATAAACTAATGGGGCCTACATGTCTAGCTTAACCCATGGTTAACTTAATCCGGGCCGACCCCACACTTGGTGATCTAATAACCCTTCAACGCCCCAATAGGGTGGTCTAATAACCCTTCGACGCACATGACTTATACAGGGCCGACCCCAACAAGGTGGTCTAATAACCCATCAAGTATAAGTTAGGACACTTACAATATAAATGACGACACTTCCGTATAGAGGAATAATAACATCTATATAGGAATACAAACACTTCCGTATAGAGGAATAATTCCATCTCTATAGGAGTACGAAATACATATATGAAATACATGGGTGAAATACATTCTGAAGTTACATATACATCAACAAAAGATGGTTAGTGGCAGGGGGGAAAGAGACATAGAGAGGGGGGGAGGGGTAGCTGTGTGAGGAGTGGGGTTTTAGAGAGAGAGAGAGAGAGAGAAGTTTGGGGGTTAGGGGTTGTGTGTGTGTGTGTGTGTGAGAGAGAGAGAGAGAGAGAGAGAGGAGATTAGATGTTTAGAGAGAGAGAGAGAAATTAAGGGCTAGGGGTTTATAAAGGGAGAGAGAGATTACGGTTTAGGTGTTTAGAGAGAGACATATATAGTGAGATTGTTTGTTAGGGGTTGAGAGAGAGAGAGAGAGAGAGAGAGAAAGAGAATGTGTGTTAGGTGTTTAGAGAAATAGAGAGATACATAATGAGAGAAATTGGTGGTTAGGGAACTAGAGAGAGAGAAATACTGGCAGTTAGGGATATCTATCTATCTATATCTATATATATACATATATATATAGTCCTGAATTTCTCTCAGAGATTGGTTTTTATTGGTTTAGAGAGAGAAATTTGGGGTTAGGGGTTTAGAGAGAGAGATATTGGGGGTTAATGGTTTAGAGAGAGAGAGATATTGAAGGTAACTGCTTAGAGAGAGAGATTGGAGGTTAGCGTTAAGAAAGAGAGAGATTGGAGTTCAGGGGTTAAGAGAGAGAGGGAAAGAGAGGGAGAGATTGGAGGTTAGGTGCATATAGAATGAGTGAGAGATTGGGGGTTAGGGGTCTATAAAGAAAGATATTGGTAGTTAGGGCTTTAGAGAGAGAGATAGGTTGGGGTTTAGGGTTTTAGAGAGGGAGAGAGAGAAATTGAGGACTAGGGGTTTGGATAGATAGATAGAGAGAGAGATCGGTTGTTAGAGGTTTAGATAGATAGATAGAGAGAGGGAGAGATATTGAAGGTTATAGGTTTAGAAAGAGAGAGATAGATTAGGTGTTAGGGGTTTAGAGGTTAGGGGTTAGGGGTTTAGAGAGAGAGATAAATATTGGGGTTTATTAGTTTAGAGAGAGCGAAAGAGATATTGGGGGTAAGGGGCTTAGAGAGAGAGATATTGGAGGTTAGGGGTTAGGAGTTTAGAGAGAGAGAGAGAGAGATTGGAGGTTAGAGAGAGAGATCGATTGGATGTTAGGGGTTTAGTGAGAGAGAGAGGTGGGGCATATTGAGGTTTATGGGTTTAGAGAGACATAGAGAGAGAGAGAGAGAGATTGCAGATTAGGGGTTTAAAGAGAGAGAAAGATATTGGGGGTTGGGGGATTAGGGAAGAGATATGGAGAGAGAGAGAGATATTGGGGGTCGATTAGGGTTTAGAGATAGAGAGGGATCATAGGGGGATTATTGATGGTTAGCATAGGGGGGAGAAAGATATAGGGAGGGAGACGAGTAGGTGGGTGAGTAGTGGGGGGTTTGGGTATATAGAGAGAGGGGGGGGCGATAGGGGTTGAGAGAGAGAGAGTGGGGGTTAGCGTTTAGAGAGAGATTGATGGTTAGGGTTTTACATAGAGAGAGATTGGGGGTTAGTGGTTTAGAGAGATATAGATTGGGTTTTAGGGGTTTAGAGAGAGAGAGAGATTGGAGGTTAGGGGTCTAGAGAGAAAGAGATTAGTAGTTAGGGGTTAGGAGTTTAGAGAGAGAGAGAGAGAGAGATTGGGGGTTAGTGTTTAACGAAAGAGAGAGATTGGGGCTAAGGGGTTTATATAGAGAGAGATTGGAGGTTAGAGAGAGAAATCAATTGGGTGTTAGGGGTTTAGTGAGAGAGAGGGGGGCATATTTGGGGTTAGGGGTTTAGAGAGAGAGAGATTGGAGATTAGGGATTTAGAGAGATTGGAGTTTAAGGGTTTAGAGAGAGATTGGGGGGATAGGGGCTTAGGGGAGAGGTATGGAGACAGAGAGAGATTGGAGGTGGATTAGGGTTTATATATAGAGAGAGAGATCAAAGCGGGATTATTGATGGTTAGCAGTGGTGGGAGAACGATGTAGAGAGGGAGAGGAACAGGTAGGTGAGTAGTGGGAATTAGGGGTCAAGAGAGAGAATGGGGGTTAGGGTTTAGAAAGAGAGATAGAAAGAAAGAGATTGGTGGTTAGGGGTTTACAGAGAGAGAGAGATTGGGGGTTTAAAGAGATAGATTGTGGGTTAGGGATTTAGAGAGAGAGAGATAGATTGGGTTTTAGGGGTTTAGAGATAGAGAGAGAGAGAGATTGGAGGTTAGGGGTATAGAGAGAAAGAGATTGGTAATTAGGGTTTTAGAGAGAGAGATTAAAGGTAAGGGGTTTAGAGAGAGAAATATTAGAGGTTAGGGTTTTGGAGAGAGAGATTGGGGATTATTTGTGTAGAGAGAGAGATTGGGGATTATGAGCTTAGAGCGAGTGAGAGTTTTGGGATTAGGGGTTTAGAGAGAGAGGGAGGGAGAGAAAGAGAGAGATATAGAGATTGGGGTTTAGGGGTTGAGACAAATATATAGAGAGAGATATTGGGGGTTAACCTTTGAGAGAGAGAGAGAGAGAGATTGAGGGTTAAGGTTTGAGAGAGAGAGAGATCAAGGGTTAGCGGTTTAGAGAGAGAGAGATATTGGTAGTTAGGGGTTTAGAGAGAGAGAGACTGGGGTTAGGAATTTAGATATAGATATATATATATATAAATAGTGAGAGATGGGGGAAGGCATAGAGAGAGAGAGAGATTGGAGGTTAGGGATTTACAGAGAGAGAGAGAGAGAGATTGGGGGTTAGGAGTTTAGAGAGAGAGATAAGGGGTTAGGGGTAAAGGGATTAGAGAGAGAGAGAAATTGGAGGTTAGAGAGAGAAAGAGATCAATTGGGTGTTAGGTGCTTTGAGAGAGGGAGATTGAGATTGTGGGTTAGGTTTTGAGAGAGAGAGAGAGAGAGAGAGATTGTATGGTAGTGGTATGGAGAGAGAGATAGAGAGAGATTGGGGGTTATTGGTATAGAGAGAGAGATAGATTGATAATTAATATGGGTTTAGAGATAGAGAGAGATTAGGGTTGGGGTTTTAGACATAGAGAAAGAGAGATTAGGGGGTATAGAGGGGTTTATATATAGTTAGATATCATGGGGGAAATATAGATGGTTAGTGGTGGGGGAAAAAGAGACATGGAGAGGGGGGAGGGGTAGCTGGGTGAGGAGTGGGTTTTTATAGAGAGAGAGAGAGAGAGAGGGTTGGGGGTTAGGGGTTGAGAGAGAGAGAGAGATGAGGTTAGATGCTTAGAGAGAGATAGAGAGAGATTAGAGATTTATAACGGGAGAGAGAGATTAGGGGTTAGGTGTTTAGAGAGAGACATATATAGAGATTGTTTGTTAGGGGTTGAGAGAGAGAGAGAGAGATTGATTAGGTGTTAGGGGTTTAGAGAAATAGAGAGATATATAAAGAGAGAAATTGGTGGTTAGGGATCTAGAGAGAGAAATACTGGTGGTTAGGGATATATAGAGATAGATAGATTAGAGGTTAGGTGCATAGAGAGTGAGGGAGAGATTGAGGGTTAGGTGTCTATAGAGAAAGATATTAGTAGTTAGGGGTTTAGATAGAGAGATAGGTTGGGGTTTAAGGGTTTAGAGAGGGAGAGAGAGAGAGAGAGATGGAGGACTAGGGGTTTGGATAGAGAGAGAGAGAGAGAGAGATATTGGTTGTTAGAGTTTTAGATAGATAGATATAGAGAGGGAGAGACTTTGGAGGTTATAGGTTTAGAAAGAGAGAGATAGATTAAGTGTTAGGGTTTTAGAGGTTAGGGGTTTAGTAGTTTAGAGAGAGAGAAAGAGATATTGGGGGTAAGGGGTTTAGAGAGAGAGATATTGGAGGTTAGGGGTGTTAACACCCAAAAAGTGCTCACTAGCTCATTTACCACATTACATGACTCATTTGTCCATTTTCCTACCATATTTCCATTAAAAATCCCAAAAAAACCCATTAAAAAGCCTCCAAAAGGCCTAAAATGCCTCCAAAAGGCCAAAAAACCATCAAAATAGCCTAAAAAAGGCTAAAAAACCCCCTTTAGCCTTTTTTAGCCTTTTTTAGGCTATTTTGATGGTTTTTTGGCCTTTTGGAGGCATTTTAGGCCTTTTGGAGGCTTTTTAATGGGTTTTTTTGGGATTTTTAATGGAAATATGGTAGGAAAATGGACAAATGAGTCATGTAATGTGGTAAATGAGCTAGTGAGCACTTTTTGGGTGTTAACAAGGGGTTAGAAGTTTAGAGAGAGAGAGAGAGAGATTGGCAATCAATGGTTTAACAAAAGAGAGATATTAGGGGTAAGGGGTTTATATAGAGAGAGATTGGATGTTAGAGAGAGAGATTGATTGGGTGTTAGGGGTTTAGTCAAAGAGAGGGGGGGAAGATTGGGGGTTATAGGTTTAGAGAGAGAGAGAGAGAGAGAGAGAGAGAGAGATTGTAGGTTAGGGGTTTAGAGAGAGAGATATTGGGGGTTAGGGGATTAGAGGAGAGACATAGGGCGAGAGAGAGAGAGAGAGAGAGAGAGAGAGAGAGATTGGGGGTCGATTAGGGTTTAGACATAAAGAGAGATCATAGGGTGATTATTGATGGTTAGCAGTGGGGGGATAAGTATATAGAGAGGAAGAGGAGTAGGTGGGTGAGTAGTGGGGGGTTTTGGTAGAGAGAGAGGGGGGGTTAGGAGTTGACAGAGAGAGAAAGAGAGTTAGCATTTAGAGAGAGAGGTAGAAAGAGAAAGATTGGGGGTTTAGAGAGAGAGAGACCAATGATTAGTGGTTTAGAGAGAGATATTGGGGGTTAGGGGTTTAGAGAGAGAGAGAGAGAATGGGTTTTAGGGGTTTAGAGAGAGAGAGATTGGAGGTCAGGGGTCTAGAGAGAAAGAGATTGGTATTTAGGGTTTTAGAGAGAGATTCGAGGTAAGGGGTTTAGAGAGAGAGAGATTGGCTTTTAGGGGTTTAGAGAGAGAGAGAGATTGAAGGTTAGGGGTCTAGAGAGAAAGGGATTGGAGGTTAGGGTTTTAGAGAGAGATTAGAGGTAAGGGGTTTAGAGAGAGAAATATTTGAGGTCAGGGGTTTGGGGAGAGAGAATGGGGATTTTTGCTTTTGTAGCTAGGGTTTCACCCTAGCTTGTGCAAATGAGCACCTACTAAATAGAAGGGACTCCTTAGTAGCAGTTCAATAAAATAGTAAAATATGATAGTAAAGTAAAGTAAATTTAAACTAGCATGTGCATCAACAAGAAATAAAAAGATAATAATATGATAAGGATTTTCTTTTGTATTAGATTTACCTCAAGTTTTGAGGTTGATGAAGCTCTTGCAGTAGTCCAGGAGGGCTGCTTCCAAGCTCCAATGGGTTCCTTCTCCTTCTCCGAAGTGTTTTGGATATGGGCCGAAGGGGCACTCAAATGTGAAATTAACTCAAAAGGGTGAGCTAGGGTTCCAAGAGTGATTTTGGCAGAGTGAGGATAGGGAAGATTGTGGATGATGAAAATGGGGAGCCTCCATCACCTATTTATAGGTTTTTAGTGGTGGAGTGTTGACCCATGATTTTTGGCACCATATGGTTTAGGTCAATTGTATAAGGTTTTTGCTTCCTTTTTTCCCTCTTTTTCCTCTTTTTTGTATTTTGTATTCCCTTTTATTTGATTTTTGGAAATTTAGGGCCCTTTTAGAGTGTTTTTGCTATTTTTGGAGGAATTTAAATTATTTTGGGGAAAAAAGGGGGTTTTTTTGGCCTTTTGGAGGCTTTTTAATGGTTTTTTAAGGTTTTGGAGGCAAATATGGTAGGAAATATAGACAAATGAGTCATGTAATGAGGGAGATGAGGTAGTGAGCACTTTTTGGGTGTTAACAGATTGCCCCGTGATGTGTGAGGGTAGGAGCTCATCATATGGCCAATAGACATCATAGGTCTTTTATGGTTTTCTTGGGATGTGGAGAGGAGAAGAAACGAACTAGAGCCCAGAACAATGGTCCCGAACAAACTACAAAAATTGAAAATCCATGACCTCAATAAGGAATGAGGGATAATCTCAACATATGGACGAGGTAGGCATACCCATGCTCGTATCAAGATATATATAACAATGAGGCCCAAAAATGGGGACCTGAAAGATACGTGGAGAACCACTGTGTACATCATAAGGGTCCAGAGGGGATACAAATCTGGGATATACTGTCGGGATGACCATGTCTGAGCAGAAGAACTGATACACTGGAATAATAATAGTGTTGCTGAGTGTGGTAGCAGAGGAACTGATGAGCTGCTAGTTGAGTCAGACCCTCAATGGTACACTGGACTAGAGTTGAACTGGGTACTCAATGAAGCATATAAGTGGATGGCTTCAGAATACAATCGCCAATGCAACCCAAACATTCACGGGAACATATAACTGGGTGTTCCGAAGTGACTCACCAACATGCTAGAGTCAGGGGAAATCCGGAGTCTTCGATCAATAACTAAAGGGATATATACCCTTTGCGATTCTCAACGATGCGATCAAGGTGTTGAAGTCAAGCATGTGAGAAACAACCACTCAAAGAGGCACTGATGAGTCCTCTCAAAATGGTCCGTAGGAACTCACCACAGATGGTGATGAGTCCAAGGCACAGGGACCTCTGGGTCTATCCTCTGGAATAGATGGGCTGGCGTCGACAGAGGGAGACATGTTGATGCCCCAAAGATTGCAGCATCAAGCAGAAAGGGATTCTCCCTGGTAGGCTATCCCAATTAGATTGTCCACCGTTTGGTATGGGGAATCCGTCCGGTTAGTGGTTCCGGCAACCATTAAATTTAGAGATTTACTTCAATTACATTTGTTATGGCCCAATCCACCATTCTTTTTTGATTTTATGGTTAAAAATGATATGCAAGTGCCTAAGCTAATTTAATCTAAATGCAGAACTTGAAACAAATCTATGTCTAAAACTGAAATAAACCTAAACTATCCCTGGAAAGAGAAAAACTATAAGTATGAGTAATATGATGAAAGAAGCATCTGAAGATCAACAGACAACCATTAAATCATAAAGATATATCCACAGCAAGAAAGGAAGAATATAAGAGATAGCGTTTAATACATGTGAAAGCAGTCTATTACTCATATGAGAGAAACATAATTGCACAGAGCATAGTAAAATCATTCATTGCACAGAAATAATTCGAACAACAGAGAAATATTTCACTAAAATAGGTATAAATGTCATTAGAATAATTCAATAGACATCGTACACACATTCCCAGGCAAGATGCGTCATCTCCATGCTCATATTAGGCAAATTCAGTTTCTAGAAGCAAGTGCAAAATAGTTCGTACAAGCTTAAGAAAATTCCTTTCCCTGCCAAAAGTCCTTTACACTATTCCCTAAGCCTCTATTTATATCTTTACAAAATGCCTCTTGGGCTACCACCTAGCTCTAAGACTTTTCCCATAAATAAACAAACCGTGGCCCTTTTCTTATAACAGAAATTTTCTCAAAAAATAGAAAAGGACAGCTGTCTAGTGACTCTACGCTCTAAACACAGGGAAAGCAGATCAAAATAAGAACAATGCATTATGACTAGCATGTTCATCCTTGGGGGGGCGCTTCCGCTGGGAATGGGGTGCTTGTGCTGGCTGCTATTGCTGCTGCTATTTTCTTTTCCTCTTCTGCAATGTAACTGAACCAGATACCAGTGTCTCTAACAACCACATTTGCTAGTGAAGGGAGCAAGATCTTCTGGGAAGTCACATGCTTACCAAGCTCTGCTTCAATACCATGAATTTCTGCAATTACTACTTGGTGGATTTCTTTAAGCAAATGACTGTATACTGATGACAACCCAATATAGTGATGGAGATCATCAGTGGCTAGGACATCAATCTTCTTTACATATTCTATTTGAATGCCTAGCTCTTCCTTCAAGTCTGATAAACATTGTTCTTTGCTTGGAAACTCATCGAGGGACTAAGGAAAAATCAGCTTGCACTTATCATGCACTTCATGGATCTTTTGATACAGGCTGTTACTTTTCTCAATTGTTCCCTGGATCTTAGCCATCAGCTTGAGGCCATAGTTCCTGCAAAACTCCATAAGGGCTACATCTTCTCTAAAATCATCTACTAACTTGAATGGGAGATGCTTGGTGAAATCAACCTTCCCTTCTCTCCATTCCATCTGGCTTAGGATGTTTGATTTAACTGGAGTGTATTTTCCCTTAAGCCTACTGGCTTCTGCATTGACTTCTTTCAACCTAACCATCATGGCTTTGAGAATGCACACTTCCTCAGTAATCAGCTCCTGTGTGGCGTGCATTTGTCTCAAAATGTCACAGGACAGCTCATGAAAGGGAAACATATCTATCGCTTTGCTTTCTTCCTACTCTAATTGTTCAACCATTGCCTGCTTATCTGCTTCCAGATGAAAAACTCTAGCTTTAGAATCGTTCTTTTCCACTTCTAGAACCATCATCTGGATTGCAAGGTGGTCCTTTTCTTCTTCTAGATGGTGATACTTATCTGACAACTCCGTGTGATCAATAGACAAGTGATTATATTTATTCACTACAAGATCCCTGTAAGCCTGCTCATTAGCCACAGTATGTTGCAACATGGGAGCTCTCCTCTTTATTGACTCAAATTCTCTGACCATATCAACCACATTGTCCTTTATTGCTTTTGCTGCTGACACAACGACGGATGCCATGGCTATGGGAGCCTTATTTGTATTTTGCATAACCGTGGTCTCCTGCTGGGTGATAATATCTTCTTGGAAGAGTCTCTTTATCCTCTCTTCCGAGTTCAAGACCACCACCTTCCTCTTCTTATAATACACAAATTCATCCCATCGGGACACAGTGTGATCTTCTAATGGGGTGTAAAGGATGATCGGGAGATCTCGTACATGTACTTATGTCTCCATGGGTGGGGTCTGCACTACTTGAGATGTGTTTGTTTCCATATCTTGGGTTCCAGAGCCACCTACTTGAGATGTGTCTGCTTCCTTATCTTGGGTTCCAGATCCACCTTCCTCGGCATCTTCATTGGTCTTAAGCTCTTCTTCCTCCTTTTGTTCCTCTTTAGCTTTACACCTTCCTTCTTCTTCTTCAGCTCACTGCTGATTTTCAATTTCCTCCCTCTGCTCTCGTTCCTCTGCTTCCTTCTGTTGCCTTGCCTCCTTAGCTTCTCTCTGCAACCTTGCTTCTTCAGCTTCTCTCTACAACCTTGCTTCTTCAGCTTCTCTATGCAGTCTTGCTTCTTCTGCTTCCTGTTGCAGTCTTGCTTCTTCTTTCAATCTTTGTTCTTCCCAGGCCAGGGCCTTAGCTGCTTCCCTTTCTTTCTGCAGACTGGCTTCTCAGGCTGTGGTAGAGCTAGAGCTAGCTCCACTGCCGTGACGAAAAATATGCAACTTAGTCATGTTGCTGATGCCTCTGAACACTTCTTCCTCTGCATCATAATAATGAGCATATACCTCCTTGCAATGCTCGGCAACCTTGCTCCACCTATCATTTCTATGGAAGATCACCTCACCAAAGTGGAAATATTTCAACTCTTGAATGTACTCCTCGGCTGTTGCAACCCTTGAGAATTTATAGGCTCCTATGCAAAAAGGCAAAGGAGGGAAGGAAGCCTTATGTTGCTTGTTAAGCGCTCCTATTCCGTCAAGGAAAACTTGCTTGACTGCTTCCTTGAGGACTACATAATCAGTAGCGTATTTTGGAAAAATGTATGGTGCTTTGGTACCTCCAAACATCTTGATGTAGGTTCCCTGTTCCGAGAAGTAAAAATCGCCATAGTTTTCCAAGACCTCCATGGCATTCTTTGACAATAAATTGGGCTCTTCTTTGAACATATGCTCATATAGAGGCATGATAAATGCTTCGTAGATGAGCTTGTAGTTTGCTCTGTAATTTTGAGCCCACATTATTTTATAGGCGGTGTAGACCGGGGTGTTGGCCTGATCCCACGTGCAACCTAGCCTGGGGAAAGAGAGATTGGCCAAAATGCAGTCAATAATATATGAAGACATGTAAAATTCTGACTTTTTTAATGCCAAACCTTATCTAGCTGCGGCCACCGTGGATGCCAAACTATCTGAGAGAATAGTAGCCCAATCAAACATAGTTCCTTTGAATGCTATGAAGTGGATGATGGGAGCCCACTGTATCCTATATATAGTGCCATCAGGCATATCGAAAATTCTGCATAACATCAGGGCAATTAATCTAAAAGGAGGCCTTAGGCTCTGAAGGTCATATTCATCATTATCTCTCTTCCTTAGCTGCTTTCCTGTGACCAATAGCATTTTAGCCATCTCAATATTATTCATCTTTCACAACCATTCATCGTTTAGAGCTTGCTGGGGACGTGAGAATTTGTAGGCTGCTGCAATATAAGCTGGATGGAATGAAGCGAAAGGCTCTCCCTTGCTGTCATGCAACACTCTTGTTTGTGGGTTGGCATGTTCCAGTATCCATCCGATCACTTCATAGCATGGGAACAATTCATGGCGAGTAGAAGCCCTGGCTATGCCAGAATTTATGATGTTGAGGTAAATTTGTTCTTCCTCCAATAACACGTTTGGGATATCTTGGTCCTTGATCATCCGATAAACATCTCCCCAACGGACCTCGGGAGGAACACCGGTGGTACACTTAGTGTCTTGGAAAAGAGTTTCAGTCCTTAGTTGTGCTCGCTCTAGTTCCATCACTTTAGATTTCTTTCTACCACCTTTTGGCATCATGGCTTATCCCTATCAGCAACCAAATGTGAATGATTATAAAATTGTAACACATTATGAGAGTGTAACATAGAGTAAGACAATTTTAGCATGCTAATGATAAATATAGACAAAATTATAAGGTTGCATGCTGGGGAAGCAAACTAAACATAGATCATTCAAGAAAACAAAATATTGTCCTCAAACTTGATTATTCTAGGGAGACAATGTCGTGAACCTGCAACAATTAATTAATGCAAATACATGAGATATCAAAAAAATAAAACAGAATCACTTTTATATTGATCACGGGCCACTTCGAGGGGGCAACCTCCTTTGAGCAAGCTCGATACAATTAACTTCACGGTGCCTTCAATGACCTCAACACACACTTATATACTAAGTCTATGCCCAATACTATGAGTCAAAACCATGGGACATATAATACTATGGGACGACTTACAAATCATATGCATCCGATACTATGGGTCAATACTATGGGCTAATATAAACTATGGATCAACAAATACTACGGGACAACTTACAAAGCATATGCGTCCAACAACATTATACTAACATAGTAAAGAGAAGGGTTGACATAGGTTCCTAACATCCCCTCTCCCTTAGAAAAAGCTTTGTCCTCAAAGCTTTGGTTGGAGAAATTGTTGCAGAATCTGAAGGAGTGGTTCCCCAGTAGCATCCTCGGTTTGCATTTCGGGCCACTGACACCTTTGGAGTGTTAGGATATTCCTATACTCCATCCTAGTCCCACCAGTATTTTGATCCTTTACATTTTCAGTCATGCATGCACTTTTAGGGTTTGCATGCATTCTAGGGTTTGCATGCAATTTGCATGCATCCCGGTCATCAATCCAGCACCTAGCCCTCAGTTAGCCAGCCCCCAGGAGCTTCTCACTATTCAGTTTTAGCCCTCCAGTTGCTTAATGTGCCCTTCTTCCTTGATTTTAGGGAGCAACTCGCCCTTCTTCACCTACCAGTCCAGCTGTCACTCAGTTACACTTAGTTACAGTCAATTGCACTCAGTTACACTCAGTTACAGTCAGTCACACTCAATTACATTCAGTTACATTCAGTTACATTGAGTTACACTCAGTTAGACCTACCAGAGTTAGTTTGACTGATGGTTGATAGTTACTTGAGCATTGATGACTCCATTGATGATGATGAAGACTTCCAGTTGCGCTCTGATGATCATGAGGACACCTAGTTGTGCTCCGATGACACTCCAGTGATCCTTTGATCACTCCATGAAGGCTAATTCGAATTGCCACCTTAGGAATTTGAATTCCTCATGCATTGTATTATTTATATGTCCATTTGTGATTAATAACATAGTATGACCGAAGTATTATTGCTTCTATCTGAGTTCTACTGTACCATATTATTCTATTGCTCATTATACTGCATGTATCACTCTTCTTCTATTTTCTTGCTTAATCATAATTATTCTCTTGTGAGATACATCATCTCTTAGATCTGTTGTGAGGATTTTCACATGGTATCAGAGCATGTTGAGAGTATTGTTTATCTCCATTCTTGAGAGTTTTTTGCAGGTTATTACCAAGATTTCGAGTGCTGCAGTTGTAGCAGAATCTGTATTTTTGCAGCAGTAGCAGTTGCAGTGATTCTATATTGTTTTTGCAGGTCCTCTACATCTTCAATGAATTTAGAAGAAATCCCTCCTCTTTCTCTATTCAACTATGATGAATGGAAACCAAAAATAATAGCATATTTAAAGAGCCATGATCTCTTTGATTGTTATTTTGAAAGAGAGTTCGAATCCTCTACAAAGAAGATTAAATGGTTGAATAAAGGTTACATGCACATTGGAAGAATGATGCTTGCTATGACTGATTACATATTGTACCCGACCATCATTGATATTGAAACTCCAAAAGAGTTATGGGCTCATCTGGATGAAAGATTCGGCAAAAAGAATGATGGATTTGGTCCAAATCCCTTCAAAAGCAAGCAAGGTGATGCATTCGCTCCACTTGATGGTCTCTCAGATCATGATGCATTCGCTCCTCTTGATGGTCTCTCAGATCATGTTGCATTCACTCCCCTTGATGATCTCTCAGATCATGAACCAGTATCATCTCATATTGAAGTTGTTGACAAAGAACTTGCAGATTCTCCGCTCATGCTCAAACTTTCTTCTCTTTCTGTGCCAGCTCACACTCTAGATATTGCAGAAGGTCCTAAATCCTCTCTTGCACCAGAGTTTGTTGGTTTGCATCATGATCACATGATTATTTCGGAGGTAACATCAGCTATTGGAGGTAATGCATTCGCTCCTCTTCAGCAAACATCTCTTATTTACTACTATATGATCATTAGCACATGCTTTCAGAAGGTTATTGAAGAATATGGCCATTGCCACCCGCTTGAGATAATTTCGCATGCATCATATGATAGTCTTGATCTCACCCCTGCTGGTTCAAAAGAGATCTCAAGAAACTGTTTTGAAAGTCTTAAATCTGATTTGATTTCAAGCAAACATGTAATAGTTATTTTTGGCATAATCTCACCCATGGTGGTTCGAAGGAGAAGACAAAAGACTATATGCACTTTCACAGATTTGATCCTACCTCAGCTGATTCGAATCACAGGTTCAAGGATCATTCTCATACTATTGGATTTGTTCTCATCACATTCGATCTAAAGAGCAAGTACAAGCACATGATTTTTGAGCATGATCCACTTCTTCCCAAGAAGAAGATACCTCCAGACATAAGACCAAGCATCACACATGCTTGAGTTTGGAGCATTTATTTTTATGTGTGCCTTACAGTGTATTTTTTGAGGAGGGGGTATGTTTCCCATGAAATTTTCCCACATCCTTGTTTTATTGATTGTTATTATTCATTGTATTGGGTGACCTTTGGTCTTAGTTACCAGGGCCCAGGATGGATTAAGGGGGGGTGTTAGGATATTCCTATACTCCATCCTAGTCCCACCAGTATTTTGATCCTTTACATTTTCAGTCATGCATGCACTTTTAGGGTTTGCATGCATTCTAGGGTTTGCATGCATTTTGCATGCATCCCAGTCATTAGTCCAGCACCTAGCCCTCAGTTAGCCAACCCCCAGGAGCTTCTCACTATTCAGTTTTATCCCTCCAGTTGCTTAATGTGCCCTTCTTCCTTGATTTTAGGGAGCAACTCGCCCTTCTTCACCTACCAGTCAAGTTGTCACTCAGTTACACTCAGTTACAGTCAGTTGCACTCAGTTGCACTCGGTTACAGTCAGTTACAGTCAGTCACACTCAGTTACATTCAGTTACATTCAGTTACACTCAGTTACATTGAGTTACACTCAGTTACACCTACCAGAGTTAGTTTGACTGATGGTTGACAGTTACTTGAGCATTGATGACTCCACTGATGATGATGAAGACTTCCAGTTGTGCTCCGATGACACTCCAGTGATCCTTTGATCACTCCATGAAAGCTAATTCGAATTGCCACCTTAGGCATTCGAATTCCTCATGCATTGTATTATTTATATGTCCATTTGTGATTAATAACATAGTATGACCGAAGTATTATTGCTTCTATCTGAGTTCTACTGTACCATATTATTCTGTTGCTCATTATACTGCATGTATCACTCTTCTTCTATTTTCTTTCTTAATCATAATTATTCTCTTGTGAGATACATCATCTCTTAGATCTGCTGTGAGGATTTTCACATGGAGTGTCAAGAAGGATTGCTTGGAAGGCTATAGATGAAGAAGAATCCTGTCAGGTGCGTGGAAAATGCGCTTAGAACGGTGCTGATCGGCTTGTTGTTTCAGGCAAATTCTGGCCATGTGAAGATTGTCCTGCAAAATGAGAAGAATCTAATCGCGGTTTCAAAGAATCGATTTAATTTCCTGAACTGGGGAGCTGCTAAGGGTGTATGGAAGAAGAACTGGCGGTTTTTTTTCCATGGACTGCTTCATATGCTGTCCTTTGAGATGTGGTATTGTACCACCAGAGCGCTACTAGGAAATCCATAGAAATAGTTGGACAAAGCTGGGTAGGGATGGGCAAGGGTTTGAGCAATCCCGAAAGGAGTGTCATTTCCCCCTTGTTGACTTGGAAAGTATCAGCGTCAGCCACCATCTATTGAATTGTCATTTTTAGTCCCAGCCAAAAGAAGTTACATTGTTCCCGGTCATACATCTTGTAAAACCTAGAGGGCCCTATTGATGAAGAAGCATGGAGTTCATAGAAGAGATAGCCCTGTTGAACATATTGCAACCAATTTGGAACAAGCAGAGAAAGAGCTATAAGAGAAACTGGGTCATCAATTGTGCGAGAAGGAGCATCTTCCACCATATTGTCCTTACCCTTCTTGTAAGTGATCACATAGGGATAACCCATTGCAGGTGTGTTGGGGAGGAGACCCATTGTTCCAGAAAATTTTCCAGACTCGGGAGATCAGTCTTGATGCAGAAATAATTCCCTAATAGGTATGGCTGCCACTTTTGTACAGCATGCAAAATAGCCTTCATTTCCTACTGAGAGGTAGATGTGGCTACATTCTTACTGGAAATGTCTCTTGAAGGCAGCAAGTGCATTGGTTCAGCAAAGATACCTGCATATCTATCCAAGGAAGTAGTGGAGACTATTGATGGGTGCATCTGAATGGAATTGAGCTGAGCAATGACACCATGTGAATTCTTCTTAAGGATTTTTTCTAGGCGATGTGAACTGATGATGCAAAGAGACCCTGGTTGTAAGCCCATAAATTTGTGTTGTGCCCCATTGACCTTAAACTGCATCCAAAGTTCAGCAAAATCCCATAAGATGGGGCCAAGTGTGCATAACCATTTAATGCTCAAAACCACATCACATCCGCCTAAGGACAAGGCAAACATGTCAGAGCGCAGGTTATAATCTTCCATAGAGATACGCACATTGTGACACTTCCCCTTGCAAGGTAAGGTGCCCCCATTGGCAACCATGACTTCAAAGTTGGAGCAAGGATGGACAAAACAATCAACCTGTTTGGCAATCCGAGGGTCAATGAAGTTATGAGTGCTACTAGAATCAATGAGTATAGTAAGAGGGAGCTTCTTGAAGTATCCCCTGACCCGCATTGTTTGTGGGGTGGTGACGCTAGTTACAACATGGAGAGAGATCTCGGGTGGGTCGTCTTGAGATGGGGTGTCAACAGGCGGGTGTTGAATGTCAACCTGATCATCTATTGTATCTGTAGCTTCTTCACCAAGTTCTAAGGCAGGCAGAGAATCCACATCCAAGAGATAGAGCTTTTGTTGAACACATCTATGTCCCCGAGTGAATTTCTCATCACAATTATAGCAAAGCCCTTTTTCTCGGCGTGATTGCATTTCTATTTCAGATAAATGCTTGATAGGAGTTGGTTGAGGAGCAGGCGTGATGGGAGGTCGTTGGGAACCCAGATTTCTGAAGGAAAAAAAGGTGGGTTTGGAGCGTTGTTGAGCTGCGATCTTGTCCTCGGCCAGCTTAGCCAACCCTAGGACTTCCATCATTGTGTTGGGACAAAAAATTTTGACCTCTGAGCGGATTTCATCCTTGAGACCATTGATAAAACAACTTCTGTAGAATTCATTAGACAATCCTTCTGTGTGATAGGCTACTTTCTCAAATTCCGTCTGATACTCTCTCACTGTGCCAGTTTGGTGAAGTTTAGTGAGTGCTCCTGTGAAGTCGTCAAAAGCACTAGGACCAAATCGTGGCAAAATGAGTTGGAAAAAATCTATCCAGTTTGGCTCGGGATGAGCTTTGATGTACCAATAGTACCATTTAAGGGCTTCCTGTTCCAAATGAAAGGATGCAAGTGGAACTTTCTTAACATCAAAAGTATTATGCAGACTGAAATATTGTTCTGCTCAGTATATCCATCCAGTCAGATCAGTACCATTGAAGCGAGGAAAATCAAGCTTTGGCCCACGAAAATTGCTAGAAGAAGAGAACCCGGTGGCTGCAAAAGATTATGGCTATCTAGTATTGTTCATGGCTGAATGCTGAAGATGGAGGCTGAGAAATTTTTCATCTAGATCTTGGAGTTTGGTTTGGATGGCTGCAAGTGCTTCCTCCATGGTGTGTGCTCCTGTATGAGTGACAACCATAACCAGGTTTTTTTTTTTTCTTGGTCGAATGGGTAGAAAAACACAAACAGAAGCTGATTTAGTAAAGGGAAATTTGGATTGGGGAAACAATCTGATGGGTAATTGGGGTTTGACTAGATTTTGGACACTGTCGAAAGGACAAGAAAGCAAAAAGGGGGATTTCAGAAGCGGGGTGATAGAATGAGAAAATTTGGCAGAGAGGGACAAAGAAGCAGAATTCAGAAAGGAACTCTGTGGTAAAATTTGAAGGTGATTGGGTGAAATTTGAGGAAGTTATGGCAAACCCTAAAAATAGATAAATGTGGGATTTCGGGCTTTGCGAAGGGAAATTGGGGATAGGGTCCTCAGGAATGAAAGATGCAAAATGGGATGACAGGGGTTCCCTGAAAATTTCAAGGGAAACAAAATGAAAACAAGGGAGATATGGAGAAAAAACTGTTTTTTTTTTTTTTTCCAGAAATGGATCAACAACAGTGGCGCAATGGCGCGAAATGGATAAAAAATGGTTGGATCTAAAATGGTGACTGGATCTGGAATGACTTTCAGAATAGATCTGGAACGGCTAGATCTAGAGCAGAAGTGATCGGCAACAATTCAACTGAAAATAGATATGGACCCGAGGTATGTACGGTTTCCTAACAGTTCAGGTGTTTCACTCGGCCACCAATGCTGTCTGACGGCTTGTGTATTGGGGCAGTACCCCTCACTCCATGGCTCAGGTAAAGCTGATAACCGCTTTGCCACAAACGACAACTCTTGGTTTACCTCACGGGTGGGAACTAGTCAATCAGGTAGGGGTCGTTGCCCTTTTCACTCGCAGGTCCTCTCAATGGGCCAGCTACTTTAGGGTTCCTATGGTACTCCTCACAATGAGTTTTAGGGCTTATGCCCAAGTACTTCCCATAAGTAAGCGGATAGGGATTATTCCCAAATCCGAAGCTGCAATAGATGCGAAAAAAATTTGGCAGAAATTCCACCCAATGAGCCCAAGAAAGTGCTATTATACCAAATGTGGTGAGCCTGCAACAATTAATTAATGCAAATACACGAGATATCAAACATAATAGAACAGAATCACTTTTATATTGATCACGAGCCACTTCGAGGAGGCAACCTCCTTTGAGCAAGCTCAATACAATTAACTTCACGGTGCCTTCAATGACCTCAACACACACTTATATACTAAGTCTATGCCCAATACTATGAGTCAAAACCATGGGACATATAATACTATGGGACGACTTACAAAGCATATGCATCCAATACTATGGGTCAATACTATGGGCTAATATAAACTACAGATCAACAAATACTACGGGACGAATTAAAAAGCATATGCGTCCAACAACAATATACTAACATAGTAAAGAGAAGGGTTGACATAGGTTCCTAATAGACAATGCCTGGTTAGGAACTTTTGAAATGCTTCCGGAAAGGCAAGCATATGATGTGTAAAAACCCACTTCCTTCCTAGTCTTTGGAGATAGGATGTCCTCCATCATGGTACTTCTAATGGCCAATGGTAGGCTGGCCTGGAGTGCAAAATCCTATGAGGAAAATGAAAACATGAAACCATTTTCCACAATCGTTATCTAAGCTGAACAGGCGAGTGGTTGAGTATCTCAATCGACTACTACTGATGCTACCTTAGGTTTGATCATATTTGAGAAGCAGCATGCAGCTGGCATAAAACTTGGGTTTGAGTAGATCTGGGTAGGAGTACGACCGAAATGCAGTCGGTGGAAAAAAACAAGTTCGAACGACTCAAAAACAAAGGGCCAACTAGGAATGACTGGTCATGGTTATGAATCCTAGTTGGCAGCAATGAGAAACTTATGGGGGCCATGGCGGCTGTAAATTCTTTCAAATGATACATGCTACCAGTGCCTATCGGCCACGTTATGAAACGGGAAAACACCCAAGAAATAACTCAACGTATAGATAAGACAAAGATAACGGTTGAAAAGCCTACCTAGATACGAAACAGTGGTGGAGCGAGGTTGACACAATGGTGAATACGCTGAGCTGGAGCGTAACGACGCAATCTCCCAAATGACGTTCTTTGAATAAAAAACTAACAATGGGAACAATGAACCCCACCGCCCTTATATAAAGTTTGATACGTGTGGGCATTTAAACGGGTAGGTGACGACATTAAAATGGAGTTTAATGCTCGTACGGCGTGGTCTTTTCAAACCAATTTGGCATTTAAGCGTGACCGTCAGTTGCGGTGGGGATTCATAAGTTTCGCCCGTAGTTGCGGCTAGAAATCATGAGTTCCTCTTGAAGGGCAGGAGACTTGGTGAGGCATTCGTTTACTGGGGGAGAGATGGGAAAGACACCCCGTAATGGCGGGAAGGTTTGGCGAGTTGCTCCGACGTTTCAGGAGGACTTTGTGAGTTCTTCCGAAATTCGCTCTCCCGAAAGGTTATCGCGGCGGGTTTTGCTGAGTTGTCCCGAAGTTGTGGAAAGACTCAATAAGTCCTTCCAAGATTGACAAATGACAAAGTTAAGTCTTTTCCGAAACGTGAATGGTCGAGTAACCTGGGGAAAAGAACAACTTATTGCGGAAACACTTGGCGAATGCTTCTGTAATTTCAGGAGAGAATCCCAAGTTCTTCCACTGTTTCGGGCGAGAATGCTGAGTTCATCCACAATTTCGGGAGAGAATCCCAAGTTCATCCATAGTTTTGGGAGAAAAATTTGAGTTCTTCTGCAGTTTCGGGAAAGAGTTGTGAGTTTTGACTTAGAAGAAAACTTCAATTTTTTTAAAGCAAATTCATCAATTGAAACAAAACTAAGTCCAAAAAGTTTTCAAAGGAGACTTAACTTTTTTAGGTAGTCTTTCTAGGAAAATGAAAGGAGGGGCCCCAATATCTACAAAAATTTTAGGGGAGATGTTGCTGCAAGAACAAGACCTACAACTACCAAGGAAATGATGTTTCCTTGATAGGAGCATGAGGTGGAGAACCGAAGTGTGAGAGTACTGATGGTAGGATTGACAGACTGTGGGGGTGGGGAATAACTAGGCAAATAGAGTGGGTGGACTCAAACTTCCTTTGTTCAAAGTATGATGGGGGGGTGATCGAGCAGCATATGAAACTGACTAGTGGGAAGGGAATCATGGCTTTAATGGATCAAGGAGGGTCACTGGGATGAGTGATACTCAAGTTGGTGTAAGATGGTAGGAGACTGCAAAATACTCTGAACAAAGGCGACCTTAAAGGGGGTGCTGCCGAGAGGATCAATCATGGTGCCGAGAGGCACTAGGGGGACTTCTTTATGGTTTGTAAGGAGCTGGAAGAAGTGTGCTTAAAATGGTACTGTCATGTGGATTTATACGAGCCCAAGACAGTTCATGCTCATGATTGCTTTCAATTTTAAGGAGTCTGAAAGCGATAAGAAGACTCTGAAATAATGGAATGGTACCGTCGTGTGGATTTGTACGAGCCCAGGATGGTGCATGCGCGCGGTTGCTTTCAATTTTAGAGAGTCTGAAAGCAATAAGAAGACTCCAGGGGGGTTCTTTTTCATGTGTTAGTCTCCAAGGCCCGAAAAAGCATAAAAGGATGCAATGAAGAACTCTTCTAGCCGGTGTGACTAGAGTATTCCTTTTTCGTAATTAGTCTACCAGGTTTAGAAAAGGGTTAAACTTATACCAGATAGACTCCATTTCAGGTACTGTAATGAACATGAAAGGAAGCAAGAGAACTCGGTGATCTTTTCATTCTTTTAGGAGTCAGAAAAGAGCTTAATAGAAACTCCCTAAGTGTCTTTTTCGTAAAGGACTTGTCCGGTTCGAAAAAGGGATAAAATTATACTGAACAAAAGGAATGGCCAGGCAAAGAGGAAGTGCTCATCCAAGGGACATCGATGAGAACCAAGAACGAGGGTAGGGAGGAACACTAGTGGGCCTCCTTATAGGATGATGAATGGTGAAAAAATAATGAAATAATTGCAGTATGAATGGAGTGAATGGCTCATGTAAAAATGTGTAATAATTCGATAGCGGCCGATGTGGCATGCAAACCGAGGTAGTAAGGTGTCAAGACACAATGTTGAAACCGTTCCTGGTGAGAGAGAGAAATGATCATAAGCATCATCACAAGCTCGAAAAATTGAATCCGTCGATATAAGGAACGTCGGAATGGATGACGATCGAGGTGGCACGTGAACCGAGGCAACAGGGGGCATTTTGGAAAAAAATACCCAAAAAATCCGAGGGTGAGAGCGAGAAATGATCTCAAGCATCATCATGGGCTCAGAAAACTGAATCTGATGGTATCAAGAATGCTAAAAACTGACAATAGCCAATGTGGCATGCAAATCGAGATGGCGAGGTGCATGGAAAAAATATTAAAAAAAAATTGAGAGACAAAAAAGAAAGCAAACTGTACACTACGGACCAGTGGGTCCGCCATATTGTTAAGGATAAAAGCGTTTAAGATACAACCCATTATGGGGGTTGCGCAATGGGTGGCCTTCTGAGTCAGTTAGAATGTATGCCCCATGTCCAAGGCAGGATGCACTATGTATGTGAGTACGAAGCAGACGTAAGAAACCATGAACTGTGGTGGCATAATCAGGAACGAAGCGATGGAGGAAATTAGATTTCCCCTATAAGCTCTGGAGCTGCCGGTGCATGTGTGGTGTGGGAAGGTCTATGATGGCTTGAACTTTGTGGGGGTCTAAAATGATTCCGTTGTGGGAAACAATGAAACATAACAACCGGCCTGCTGGAACGCAAAAGATGCACTTGAGTGGGTTCAAGCAGATATTATACTTGCAACAACGCAGAAAAACTTGCCGGAGGTCATTGAGGTGGTCTACTCGTTTCCTTGAATGAGCTGTAAAATCATCAAGATAGACTAACAGGATATGGACCAAGTCGTGAAAACAATAGGTCATGGCCCGTTGGAAGGTGGCACCGGCATTTTTAAGGCCGAAAGGCATTGCATGATAGGCAAAGGTGCCCCATGGGGTAGTAAAGGCAGTCTTATATTGATCTTCCATGCAGATCTGAATCTGGTTGTATCTTGAAAAACCATCCATGAAGGATAGGACTTCATGGCCTGCACACACATCAATGAGTTGGTCAATAAATGGCGTGGGGAAGTTGTCCTTGGGACATGCTCAGTTTAAATCACGGAAGTCAGTACATACTCGGATGGTGCCTTGTTTCTTATTAACAGGGACGGGGTTAGAGACCCAAGTGGTATATGCAATAGGATAAATGAATCTTGTTGTTCAAAGTTTCTCAATCTCTGCTTTAACAGCGGGGAACTTTGATGGGTGAATGGGGTGTTGTTTCTGGCAAATAGGGGGTACATCTGGCCATGTGTCAATGTGGTGCTCTATGATAGTGGGGTCAAGACTAGGCATTTCGGTATAGGACAAGGCAAAGACATCGTGGAACTCCTTGAAATTTTTTTTGTACTCTCCGATCTCGTACTCAGTGCAGGAGGCTCCTAACGTAATGAGTTTAGGAGCACCAACTGGGGCAGAGATATCAATGTGCATTGTGGGTGAGATATTGGCCATGTTACCTTCCTCGAAGGCATCGGGAGTGAGAATGGGCTCTTTAAACCAGTCAACGTTGGTGGGGAGGAAATATTTGGACTCAACCAAAAATTTGGTGGCTATGGTGGGGGAGGACTCTTCTGGGAGGAAATAGGAACAATGGTGCATATCTTCCCAGTGGTAATGAGGTGCAGTAAGAGCCTCGAGAATCTCCTCATCATTGCGGAAACTTTGGGTTGTCAAATTGGTTGATGAGGGAGTGCTAATAGAAGAGATCATATAAATGGTATTAATCTCTCCGGTTGATGGGGATGCTAGGGGTGGATCTCTTCAATGGTGGGGGGAGCCGTCTGGAGGTCCAAGTTATTCATCTCATAGAGGGCGGCTTTATAATCTGGGAGATTAGGGCAGTGATGTGAGCAATGGCCGTAAATACCGCAGATTACACAAGGGTGATTGGTACGTAGTGATTTATCATGAGGCTTAAAGGTAGGGTCGAGTTGGACAACCAGGATGTTGGGGTCATCGTCAAGCATTT
Source organism: Larix kaempferi (assembly GCA_027924585.1). Taxonomy (NCBI): domain Eukaryota; kingdom Viridiplantae; phylum Streptophyta; class Pinopsida; order Pinales; family Pinaceae; genus Larix; species Larix kaempferi. The sequence goes on from BSBM01001180.1 coordinate 2,586,386, forward strand.
GCATGTGCTCTTGTAATGCTGGTAATTGTGGACATTGATGACTAGCATGGCCCAATTCATCAAACAATAAGCATTTGGGAGGAGCACGAAACATGGGGGGGGTTTAACCGTTTTGTGCGGGGGTAAGGCAGTGTATGGTTGTGGGCCTCTGCCCCTAGTGTGCTTGATAAGAGGGGATGGATTAGTGGACGAGGAAGGAGTAGGGACACTAGGAGGTGGTTGACTGGTACTGGTGATGGGTTGCACCGGTTGTAGGATGACATTTGGTGTCAGGGGAGAAACGAGAGGCGTGATATACCACACAGGTAGTCCTAAAGTTAAACCGGGGAGGCTGAGAGTAGCCATAAGGGGGTGCTTACTACTCCCGAAAGGGGGAATAGGAAGGGGATTGTATGGATGGATGTAACACCAACATGACTAGGTACCAATGGTGGTTGGGGTAGCAAGGGCGGTTGATGGTTGGGTGTTGGTGTATTGTGGGAAAGGGTACATAAGTCAGATATTTCGGTCGTTGGTGACAGGGGTGGAATGGATTGGAATGTTGAGGTCATCGGTGTATCTCAGTAAACTCCGGGTCCCACTGAGGAAACCAACGAGGTAGATGCACCACAAATAGGTTGTTCAACCACGGGGAGAACATTTTCGGGTGCAGCGGGGGCATTGAGATCGTAATAGGTGCATTGATCAACCTTGACCACGCATCCGTCATGCGGGAACATCATGGTACAAAAAATAGATGAAGCAACCGCCCGCATGGCATACATGTAACTGTGGCCATGTAAGAGGTTATAATCAAGTTGGGCGTTGATGACCTCTATGTCAATAAACACTATTTTACCAGCCAACTGGACGGGGGACATTAGCTAAGAGACCTTGGGGTTGAGCCGAACGGCCGTTGTAGGCTCGCAACGTAGTGGTGGACTGTTGGAGAGTAGGGGATCCCAACTTCTGCCAAACAAATGTGGACATAATGCATGTAGAGGCACCCTCATCGATGATGCACCGATGGATGACAAGATTCCGAACGGATACAGAAACTTGGAACGCTAATGTGGAAGGTGGGCGTGGTTCAGATTGGTCCAAATGGAAAGCCATCATTCATGAATCAATTGGGTCAATAGCACTAATGGCTGATAGCAAAGTCTTGCACTGTGCAGGACAAATTTTTTTAAGACCTCCAACGCAGACATGGCTGCGGGGGACTAAGCTAAATCATCTACAATGTTGTAATTAGACATAGCACAAGCATTGGGGTTATTGTTGATGTGGTGAAGTGGGAAGCAAGGGGCTTTGGAGGCGCCATCTAGTGGAGACGGAGGTATTCGTAACAACTAATTAGTGGGAAGAACGTTGGTGTTTTTGTCGGTGGGAGCGATTTCAGGGGTGGAGCCATATTGGCTCCGACGGGTTTGAAGGTTGACATCGGCGGATGACATCATTAACAAGTGATGGATACCTGAGTCTATCATGGGTTGATTAGGAGCGGCATAAGTGATTTGCTATTGTGGTGGCGCATTTCCTTGAGGGGGAGCCAATGGTTGAGTGTTCACTACGCCTTGGGTTGGTAAAGGGTTTTGTAACACCAAGGGTTGAGTCTGAGGTGGTGGGGGGTTGGGCAGTGCTTGAGGAGCTGCGTGCCCTTGGTAGTGGGCATCATCAGTCTAGAGTTGCCGAGCTCGCTCCAAATGTGGGCAAGCGTGTGTGTAATGGCCATAGACCCCGCAAATAGAACAAGGATGGTTTGTTCACAAATTGGGATTTTTGGCTTTCTTTGGCGGCCTGTCGGGGTTTTGGTTGGCAGGTTCCATGTTATTATTGTTTGGAGGATTAGGGGGTTGACTGCCTTAGTCTAGAGGGGGGTTGTTCCCGTGGTTATGTCCTTTGCCGCAGTTTTGCTGGCCCTGTTGGCGTTGGTTATTTTGGTTCTGCTGTGGATTCTGTTGGGCATACACTTGCCCTTGGGTGGCAGGTGGGTTCTGGGGTTGTGTAGGTGCGGGAGCAGGCTGCGGTGGATAGTAAGTGGGTGGAGGTGGTGTAGGTGCTAAACCTTGTGGGGGTTGTTGATACGTCTATGTGTCAGGTTTTGGGTTTGCCGCAGGTGCTTCCTGTGGTGGATAATAAGCAGGGGGGCTTGAGAGGATACAGGAGCTTGCGCGGCCTGCAGTTGGTAATATGCCTGAGGTACGAACGGGGGGGCATAAGTGGGGGATGCATGGCCAAAGCACTGAGGTGGACATGAGGGTCCGTGGGAATGGTGGTGATGTGCCATGGGAGGATTTGAATTGGTTGCTCCAGAGTGGGATGTAGCCCGCGAAGGTTGGGGTCAGGGCTAGTACGTGATATGGAGAAGGGCTGGTTATGCGAGGCAATACGGCCAATGATGCCATCGACGGCATGGGATGCCCCCAACGCATCATGTCAGGAGGAATCACCGTCGGGGGTGTCAGTTATGATGGTATAGAGGTAACTAGACTGGGTGTAAATAAGGTCAAATTGCTGGGCTTTTAGGATGGCCTCTTCCTTAGATTGGGGTCGTTCAGATGCCACATCCTTCGCAATGACAGGAAGGAGAGATTTTAGAAACCAATCTAAGAAGATACGGTCATCTAACTTGATTTTGCACAGGCTTCGGTGTCGACGCCACTCATGAATGTGGTCAGTGATGTGGGTGGCCATATTCCATCTGCAAGATAGTAGGATGTTAACTCCCACGTCGTAGCAGACAGGTAACTGAAAGAACTGCAGGAAGGTCGAGGCAAGGGAAGTAAAGGTAGCATGGGTCCCATGGGGTTGCTCGATGTACCACTTGGTTGTAGAGCCAGTGAGGGTGCGTTGTAACAGACGGAGTCGGATAGAGTTGTCCACTATGGAGTTGGAGGAACACCATAGATGGAAGGACATAATGTGGTTCTGGGGGTCTTCACCTGTCTTTTCCTCAAACTTAGGGATGTCTGATGGGAGCTTGGTGGGCATGTGAGGCCACGCAGGGTTGTGTCTGATGGGATCATTGGTCAGTCTGGCCAGGTTAGGAAGGTTGAGACTAGCCATGAATGGAAAACTAGTAGAAGGATGTGACATACTGGTGGTTGTGACCACGTTGGGGGCTAATGCCCCCAAGTGGAGGGGCTGGGTTCAGGTTGGGGATGTTGCCCCCAGGGGGAGTAATGAAGGTGGTATGGGATGGTCCTGCACCGCCAAGGGTAGTGTGAGTCACTGGTGTAGTTGGGTTGGGTATGTTAGCCACTATAATGGGCACAGTGATCGGAATGGGGCGGGTGTGGGCCCCTTCGAGGGCATACCTAAAGCGGGTGTGTGGTAGCTGGGGTGGTGGTGGACGCTCCACCAGTGGTTCCTACAAAGAAAGGGTTGGAGGTTATGCCAACCGTGGGGCTAGTTGCTGCAGTATAAGTGGGGTTCTCAGACTCTTCCTCAGAATCAAATGTAAAATAAGGGGCGTCAAGGCTAGGGGGACAGAGCTCTGTGTCGTCGATGAGTGGAGTTGAGTGATGAAGTTCTACGTCTATGACGGGTGATGTCAAGTGAACTGTGTTGTGGGGGCTCACCCCGGAGGGCACCGAGAATGTCTCGGGGACTCAATGGTGACAGATGGTGTCAAGTATCTAGGGGTTATGTCGAGTAAAAAACTAGCTTAAAAACCCTAATGCAGCCGAGTGTGCAGAAGGACGAGCGCAAAAAATACGGCACTCAGGCCAACAACTGGCTCAAAACACTCACTGTAATAGTTGTGCTACAATAGGCGGAGCGTCAAGAACAATGGTCAGTATACCAACAAGCAGCAGGTTTCCTAAAAATTAAAAAATAGTGGACTCGCTAGACCAATGGGAGGTAAGGGAGTATGCAAACACCTAGCTAAATAGTATTCTGACTCAACTAGACATATCGTCTGCAAGGTGATGAAATCCAAGTTATACAATATGGATAGTAGAGCCAAGTGGCTAAAGATATCCCCCTACCGGGAGGGACACTGGGTAAGACAATCCTAGAAGAAAGGCAACTAAGATACCCCGTTCATGACATGTTCAGAAAAGGTGAATCTATAGCTTCGGTCCTATCACTGTGTGGGCCTAAAAGGAATCACCACACGCAGACCAACGAGTAGGTAGCCTTCAGTTACTGAATGGATTGCGGTATTCCACTCAGGCCTCTGGAACCAATCTGGCTACTTCAACCCTCCTAAGGGAGAGGCTCTCCGATAAACTGGTTGTGACCATGCCAAAAAATACTAGGGGATTTTGGTTCCCTAATGGACAACAGCTATGTCTCAACTATAAGTGACCAAGGGGTGTTATTTGGATGCATATCCCCCTCGTCCTACCTAACTACAATATTCTTATGTGTTCCCCAAGTGGGGTTCAGAATGTTGGTTGTGTTAAGTAGTATTTTAGGACTCACTTGAATTAGGTGACAGAGTGTGTGCGTGTGAAGTAAATGAACCCAATCAAAAGTGCCACGGGGTGGGCAACTTTCTAACTAATAATAACAATGCTGAAATTAAACTTGTAATGCAAAATTTTCTTTTTGCAATTGAAATGCTTAAAACTTAAAAAACTCTGTAAATGGAATAGAAAGAAAACTACAAAAAAAGGTTGTAGGTAAGTATGGTTGCAGATAGAAACAGGTGGCTTTGTAGGTGCAAAAAATACTGCAGCAAAGTTCTGGGTTCAAATAGGGTAAAAAAAATGTAGAAAACAGATCGTGGGTCTAGCGAAACTGCACGGCCGGGATTGCAGGAAATAGGCTAAAAGCCGCGGGGAGATCGTAGGAAACAGGATGAAAGCCATGAGGAGATCACAGGAAATAGGTTGAAAGCCATGGGGAGGATCGCAGGAAACAGGCTAAAAGCCATGGGGAGATCGCAGGAAACAAGCTGAAGGCCGCAGGGAGATCACAAGAAAAAGGCTGAAAAGTCGCGGTTGGATCACAGGAAACAGACTGAAAGCTGCAGGGAGATCATAGGAAATAGGATGAAAGTTATGGTCGGATTGCAGCTTTGGAGAAAAAATACACGATTCCAACATCAAACCCAATTGCCGAAAGGGATAGCCGAAAGGGGAAAACAGTAAAATATTTGCATAAAATTAAAAACGTTTAAAAATTATAACCAGAAACTCAAAGGAACACTAGTGGAGTCGCCAAAACTGTAGCTAGGGTTTTCACCCTAGATTGTGTAAATGAGCACCTACTAAGGAGAGTCTCCTTAGTAGCAGTTCAATAAAACAGTAAAATATGACAGTAAAGCAAAGTAAATTTAAATTAGCATGTACATCAACAAGAAATAAAAAGACAGTAATATGATAAGGATTTCGTTTTGTATTAGATTTACCTCAAGTGTTGAGGTTGATGAAGCTCTTGCAGTAGTCCAAGAGGGCTACTTCCAAGCTCCAATGGGTTCCTACTCCTTCTCCAAAGCGTTTTGGATATGGGCCAAAGGGGCACACAAATGTGAAATTAGCTCAAAAGGGTGAACTAGGGTTTCCAGGGTGTGAGGATAGGGAAGATTGTGGATGATGAAAATGGGGAGCCTCCATCACCTATTTATAGGTTTTTAGTGGTGGAGTGTTGACCCATAGTTTTTGGCACCATATGGTTTAGGTCAATTGTATAGTGTTTTTGCTTCATTTTTTCCCTCTTTTTCCTCTTTTTTGTATTTTGTATTCCCTTTTATTTGATTTTTGGGAATTTAGGGCCCTTTTAGAGGGTTTTTGCTATTTTTGGAGGAATTTAAATTATTTTGGGGGGGAAAATGGGGATTTTTTTGCCTTTTGGAGGCTTTTTAATTGTTTTTATAAGGTTTTGGAGGCAAATATGGTAGGAAATATAGACAAATGAGTCATGTAATGAGGGAGATGAGGTAGTGAGCAGTTTTTGGGTGTTAACAGTTTTAGATAGAGATATTGGTGGGGGTTTAGATAGATAGAGAGAGAGATAGAGACTGGGGCTTATGGGGCTTAGAGAGAGTGAGAGTTTGGGGATTAGGGGTTTATAGAGAGAGGGATGGAGAGAAAGAGGGAGATGGAGAGATATTAGGGTTTAGGGGCTGAGAGAGAGAGAGATAGAGAGAGAGAGAGGGTTAAGGTTTGAGAGAGAGGGAGATCAAGTGTTAGGGGTTTAGAGAGAGAGAGATTGGGGGTTAGGAATTTATCGTATATATATATATATAAATAACATATATCTATAATATGTATATATATTTACATATATATCTGTGTGTGTAGAGAGAGAGAGAGATTGGAGTTAGGGATTTAAAGAGAGAGGGGTGGGCAATAGGGGGTTGAGAGAAAGAGAAATGGGGGTTAAGGGTTTTAGAGAGAGAGATTGGAGGTTAGGGATTTAAAGAGAGAGAGAGAGAGAGAGAGAGAGAGAGAGATAAGGGGTTAGGGGTAAAGGGATTAGAGAGAGAGAGAAATTGGAGGTTAGAGAGAGAGATCAATTGGGTGTTAGGTGCCTTGAGAGAGGGAGACTAAGATTGTGGGTTAGGGGTTGAGAGAGAGAAAGAGAGTGAAGGTTAGGCGTTTGGAGAGAGAGAGAGATATTGTATGTTAGTGGTATAGAGAGAGAGAGATATTGGGGTTTAGAAGTATAGAGAGAGAGATTGGGGTTTAGTTGTATAGAGAGAGGGGATTGTGAGTTAATAGGAGTTTAGAGATAGACAAAGATTAGGGTTGGGGGTTTCAGAGATAGACAAGGAGAGATTAGGGCTATAGAGGGGTTTACATATAGATATCATGGGGGGCAGTTATCGATGGTTAGTGGTGGGGGGAAAAGAGACATAGAGGGGGGGGGGAGGGGTAGCTATGTGAGGAGTGGGGTTTGAGAGAGAGAGAGAGAGAGAGGGTTGGGGGTTAGGGGTTAAGAGAGAGAGAGAGAGAGAGAGGATATTAGATGTTTAGAGAGAGAGAGAAAAATTAGGGGTTAGGGGTTTATAAAGGGAGAGAGAGATTATGGTTTAGGTGTTTAGAGAGAGACATATATAGTGAGATTGTTTGCTAGGGGTTGAGAGAGAGAGAGAGAGAGAGAGAGAGAGAGAGAGAGAGAGAGAGAGAATATGTGTTAGGGGTTTAGAGAAATAGAGAGATACATAATGAGAGAAATTGGTGGTTAGGGAACTAGAGAGAGAGAAATACTAGCGGTTAGGGATATATATATATATATATAGTCTTGAATTTCTCTCAAAGATTCATTTTTATGGGTTTAGAGAGAGAAATTTAGGGTTAGGGCTTTAGAGAGAGAGAGATTGGAGTTCAGGGGTTAGGAGAGAGAGGGAGAGAGAGGGAGAGATTGGAGGTTAGGTGCATACAAAGTGAGTGAGAGATTGGGGGTTAGGGGTCTATAAAGAAAGATATTGGTAGTTAGGGTTTTAGAGACAGAGATAGGTTGGGGTTTAGGGGTTTAGAGAGGCAGAGAAAGAAATTGAAGACTAGGGGTTTTGGATAGATAGATATATAGATAGAGAGAGAGAGAGAGAGATTAGTTGTTAGAGGTTTAATAGATAGATAGAGAGGGGGAGATATATTGAAGGTTATAGGTTTAGAAAGAGACAGATAAATTAGGTGTTAGGGGTTTAGAGGTTAAGGGGTTAGGAGTTTAGAGAGAGAGATAAATATTGGGGTTTATTAGTTTAGAGAGAGAGAAAGAGAGATTAGGGGTAAGGGGTTTAGAGTGAGAGATATTGGAGGTTAGGGGTTAGGAGTTTAGAGAGAGAGAGAGAGATTGGAGGTTAGAGAGAGAGATCGATTGGATGTTAGGGGTTTAGTGAGAGAGAGAGGTGGGGCATGTTTGAGGTTTAGGGGTTTAGAGAGACATAGAGAGAGAGAGAGAGAGAGAGAGATTGTAGGTTAGGGGTTTAAAGAGAGAGAGATATTGGGGTTGGGGAATTACGGAAGAGATATGGAGAGTGAGAGAGATTGGGGGTCGATTAGGGTTTAGAGATAGAGGAAGATCATAGGGGGATTATTGATGGTTAGCAGAGGGGGGAGAAAGATATAGAGAGGGAGACGGAGTAGGTGGGGTGAGTAGTGGGGGGTTTGGGTATACAGAGAGAGGGGGGGCGAAAGGGGTTGAGAGAGAGAGAGAAAGGGGGTTAGGGTTTAGAGAGAGATTGGTGGTTAGGGGTTTACACAGAGAGAGATTGGGGGTTAGGGTTTTAGAGAGATATAGATTGGGTTTTAGGGGTTTAGAGAGAGAGAGAGAGAGAGAGATTGACGGTTAGGGGGTCTAGAGAGAAAGAGATTAGTAGTTAGGGGTTAGGAATTTAGAGAGAGAGAGAGAGAGAGAGAGAGATTGGAGGTGGATTAGGGTTTATTAAATAGATAGAGATCAAAGGGGGATTATTGATGGTTAGCAGTGGTGGGGAGAAAGATGTAGAGAGGGAGAGGAATAGGTAGGTGAGTAGTGGGGGGTTTTGGTAGAGAGAGAGGGGGGTTAGGGGGTCGAGAGAGAGAATGGGGGTTAGGTTTAGAGAGAGAGATTGGTGGTTAGGGTTTTAGAGAGAGAGATAGAAAGAAAGAGATTGGTTGTTAGGGGTTTAACAAAGAGATAGATTGCGGGTTTAGAGAGATAGATTGTGGGTTAGGGATTTAGAGAGAGAGATAGATTGGGTTTTAGGGGTTTATATATATATATATTGGAGGTTAGGGGTATAGAGAGAGAGATTGGTAATTAGGGTTTTAGAGAGAGAGATTAAAGATAAGGGGTTTAGAGAGAGAAATATTAGAGGTTAGGATTTTTGGAGAGAGAGAGATTGGGGATTATTTGTTTAGAGAGAGATATTGGTGGGGTTTTAGATAGAGAGAGAGAGATTGGCGGGTTATGAGATTAGAGCAAGTGAGAGTTTTGGGATTAGGGGTTTAGAGAGAGGAGGGAAGGAGAGAAAGGGAGAGAAATAGAGATTGGGGTTTAGGAGTTGAGACAAATATGTAGAGAGAGATATTGGGGGTTAAGGTTTGAGAGAGAGAGAGAGATAGAGATTGAGGGTTAAGGTTTGAGAGAGAGGGAGATCGAGTGTTAGGGGTTTAGAGTGAGAGAGATTGGTGGTTAGGGGTTTAGAGAGAGAGAGATTGGGGGTTAGGAATTTATGTATATATATTATATATAAATACTATATATATATATATGTATATATATTTACATATATATATGTGTCGTGTGTAGAGAGAGAGAGAGAGAGATTGGAGTTAGGGATTTACAAAGAGAGGGGGGGGGGAATAGGGGTGTTGAGAGAAAGAGAATGGGGGGGTGAGGGTTTAGAGAGAGAGATTGGAGGTCAGGGATTTAGAGAGAGAGAGAGAGAGAGAGAGATAAGGGGTTAGGGGGTAAAGGGATTAGAGAGAGAGAGAAATTGGAGGTTAGAGAGAGAGATCAATTGGGTGTTAGGTGCCTTGAGAGAGGGAGACTAAGATTGTGGGTTAGGGGTTGAGAGAGAGAAAGAGAGTGAAGGTTAGTGTTTGGAGAGAGAGAGATATTGTATGTTAGTGGTATAGAGAGAGAGAGAGATATTGGGGGTTAGTTGTATAGAGAGAGAGATTGGGGTTTAGTTGTATAGAGAGAGGGATTGTGAGTTAATAGGAGTTTTAGAGATAGACAAAGATTAGGGTTGGGGTTTCAGTAAATAGACAAAGAGAGATTAGGGCTATAGAGGGGTTTACATATAGATATCATTGGGGAAGTATCGATGGTTAGTGGTGGGGGGAAAAGAGACATATAGAGGGGGGGGAGGGGTAGCTATGTGAGGAGTGGGGTTTTAGAGAGAGAGAGAGAGAGAGAGAGAAGGTTGGGGGGTTAGGGGTTAAGAGAGAGAGAGAGAGAGAGAGAGAGGGATATTAGATGTTTAGAGAGAGGAGAGAGAGAGAAATTAGGGGTTAGGGGGTTTATAAAAGGAGAGAGAGATTACGGTTTAGGTGTTTAGAGAGAGACATATATAGTGAGATTGTTTGTTAGGGGTTGAGAGAGAGAGAGAAAGATAGAATGTGTGTTAGGGGTTTAGAGAAATAGAGAGATACATAATGAGAGAAATTGGTGGTTAGGGAACTAGACAGAGAGAAATACTAGCGGTTAGGGATATATATATCTATATATATAGTCTTGAATTTCTCTCAGAGATTGGTTTTTATGGGTTTAGAGAGAGAAATTTGGGATTAGGGGTTTAGAGAGAGAGATTGGAGTTTAGGGGTTAAGAGAGAGGGAGAGATTGGAGATTAGGTGCATACAGAGTGAGTGAGAGATTGGGGGTTAGGGGTCTATAAAGAAAGATATTGGTAGTTAGGGTTTTAGAGAGAGAGATAGGTTGGGGTTTAGGGGTTTAGAGAGGGAGAGAGAGAAATTGAGGACTAGGGGTTTGGATAGATGAATATATAGATAGAGAGAGAGAGAGAGAGAGATTGGTTGTTAGAGGTTTAGATAGATAAATAGAGAGAGGGAGAGATATTGGAGGTTATAGGTTTAGAAAGTGAGAGATATATTAGGTGTTAGGGGGTTTAGAGGTTAAAGGTTAGGAGTTTAGAGAGAGAGATAAATATTGGGGTTTATTAGTTTAAAGAGAGAGAAAGAGATATTGGGAGTAAGGGGTTTAGAGAGAGAGATATTGGAGGTTAAGGGTTAGGAGTTTAGGGAGAGAGAGAGAGAGAGAGATCAATTGGATGTTAGGGGTTTAGTGAGAAAGAGAGGTGGGGCATATTGAGGTTTAGGGGTTTAGAGAGACATAGAGACAGAGAGAGAGAGATTGCGGGTTAGGGGTTTAAAGAGAGAGAGATATTGGGGGGTTGGGGGATTACGGAAAGAGATATGGAGAGAGAGAGAGATTGGAGGTCGATTAGGGTTTAGAGATAGAGGAAGATCATAGGGGGATTATTGATGGTTAGCAGAGGGGGGAGAAATATATAGAGAGGGAGACGAGTAGGTGGGTGAGTAGTGGGGGGTTTGGGTATACAAAGAGAGGGGGCCGCGATAGGGGTTGAGAGAGAGAGAGAATGGGGGTTAGGGTTTAGAGAGAGATTGGTGGTTAGGGGTTTACATAGAGAGAGGTTGGGGGTTTAGAGAGAGAGAGACCAGTGATTAGTGTTTTAGAGAGAGAGATTGGGGGTTAGGGTCTTAGGGGAGAGATATGGAGAGAGAGAGACAGAGTGGAGGTGGATTAGGGTTTATATAGAGAGAGAGATCAAAGGGGGATTATTGATGGTTAGCAGTGGTGGGAGAAAGATGTAGAGAGGGAGAGGAATAGGTAGGTGAGTAGTGGGGGGGTTTTGGTAGAGAGAGAGGGGGGTTGGGGGGTCGAGAGAGAGAGAATGGGGGTTAGGGTTTAGAGAGAGAGATAGAAAGAGAGAGATTGGTGGTTAGGGTTTTAGAGAGAGAGATAGAAAGAAAGAGATTGGTTGTTAGGGGTTTACAGAGAGATAGATTGTGAGTTTAGAGAGATAGATTGTGGGTTAGGGATTTAGAGAGAGAGATAGATTGGGTTTTAGGGGTTTAGATATATATATATATATATATATTGGAGGTTAGGGGTCTAGAGAGAGAAATTGGTAATTAGGGTTTTAGAGAGAGAGATTAAAGGTAAGGGGTTTAGAGAGAGAAATATTAGAGGTTAGGGTTTTGGAGAGAGAGATTGGGGATTATTTGTTTAGAGAGAGATATTGGTGGGGGTTTACATAGATAGAGAGAGAGAGAGAGATTGGGGGTCATGAGCTTAGAGCAAGTGAGAGTTTTGGGATTAGGGGTTTAGAGAGAGAGGGAGGGAGAGAAAGGGAGAGATATAGAGATTGGGGTTTAGGAGTTGAGACAAATATATAGAGAGAGATATTGAGGGTTAAGGTTTGAGAGAGAGAGAGATCGAGGGTTAGGGGTTTAGAGAGAGAGAGATATTGGTAGTTAGGGGTAGAGAGAGAGAGAGAGACTGGGGGTTAGGAATTTATATATATATATATATATATAGGTGGTTATAGGTTTAGATAGTGAGAGATGGGGGAAGGTATAGAGAGAGA